>OZ037788.1:6746863-6794363 GCA_964035525.1 Porites cylindrica | reverse complement strand
AAGCTAAAACAAAATTAATAACAATTTTCAGAACAAGATATTAGAAAATCAGAAAACTGGAGATGTGTCAAAGCGAAATGACTTATTTTCTATTGCCAATCCAAGTTCAAGTCTTGAGTCATAATTGCAGAGAAAATGGTGCGTCGAGGAGGAATCACCTATATATCCATGGTTACACGCCTTAGTAAAATCTCTTCCTTTGGAGTTTCCCAGAAATCAATTGTATCTCTTTTGCTGTTGCTTCTATCTTCCCTGTTTTCAAATAGCACTACGGCTCCTTTTTGAAAACCTGCTCTGCAAGAGATCTAGAACAAGCCAGAAGAATTCTATACCGAAAAAACCGAAACACTTGTTATCTATGGGCAAAAATTGTCTTTTGTTTGTTGTTGACTTAATTTTTGTCTTTTTTTAAGTTGTCATTGTATCCTTTTTTTCCTGTAATAGAATATTCTATCCCTGATGTGATTAAAATTAATTCATGGTGTAGCTTTCCAATATTATTTTTCTCTTGCTTGATAGGTATCTCATGGTCGGCGTGGTGACAGTTCTGACTCTGGGCTAGGTTCACACAGTAGCGGTTCTATTTCTCATTCAAGGGATACGTCAGATATTGAAAGTAGGCATATATGTGTTGTTTATTATACAGTGCGTTATGTACATGGATTTTATACTTGTCAGACAGAACGAGATTGTAATTTTAATAGCTTTTTCTCTCCTTTCTGCGGGTGCTGAGCTAAGCCAGTCTTTGAAACGATCGAGATTGTAAATCTGTGGTGCGAAAACCCACTGAAGCGGAAACGTTCACTATATCGCTTGAACTTGGCTGGCAGGCATTCTATGTTCATTTATCTGTTGTTGGTTTCTTTAAACATACTGCTGAGTACTGCGTTTCCGAGGTATTAGTGCTTTGTTCCTCTGCCTTTCTAGTTTGTTTTCGAAAATGATGTAAGCTAACAAAAATATAGGTTCTAGTAAACTACATTTAATAAAACTTTGGCGAAGGGCTAATTTTTTCTTCCTACAACTAGTTTTCAGCGTGTGTCCGAATTCGAATTTAAGTTCAGTTTGCGAAATTCCAAAATTATTTCAAAGTTGTTTGCTAAGCAATTACTAGTAAGTTACGGACACAATTTCTGCTCCGATGATTTCTCTGAAATTTATTTGGCATACGTGTTATATCAATAAAACCTCATACCAGAAGTTTTAAAAAAAATAACTGCACAGTGATAAAGTTTAAAAAATAACAAAGTTTTTCACATGATTTTCTTGCATCTGAATTTGAACGCCTTAAATATGCTCAGGGTTCGCACAGGTCATAGAAAACCTGGAAAGTCATGGAATTTAAGAATTTCATTTTCAAGGCCTGGAAAGTCAAGGAATTTAATTGTCGGTCCGTGAAAGTCATGGAAAATTAAAGTTTTGTTTGTTAGATTAGTTACTGCAGATGACAAGGCAAGGACAATGTAAGATAGGGAAGAGTAGTTAAACAGCGCAAACGGCACGCATTTTGGTGGATACCAGAGTTTGTGTCTGTTGAACTGTTTATGGTCAAAAAATACCCTAAAACAAGGAGAAATTTTAGAGAAATTCGAAAGTGACAACTAAACTTAAGGTCTTGGAAAACTTGAAAAGGTCATGGAGAAAGTCATCGAAAATCATGGAATTTGAAGAGCACAAAAGAGTACAAACCCTGTATGCTACAAGAGCAAAGAAGGCACGGAAGTAGTTTAAAATGTTTGTGTCCCTGACATTCGGTAAATTTTACTAATGATATTTCTTCACAATTCAGATAGCGCTCTCGAGGAGTACCCGATCATCATGCGTCCTGATGCAGTAGGTTTGTCCGTAAGTTAAGAGGTATTACTTTTGTTTCGTTGAAACTTTTAAACTCTGATAGGATACAATGGCTTGTCAGCTGACATCAACTATAAGTTATTGATATTTGTCAGAATTGACCCTCCCTTTAAACTGCTGGCCTCCTTTATGAAAATTTCATTTGATATGCAAAATCTTGGTGCATAATTCCAATTCCTAATTTATTTAGGGTGCACCCCCCTGTGTTTTCCTTGGGTTGTCAGAACGCTGCCCAGAAGTTCAGTCAGGATATGCAACCGTTGAAAATTTAGAACAAAAAATCCAGTGGGTTAAAGGCAACAAAGATGGAAGAGGAGATTGTATCCCACGTATGTTTTGCATTATGTAATATACATAAATAGGAACTATTGGATAAAGCTGAGTACGATCTGAAAAAATTATGGAGATCGAGGCGTGTGTTATCCGCCGACGCAAATAACACTCTCCAAGATCTTCATAATTCTTCAGATCATTCAAAAGCCGAATCTAGTAATTGTTTTATTATTCATTCAAAATGATGTCTAGTTTAAAAAGTTAACATGATTATCTCGACTGATATTTTAAAGATCCCGTCTTCATTTGCCTGTTCCTAGGCAAGTTTATGATATAAAGGGACGTCTAGTTCTGTCGCCGGTTCCTTAAACGTTGGAGAGCGCTATCGATCGGATAAATCACTAACCAGCGGATTGGAATTAGGGAGACCAAGAACATTTCCTTTCAACAAAGTTTTATACGAGGAAGCTCTGCCCCGTAGCCCAACCCCTTACTCTGTTACATACCTTTTTTGACAGAGACGGTACCGCATTCATATATTTGTACCTTCTACTGACAAATGGCGCCCCTTTCACTTACCTACAATCATGGACAAAAGTCCTTGGGACAATACTGCAATATTCATATTTTTCCTTCATTTCTCGGTTTCCTCATAAAACAGTGTACCCTTTTCGGAATTTTCTTGCAGTTCTCCCTCCCCCCACCCTACACAAAGTTGAAACTCGGAAAAAATTCTGGATACACGCGTCCAACATTGTTTGTGGGGTGAGGGGAGGGGTTGGACCTGTGTGCATTGGAAAACGCCTCAGAAATGCAAAGTGTCCCAAGACTTTGATCCAGGATTGTAGTTTAGAACGCTGCGTCCCTTTCAACCGCTGTAAATTCGCTGTCTTTTAAATATGAATCGATCACTAAACCACAGTGTTTTTGACTCTTTCACTATCACAAAATGCATCTGTTAACCCTTTCAGGTCTTTTACAGGCCGAACTGACAGATTTCCTGCACTTATATATACTTCAACTAGGGAAATCCCTACCCTCTGAAAAGGTACCCCTTCTGGGCGGAGCCTCCTATAGGCCGTTATAGGGAGTACTCTCAGGGTTGTCTATAGCAGTAGTTGCCATCACGCTCTAACGTTGTAATTGGTTAATTGGACTTGAACGTCCTCCTTTCCCCTTGTCTGGCCGTTAACTTTCTTATTTTTCACTTTTTTTCTTCACGGTTCTGTACAAAAAGTGAACTGCACATCCCATCATTGCTCTCTTTCCAAATTAGTTATTTACATAAGAATAGATTAATCTATATGTAATTAGAGCGACTACAGAAGAACGCCCCCCCCCCCCCCCCCAAAAAAAAAAAATTGGACCTCAACAAACCTGAATTTTAATAATTTTTGATTGATAACCATAATCCAACTAACACAATTCATTTTCTCGTTTAGCCTAACCAGAAGCGGGTAAAAAAACTAGTGCAAATCTACTCAGACTCAGGTGAAAAGCTGGCTGAAGCGGAAGTTTTGTACGTGGATCCCTGTCACCACAAAGATGAAGATTGTTTTGAGAGAGTGATTGATATAGCATCCCGAAGCCCTGCAGACCTGTGTAGATTTATGAGCAATTTATATATCCATATTAGAGACCAAGCTACAGTCAAAAGTGGCGAAACGCAGTATTCTGGGAATTTTGGTACATGTAATTTTTCTTTAGGGTCATTTTTTCCGTTATGTTTGTTTTGTTTTGTCCTTTAAGCGAACTGCTATATTAACTTTTCTGATTCTGAGTTACCACTTTAGTATGTTGCATGCTGATACTGCACTAACGTCTATAATCTGCAGCTAAAATGCTGAAAATCTCAGACCTGTATTTTTATAAATGGAGGATGTTTTTAACTTGCTTATTCGTAGCAGATTTTTATGCTCTTATAGGATCCTCACAGAACGTTCAGGTGTTATGGCTTTTATTTTACAAAGCAGCAGAAAGTGGTTTTCAATGGGACAGTTTACCATTACCAAAGTTTGATGCTATGAATCATGATCACGAGAGTGCAGCTCTGTACCTTGAAGAGATAACTGAAAGGTAAACATAACTTACCTCTTTTCGTCAAAGAAAGTAAATCCAGCAACTCAGCACTCGTATTTAACAAAAAAAAAACAGCATGCCCTACGGAGAACATGGCTCAAAATGGGGCTTAACTCATGCAAAAGCATTTATCAGACCAGTTGTTGTATTTTCAAACTTGTTTCTCTCTATTTTAATGTAGCTGATACTGTACACCCCAGTTTTTCACCATTGACTCGATGTATTATAATTGCCCAAACAATAATGCGATGGGAAACCTCTAATTGTCCGCTTCAGTGTTTCCATTATTTTCATGGTTGTTTTTTCCTTCCTTGTTAAGTTCAGGTTAGATTAAAGTTTTTTTGTCATCGACAATTTCATATTATTAACCTTTGGACTAAAAATCGTGTGCTTCCAGTAAAGCATAACATAATTTTTTTTTTATAATCATACGTATCCTATACAGAACACTCCTCTGGCATTTCGCTGATGAGAACACGAGTGACAAAGACCGATAAATCACTTGCTAGTTTTTCATATAATATTTCTTCTCTTATATTTTGGGCTGCATAGATTCACTAAAGATATTGCGGCTTCAGAAGGCCCCGAGAGCATTGACTGGTTCGAAGTGCTTTCAGCTATTATTGCACCTCTTGAACAAGACGAAGCTAGTACGTACCACCGTATGAACGTTTATTACTTGGCTGAATCCGTGAGAGGGCAAGTTGAAGCGAATCATGCGTTCTGATTGGCTACGTTACCCTAGCTGGCAAGATAGGCCACTCGGGATTTCCCGGGTTGGTCCCGCAAAAAAAGGTCCCCCTTTGGCCATATAATAAATCCTTTATTGACCAAGCTTGTTCGATCAAGATGGCTGTATATTGGCCTGGTTTTTTTTTTTTGTTTTGTTTTGTTTGTTTGTTTTTTGTGTTTTTTTGGCGTTTTTACTTGCCTCAACTTGGACTCGGTCAATAAAAACGCAAAATAGAACTTGGCCAAGATCGAACCATCTTGAACTCACGCTTGGTCAATTACGCAAAATTATTGTCAACATAGTACAGACGTAGTACAAATAATATCTTATTTTAACTTATTGCTAAAAGATGACGCCAGTGAAGACGAAAGACTTCATCCTGAAGATGGTAGGGTCAGCGACAGCGGCTACTATGGGGAGTGATTATCATGTGATTTGGCGGAGCCAAAGTCAGATTCTGAAGACGACCTTTCAGAGGTGTTCAGTAAAGGTAATATAAAAAATGTTCTGAGATTGTCCACTTGGCAACTACATTCCATGTTCCAGTACATCTTTTCAGTAATTGATCACAAATGACGTCCAAATCTTGTAAGGACACAAACACATTTTGACGTCTTCTGGGTTTTTACTGCAGAGCTAATTTGTATTCAACGTTTGGCTCGCGAACTCGCATAATTGCCTGACTAACGGCGCGTGAAACGGTGACACTTTAATAGTTTTCCACTTCCTCGAGATAGAAAGGAGAAAACGGTTCTGTAATAGTCAGACAAAATTAAAATAGAGAGTTTTCAGCTCCACTTTGTGTATATGTTCGTGTGTTTTGTTTATATATCCGAGTTTTAGCGCTAAATAAGAAGACGTAAACTAAATTGAAATAAAGACTTTTCAGCTCCACTTTCTGTATGTGTTTTGTTTATATGTCTGAGTTTTAGCGCTAAATATGATATAGGAAGCCGTTTCTCGCGTTGCTAGGTGATCGCTTTTCTTGTTCCTATTTTCCCTTTAATAGACGGTCCGTAAACCGGGCTCAAGTTACTTCAAGGGCAAGCCGAGGCAAGCCTACTGTGCCTATTGTAGTATTCGCTCATTGGTAAACCTATACCGAATTAGTATGCAGGAAGACCCTCATTAGTATGGAGGAACGCATTTTTTCCCTAGGTTATAACAGTGGGTGACGTCATAGACTCGACCCTTATGCATATCAATAAAGGGAACGCACACGGAACGCAAAGGGAACGCACCAACGGGGCTTATCTCGCAACAGAGTAGACTACTCACGTCGTGCCATCATAGCAATGAAAGAAACTTCATTTGACTTACCCATTGCATGTGTGTATTTACGCTCGTAATTTCTGTCCCTTAGGACCAAGTACGCTTAGAGAGAGTCTAAAAACTCATCCAGTCCCGAATTCTTTTTGTATGTCATTATCACATAACCCTCAGGTAAAGTTACAGATTACTTATCAATTTTTTATTGTGATTATTTCAAATACAGTAGCTGAAACCCAGGAATCTTTACATAAGTAGGTTCAATATGTCTGTATCGTTGAGTATATATATCTGACTGGGACTGGATTTGCTAAAAGGTGGCGAAAGAAATTTCAAGTGTATATTTTTTTTTCCACAGCTTTATTGGATACTCCTTTTGTAATATACATTAGTATAAATGGAAAGCTGAACAAAGAGTTTTCTGCCATCTGATTGGTTGAGCGGTTCGGCATATGACGCTATATTCACCGCCTAGCGCGGTGAATATAAGACCAAAACAAAATGGCTGCCAGCAGCCGTTTTGCAAACGTTTCGGACGAGGAAATCAGAGAAATAAAGGTTAACGCGGTCCCGAAATCAACGCAAAATGCTACGAAGTATGGTGTAAGACTGTTCAAAGGTAAGTCAACTTCTTCCGCTAGTCTTACTATTTTATTTTGAAACTTAACAAACTGTCACAGATCGATAACAAAAGCTGAACTTGCTGTTCAATTTTTTTTTCTCAGAATGGTTTTCACAACAAGCTGAATTCACAACTGAGTTTGAGTCCATGGAAGTGACAGAAATGAACAACTGTCTCTCAAAGTTTTACTTATCAGCAAGAAAGCAAGACGGAAGTCATTACAAGAAGACCAGTCTGTTGTCTATCAGGGCAGCCATAGATCGCTATCTACGCTCACCGCCTATAAATAAGAAATTCTCCATTTGCGACACAATTCAATTTATCGAGGCAAATAAAGCTTTAAACTCCTACCTTAAGCACCTTGCCAGTACAGGGAAAATTGCCGGTAGGGTTCACAAAAATCCCTTAACAGCGGAAGTTGTGCAAAAGTTGTTTGAGGCAGGAGAATTGGCGTGTGCGGAAACAAAAATTCCTCTCGCTTTGCTGCAAACAACATGTTTTTACGTTTCTCTCTATCTCGGCAAAAGAGGGAGAGAAAATCAAAGTTTAATGAAGAAATCTATGCTCCGTCTGACGGTGACAGCCACAGGTGAAGAATTTTTTGAGCTAAATAAAGCAGAACCAGGCGCAGTGCTCTCCACTAAAAATCACACGGGCGGCATCGATGGCAGTGAAGATCACGGAGATGGGAAAATATTCTCATGCCCCGGTTCCAAAAGATGCCCGGTTAAGACGATTAAAGCGTACCTTTCCCATCTGAATCCAGAGGCGGCCTAAGGATGCAAGTGTTAGGTTCAGTCCAGAAGAGGATAGAATCTGGTTCGAGAGGAAGGTTTTAGGCCACAACACGCTGGAAAATATGCTGAAGAACATGACCCAGAGAGCCGGGATCCAGCCATATTTCACGAACCACTCTCTCAGGGCCACAACAGTCACCGTTCTTTCTTCAGTGAACGTGGAGACACGGCAAATTAAAGCAGTGACTGGCCATAAAAGCGAAGCAAGTATCGAAAGTTACTGTGAAAGGCCAACCCTGCGTCAATTCCAGCACATGTCGTCGGCGCTGACTTCATTCATACATGGAAAGGAAAACACGCTACCAGAGCAAGCTACGTCGTCTTCCTCATCTTTTGGGTCAGCCAAAGCAGTCCCAAGCACTCAAGCTGAAGTAGTAGCTGTTCCAACAACAGCAACCAGCATTTCCACCATTCAAGACGAACAAAACGTCTTGATTGCCAACGGCGTAAACCCAAGTGCAATTCTACCATCGGCAGCTTTCATGGACGTTCTTTCACGTTCAATATTAACATCAACAAGTAATTGTTAGCCCTTGCAGCTATTTCCTTTGACTTTGTTTTTGTAAAGAGCTGTTTTCCAGCAAATCGAGGAACAACTGAGCGGTCTTTCTGACTGTTTTCCGCTTGTTTGAAACTTTGACACGAAATCAACGAAGTCGGTTTGAAATGTTCATCATGTGATCATTTGCTCGTTCGTGAGACCCCCCACATAGCGCATGTGCTTGAGGCTTATTGAGAATTAAACAGCAGATCAGTTTTAAAGTGTTGATCGGCGATTTCTCTGTTGTTCAGCTTTCCAATTATACTAAAACAATTATTCGCCTCAGGCTCAGTTAATATTGTTGCATAATCCCCTCGACTTCGTCTCGGGGATTATTCAACAATTAACTTCGCCTTCGGCGAATAATTGTTAAATATAAATTTATAATACAACACACAAAAAAAAAAAGAAAAGAAAAGGAACAAGAAGCAATCAAAAACCCAAAAGGGGTAGGTGCAACGTGACTAACGTCCCATGCGAGGCACCGCCCCTAGATTAAGACCTAGGTTAAAATAAAATAAAATGAATACTCAAACATTCGTACAAAAAATAAAATAAATTACGAGTGGCATGGGCACGTAGGGACTAGTGTCCACGTGCAGGGGTAATTGATTTCATATACCCGCGACAGGTTAGTGCTCATTAATTTGCGAACAAAAAGTTGAAAGGCAGTAGACGAGGAAAAACTGGTTGAGGGTGCCAGCTTACAAACATAGTTCGATAGTTTAACTATACGGTTAAAGTACGAGGCCTGAAAAGTTGATGTTTTGCAAAAAGGGGTGCGAAGATTAAAGGAGTTACTTAGTCTTGTACGATCATGGGAAACAAAAGATACATAATTCCGAACTTCTAAATCGGTACTACAGTAAAGGCATTTATAAAAAAAAGATCAAATCTTTAAGTTCACGATCTAGAGAAAGTGGAAGTAAGTCTAGCAAAATCAGCCGCTCTTTGTGCGACGACTCGTCACTGCGTGTGCGTAAAATCCACCTTCTTGCACGTTCCTGCACCTGTTCCACCTTAGCATTCAGAGTAACGTAAGCGGGCGACCAGACTTCGGTGGCGTAACACAGTTGTGACTTGACCAAAGACAAATAAAGTGAGCGCGTAACAGAGACACCAGTACCCAGGGGACAAGTCCGTTTAAGCAAACCAAGAAGCTTGTTTGCTTTCGCAGTGATAGTGTGGATGTGTGAGTCCCAAGAGAGCGTACTAGTTATGATGACGTCATTAATAACAATTTGACATCAAAGTCGAATGGAAAGCAGTTAAAAATCACTAGCTAAGGCTTAACAATCACAACTTTATCGCTGGCAACAGACGGTAAATTTCTCTCGCAGAAGTAAGAGAGCCCCCCTCGTAACAGGATTTTACGATGAAATAAACAACGAGTTTGAAACGTCCGGAAAGTATAACTTTTTAGTCAGCAAACCCACGAGGCCCATAGTCTCTGCCGAAAACACTAGATTTAAAATCCACAAACTTTGAGCACAGAATAGGCTTTCTAAGGCAAAGTCACCTACGCTAATCTCTCACGAAGCGTTTTTATGCTTTGCACGGTCAGAAATCAGCACCAATTTCCATCTCGCCGAATAGATTTCACCCCTAGAACCTACTTTTTGAAGCCAAAGACCTGTTACTTCCAACAACAAAGCTCGCAATATCCAATCTTTCCGTCTCAAGCCCGGGATCAGTCTTTCACCCGTGTAGCCAAATGAGACGAAATACGAGAAGATATTGGACGCAGCAGACTTTGCCAGTCGTGAGAATTGTTCCTTTATATAAAGGCTTAATGATGCCTTCCGGAAAACTTTGCTATAGACAGCCATGAAAACTCTAAGACAACCCACTATGAGAGCCGAGTTCAGTCTGATACGCGCGCTGATTTCAAACTGACCTACAGAGAGAATTATGGGAAGTTATGAAAAGCTTTTCTTTGGGGGGGGGGGGGGGGGGGGAGTAGGTAGTTTAATAGCCAGTTAAAACATGCTCCACCACAAGACTCAGTAAAGGTATATGAGAGAGATTTCTACAGCCATGTTTTAGCAGATCCAGTCAGATATTTATTATTTTCCTGACGTTTCGACAAATGTACTTGTGTGGAATTCAATTCACCAGGAGCTGAAATTAGGGTTCGCAGAGACTTTCTTGAGCAATTCACTTCAGTGCATCCCTTGCTCTTACAGTACCTGCTGTTTTAAGCAAGATGGATAAAAGCCTTTTCCTTTGAACAGATCAACAGAACTATCATTAGAAGTTTAAGCATTGTCGTTTTAAGGCGACGCATGTCAACCGGAAGTGGACATTTTGCACCCTTAAACAGTGATTTTGAACAAAATTTTGGACAGATCGTCCCTATAAGAATAAAGACACTTTGCAATACAAATTTGGTAGCATCACGGCATATAATAGAGAAAAAGGCTCACTTCTGGTTGACGTTGCGTCGCTCAAAGAGGTCGCGTCTTAAATTACTTGTTATGTTGTTTGGGGTAAAAATATCCCCTTCAGTTCTCACATGCGAGCAGGCTATCGGGTATATATATTTATGGTACTGTAATCGCAAACATGGGGGAAACTCGTGTTCGTCACAATATCCTTACTACTTTTCCAGAAGCTTTACACATAATTCCTTACCAGAACACATCTCTGCTTACTTGACGACCCACCTTTGACAACTCTTTGGCGAAGTTTTAGCCGTAGGTTCAAAGGGAAAATGTTTTTTGTCTTCCTCAGGGGTCTGATCTCAACAATACCAGCTCAGACGTTAATGCCACTTCGAGCGGGGTCTGTTCAGATGATGGTGATTTGATTTCCTCAGATAAAAGTTAGTACCTTTTTCTTACGACACTTTCCATTGGTTAGTTGAACTGCGTTATTTCGCCACCAGAAAGAACTATAAGTAACGATATTAAAGTAATATCATTATTTGAAAAAAATAAATCGCGTCATCCTGGACAAAATGTCAGGAATTTTTTTTCACCTTTTAATAAAATAATGCTGTTATTTCCAAAAACAAAATTTCGAGTTGTTGTTGTTGTTGTTTCTATGTTATCATTACCATTATTACTTTTCGTTCTTTATTTTATTTTTATTCAATTTTTTTTTCCAGCAAAGTGTATTTTAGGCAATGATTTGACTTTGGCATCATGATCAGTCCTTCTCCGGGTGATTTTAGCATAGCGAATCAGTAATATAGTTAACACTCACCTGTCCACTTTTTTACTCAAGGTAATTCAGGAAACTTGTCCCAAAACCAGCTAATCAGAACAGAGACAAAACAAGATTTTGAGCCAAAAATAGATCCTGACCAGGTTCCTTTTTATAAGGTATAGTTATTGTTTTTTGTTTGTTTGTTTGTTGTTGTTGTTTTCAACGTTGCAATCATTTGTTATGTTTTCTTCCTGTTAAACAAGAGCGGACTGAAAAGCTCGTTGCTGCGGTTGATAACAAGAAACTTTACGGTAGTTCAATGAAATATTTAACTAAAAGGATACTAGAACGGACCACGGGCAGGAGTAACGAGCAAACGCAACAAAAAAATGGAAAGAAAAATAAAGTTTGTGCTGAGGAGTTGGTAATAGGGCCGAGGTCAAATTGAGGTGTCTTTTCCATTTTCGGTTAGCCCGATTCGCTTCCCGATTCAGTAACTCCCCAATCAATGTTAATGATATATGAAATAAATCATATATGAACTGCGGAAATGAAATGCGAAAAAAATTCAGGACTTCAACGGGGTTTGAACCCGTGACCTCGCGATTTTACCGGTGCGATGCTCTACCAACTGAGCTATGAAGCTACTGACGTTGGGAGCAGGTGGGTTCATATGTTCCCGTGAAAGAAATGAGTGTTAACGTCGGTGGCTTCATAGCTCAATTGATAGAGCATCGCACCGGTAAAATCGCGAGGTCACGGGTTCAAACCCCGTTGTTCTGAATTTTTTCAGGCTTCTTTACACAATTGCATAAATTGCGTTCACTGCGACGATCATTTCTTCATTCTCATCCCCAATCAATGTTAAAGAAAATTGTAGGTTTGTTTTAATCAACGTTGGAAAGCAAGAGTAAAGTTACAGGGTCAGAAATAAACGTTTATAAGGCTGCTATCGTTCTTGTTTCAGTTAGACAAGATATTCCCTAAGTAGAAATTACAAATTGTCCGCTCTCAGTCTTCCTCGTGAGCTGAGAAACAGGAAATACAGTACACTTAGTAAGGGTTATCGGCCTGAAGCGAGGGGTTATGTGATTTATTCCCCTCGTGCGTTACCTTAACAACGCATGAGGCTCATTTCCTGAACAGCGGCTGGTAATCGAGCCTATTGTCTTCACTGTAACATTTTTCTGTTGTTTGTCTGTTTTAACAGCTGGTTTTAACCATGCCTGAGGACACGACGCCAATTTATAGGGCCTATATCTTAAATGATAGCGATGAAGCCTTCGGTGTGGACGTAAACGGTAAAAGTGGAAGAAGCATAAACAGTATACACCACGACTACACAACAGAGCGCGCACCATCTATGATTTCCATCGTTTCGTTTCGCGACAAAGTCCTTGCTGATAACGACGATCAAGATTGTGGAGAAGGCAACTCAGTTACTAACGAGGACGCGATCATAAATTTAAGCCTGAGTTCTGAGAGGTTGACTGGGTTGAGAGCTTACATCAGGGGCACGTCTCAGTGGTTTCCAAACACGGCTTCCGTCACAGAGAAGGCGATTTGCACCGCGATGCAGGTTCTTATCGTGGGTATCCTCGTATGCTGCTACGGCTTCGACATTGGTGCCTTTAACAACAGATCTCTAGTTACAAAGGAAAGGAATGAAATTGTCTTTGCGGCCAAAAATTTCATATGGTCTCTGCGATTTCTGGAACTGAACGTCCTTGGGATGCTTTACTTTCGGAAACGTCACCTGGAGAGAATGCTATCAAAAGTGATTTTGACAAGGCGACATTGGAAGAAAACCCAAAAAACCATCAGTAAAGCAATCCTTGCTGTAATTTTCTGCGTGATTTTCGTCCCATTCTTATTGAAAGCTGCCCAAATGGATTTGTCGACTCAAAAAGTGGCATCTTTTAACATGGAGACAACCAATTTGGCGAATTCTCGGTCACTTTTCGCTCGCCTTTCAGCGCTGCCAATGTTTGTTGGCTTTATTTACGAAGTCTACATCATCTTCAGCCACATTCGCTTTTTCAAAGAGCAGATCCAAAAGTGGCCCGAGGGTAAATTTGAAAAAGCGAGGAATCGGTTCATAGATATCAAAGTCATGATTGGGGATGCAGAAAGGTATTTTCAACCTTTCCTCATCACACATCTACTGCTGCTGTTGATCCTGCTCATTCCGTCAATATTTTCTTGTGCCGAACGCTTCCAAACTGAGAGCTACTACCAGCGGAAATACAGCGTCCCCATGATGTTAACCCCAGCAGCACAGATCCCATCAAACACGGGTTTCATTGTTACTAATATCAGTAGTTTTTATAACAACAATGAAATGGGATTGTTTTTAAAGATAACAGGTCCGAACAACACTCATCACCAAGTCAAGTCATACAAGCTACCATTTGAGCACACTGAAAAGCTAACAGACGTAAAAGAAGTGCTAAGGATTGGTTGTAGTGCTTTAGGTGATTTCCTGGAAATGCTGGTGTTATACACCCTGCCATTAGTGTTCCTAGCCAAGTTGCACAAGATCATGACAAGTTTACCGGAAGTTGTTCGAAATCTAAAATTTTCAGAACAGAGGGAGGCAGGATACCTGTTCCAGAACGAGGAAATATTAGATAAGATGGTGGCAACGCTGTCAACAGGCAGGGGTATTCAGATAATGGGAATTAATTTGACAGGTGTCAAGACTGCCTTGGTGACCCTGCTGCTGCCATTTCTAACGACGGCAATTCATCTGTTGCTCTTGCATGTCGATCTTAACTAAATTGTATTAAATGCATGAAAGGTCTATATAGTTACATGCAAATAGCAGCAGGGAGCTGCATGTGTTCCTTTTACAGAACAAAATTGCCACCACCAGATATGTTATCAAATCCTTTTTAAGAAATCATTCAAGATACCATAAAAAAACAACTCTGAAAGTTGTTTTATTCTACATTTTTGTAAAGTAAATTAGACCAAAAGGTTGTGAAACACAGTTCATTGTTTGTCCAAAAAAGAATAAAAATGCTCTTGGAAATCCTTCATTGTGCATGCAATACATCAGACCTTCATGTACCTGTTAGCTTGTAAGTGAATACTCTGTTGGATACCTGATTTCCGGAATTAACCGTAGGCTCTTTATGAGAATTAATAATCAGTACAATGTATAATAAATTAAAATTATTGGAACTTACTGTTCCAATTTTATTTTATTATTTTGTTTTATTCAGAATGAATGCATTATTACAGTATTACAGTTCATTGTTAGTCCAAAAAAGAATTAAAATGCTCTTGGAAATACTTCATTGTGCATGCAATACATCAGACCTTCATGCACCTGTTAGCTTATAAGTGAATACTCTGTTGGATACCTGATTTCCAGAATTAAGTGTAGGCTTGTTTCAACAAACTTTGTCTCTTTATGAAATTTATATTTGGGACTCCTCTTGGGAAACCGTGTAGTTTCTTTGTCACTTTTGCCTGTGTCACTGGTTGAAGAAACATTTTTTTGATTCTTTCTGTGTACACAATATTCCATGACAGCCTCGGTTGCATGCTATCTTGGTGCCTTGCGACAAATCCTGGAAGTTTTTTTAAAAAACAAACATAAGAAAAATATCCTTTATTATCCGTATTGACTACTGATGAATTCCATCCAACACCATGTTTACCAGATTTGCCCCACTTTTAAATTCCCTTTGCTTCGTGACGTTTTCTTTTTCTATCTTTTTCTCGTGAGATTCCTGCAAAGCAATTTATCAGTATGAAAGTAACATTAAGGATAGGCCATAAAAGGTGTCTAACCCCTTTACACTTTATATATACCATATTTGACAGAGAAGGTTCCCCTTTCGTCTACTTTCTGTTGACAAATGCTACCCCTTTCACATGCCTGGTTTACTAAGATGCATCCCCTTTAATTGCTGTAAGTTAATAAAATCACTAAACCAGGAAATGTCCATGACCTTTTCACAGCGATACAATGCGTTTGTTAGCCCTTTTACGTCCTTTTACAGACCGAAAAGACAGATTTACCAACTTTTTTATATACTTCAACTGGTGAAATGTCTCGCCTTTTATGATCGTGAAAAAAGGTACCCTTTTAGGGTGGAGCTTCCATGTATGGGCCATTAAAGAAGGTACAAGGGTCTATTGCCCCGACAAAATTTTTGTTCATTTACCTAAATGTGGCTATTCCAAATTAGTTTCGTACACGTAGTTGATGTATTGTTCTCCCGCACAGCTTAAGCAAGAGTTATCATCACATCGTGTGGCATTCTCACTGATGCAATTTTTTGATGGGCCACCAGAATAGTATTCCAAACCCGGTTTCTTTCCTGACCAACACTCGCCATAGAACTGAATGCTAAAATATTTGTAGCCAGCTTTCGCAGTTAGCTTAGCACCATTATTCACTAACCTGCAGGCCAAACATACCAATTTGAAAAAAAAAAATTCTAAATTAAGTCCCTCAAAAATTCCATGCCGGATTTCAGAGCCTTAGGATTAAATGATATAACATGAACTCATGTCTGTGGTTCTTTATCATCGTACCATATGAATTTATCTTTTCAGTATCTGGTAGTCGAGCATTACTGTACCCGACCAATTTTCAGATTATTTTGAATTTGCCTCACCCCCGCCCCCAACCCTTCTTAATTCAAAGCACTCCGGAAATACTTGCCAAAAATAACTACCCCGAAAATTCCCGTAATGGAAATTTTCAAACCCCCAAGAAACATCCTTGGATCATCCCTGTCACTCCAGAGTACCCGCTAGGAATGGAGTCGGCGAATAATTAGATATTTAGGTTGAGTTTGCTGATTGTTCTCCTGATGCTTCTCCTCTAGGCTCGGGAAAGTTTTATCAGGGTTCTCCGGTTTTCCCGTTGTCCGTAAAACGCAACATTTTCTTCTAGCCCTCTGCAAACAAAGCTTAATAGTAAGTTATAGGACGAAGAGAAAGCTACAAAGCGTGAGGAGAAAGGGATTGGTCCACACACTGACCTAAAATATTAGGCTAGAAGGGATCTCAAAGTACCATATAAAAGCAAACTAGCAAGGATACAAACTGTTTTCTGCAAGAGTCCAGACAATAGAAATAACAGGGCGCTAAACTCACTTTTTAAGAAACTCTTTCCAGTCGCCTCTCCTGTTAGGTAGCAAGAAGGGCAATGGTCGACGGGTACCTTTATCCACAAAGCATCCAATTTTTTTGTAGGAGGAGGTCTGACACCCTGGGGGACCTACAAAAGCAGAAGCACTCTTTTTTCAAGCTGACTTGAAAGAACTTTATTCATTGTATATCTTTTCTACTCTACGAAACCGGCACTTGCTGCTATGAGTTTCTTAAAATGTCGGACCAGTCAGAAAACCGTCAATACATTTCATGACAAGGTATAAAGTAACATAACTACCCTACCCTTTAGACCACCTTGATTATATATAGAGCGTTTTCACATGACGTCACGGCGGTCATGTTGGTGTACCAAGACAATCCTGTGGGAGTTGAACTCTTTTCTTATGCAAACGTTTTTTTTTTTGTTGCAGTGAATTTGCATAGATGCTGGCCACGTGAGTGAAAACGCTCTATAGAGAAAACGTTTCATAGCAAAAAACAAAAGAAGGCTGTTCACCATAAAGGTTTTACCGAAACAAGTGACCGTGCATGAAACGTCACTGTCACCCTGGGAACACGTTGTCCTCAGTTTCTGATTATGAAATTAGAGCGTGGAATTTCGTTGTCATATTTCATCGTGTTCCAGCGGAACGCCTTGACAAATTTCTCGATTTTCCGAAATTTTGTCTCTTAGGCTTAGGCCAAACGTCAAACTTTTCATGAGACGAACGGAACTCTAATTTGGTTCGACCTAAATTAAATTAAGATCATCTGCTGGGTCAGACGTCGAACTTAGGACGCGTGGAACCAATCAACTGAATCTGCGCATTCTACAGATTAGTTAGTTAGAATTAGCTGCTTGTAGACAACTGATCGATACTGTGGGTTGCGTGCGTAATGTATGATTTCCAAGAACAATGTCAAATTGAGTCCCGTGCAAGGGTGTCTTTGTTATTATTTTCTTAAAAACAATGTATAATAAATAATGTAAAACTTTATTCATAGATTTAAAAAAACAGACTATTTACAGATTCAAGAATATGAATATTAAAATATATACCCTATGTACATTCTTCTTGTGTACGAAAGAGAATTGTCGAAAAATGACTATCTGAAACACTACCAATAACAATTATAAAAAGAATGAAAAAGTTAATAAAAAATAAAACTATCTAAAAATAATTCAAACTGACAATAATAATAATAATAATAATGATGATGATGATGATGATGATGATGATGATGATGAAATTATATTCGGTTTTTGTGATATCCGGGTCGAGTTACAATTATTGTTATCATCCGAGGTCGAAGGCCGAGGCCGATAATACTTATCGAGTGGACAAATGACTAATGATGAAATAGATTGCGAGCAGTCCCCTTTTTTCTTCAGATTTGGTTGTGGCAGTGTACGCGCGCGAACGTCGAGCGGCGAGGCAGCTAGACGCGCGAAACTACGGGGGCAGTCACGCGCGTGTTTCGTGTATTTTCGTGTCTCGGGGGTTTCGTTTGATGGACTAAGATAAAAAGAGACAGTGAAAGGTTCGAACCCAGAAGTCATTCAAAAGTAGGTTGAGTTTGATCGCTCGGGTGAGCGTAATCCTGAATAGGACTGTTGTTGTTGACAGTGACGTTTCGACAACCTGTGCGGTAGTCATCTTCAGAGTCAAAGTGAGTTGTATCACGTCAGTTGATGGTATTGTACTCTGTCAACAACAACACTCCTATTCAGGACTACGTTCATCGCGACGATCAAACTCAACCTACTTTTGAAAAAAAGAGACTGTTCGTCGTATAATGAAGAAAAGTAATGATGAAGATAATGATTTGATGATAACGACAAGGCAACGTTAAAGACAGTCTTGTTGACTTACTGCAAACCAGTTCTCTTACTTCGTATACATAGCCTGCATATACTACGTTTACGTCGTGATACATGATAAGAACACTGTCTTCTCCTATTCCCTCGAGCACTGATCTATTAATTTTAGGTTCTTTTCCGTAGCCTACGGCAACAATATGAACGTTTTTCTCCTCCATCGAAAACTATAAGAGTGATTAGGGATGGAGTTTTCTATCATTAACTTCGACGATAACGACCAGCCCTCCACAAAACCTTAATACAAAGGAAAGGACACAGAATCCTTGAAAGGTCAAGCGCTGAGGCAATTTTGAAGACTATATTTTCTGTTCATTGTATAAAACAACAATAGATTCTCCATTTTACCGTGCGTCTGCTAAGTAATAGATGATAGAAGACCTAAAAATGCGGCATAACCCTGCGCACCACTACATAGAGGCGAGAGGAGACTGGGCGCGAGTCAGCTCCTGAGGCTATGCGGCTAGTGTGCCACGATTGACGTCATCTGTGATCAGCCCCCTAGGAGCTTATTTATTTCAGGCACCTTAGTAGGGACCGGGGGGGGGCTATTTTAAAAGTGGGCGAAGATGATGGTATCATTATTGGCCATAAAGAACTAGAACGTAAAGTTGAAGAACTTGAAGAATTTGAAGGTCATGAATCAGAATATCAAACACAAGATCCGAACTTCTAGCACTTAAAGAAACCATACCGGATTACTTCAAATAAAGTGTTACGGCTGTGATTAATTAATACAGTCTACATATCATTTAAGAAAGATGGTTGAGGGGGGGGGGGGGGGGGGTTGGTGGGATAAAAAGAAATGGGGGCGTAATAATTTTTTCCCATAAAGAAGGGGGAATTAAGTCTTATTGAAGAGGTTGGAAGGGGCTTATTTGAGAGGGAACAAGAGAGGATTTACGGTGTTACTGCACGGAAAAAATGTATATCAGTATATATAATGTATATATTTTTTTCTGAGGGTAAGTGGTGTGAGGGGCGGCTGTACACATCCAAAATCTCAGTCGTCGACAACAAAAATCAAATATTAAAGAGATAAAAATAAGTATAAACATAATTTATAGTTTTCTTGCGAGCAGTACTGAGGACTAATGTAAAGTGAAGTGAAAAGGAAATAGATCTTCAGCATGATCCTGACTTTCTGCAAAAGGTCGAAAGCATTAACTAAAATATTAAATTAATTTGAATGAAGAGGAGTTGTTTGAGAGGGTTTCTAACAAAAGTCTTTCTACCATGGCCACTGTGAGGGGTTAGTGTTCTGCCGTTCTTACCTTCACATATAGGGCGAGATCCATTCAAACAACATTTCCGGAAATTTCGGTCCAAAACTCAATGGATCATTTCGGTCCAGCTAGAAAAGGTTCGAAAAACCTGATCCACCTTTTGAGGTGGACCACTTTTCCCGGTCGGACCGGTTGGAATTTTGGTTGTATGGATCGCGCCCCACTTTTCCCGGTCTGACTGGTCTGAAATCGAGCCTATAGTTTATGAAGCATACATGACGTAACAATAATAACGGTCAAGGAGCAACTGGAACAAGTTTGGAAAACATGGCGGCAGGATGAATCTGTTCACGGCTCTCGAAGACGTTTTCTGGAAATTTTCTCCGCGCAATCCCTACCTAACGGGCTCAGGTTAAATTCAAACGAAAGCAAAAACACCATACGTTTTAAAATACGTTATGGTTTTCCTGGCACGAACAATAGATGTCACGATTTTCAGTTGGTGCTCTCTTCAAACTTTGGTTTCAATCCAAGTATTCGCACATGGTTTTGCATTCAAAATTGCGAGCGACCCTGGCCATAATCTAAGGTAAGATCTTGAATATGATGTTTCTTGTCATTTATATTCCGGTGGTATCTATGCAGAAATCGTTATGTCACAACATAGATCAAAAGGGCAAAGATCTACGCAAAAGTCGCTGAAATCCGATGATCCAGTTAAATTTTTAAGACCTCATCGTGGCTCAGTGTAGCCCTAGCCTGTTGACGGAAATGTAATTACATTTATTAAGCCAAAATGAATGTAACAGATAGAAACTTCCAAATATTATACTCTCTCAGAAAAATCCCAAGTTTCCTCCACGATTTGACTTGTAATTATAAACTGCTGCTTTAACATAATCCCAGTGGGCATATACATCTTCGCCAGGAGTTTTGGGAAAGCTTATCAACCGAGGAACTTACTTCTGAGATGGCTAATAACCGGGAATAGGAAAAGTGCTTTAAAACAAGCTACAGCAGTGCTGATCAAAATATGTCCTGCAAGAAAATCAGTAATTTACAATGCATAAAAATAAAAGCCGGGGTGGGGGAGAGAGGGCTTATATCAGAATGGCTTATTATCAGATGTTTACAGGTAGATGGGCCTTCAACTGGATTTGGTGGGTGGGAGGGGGGGGGGCTTATAAGTGGCAGTTTACAGTAAGAAGGAACCGAAGGGAGGATTATGTTGTTTAAACAGTTCAATTTAGATTTCTGAGAAACTGTCCACCTACCCCTCCCCTAAGATAACATTTTGCTCTAAGTGAGAAGTAGGTGGTAATTTTAGGTTAGGGGAGGGGTAGGTGGGCAGTTTCCACAGAACCTAAATTGATCCACTAAAACCATGGACCAGGACCTGTTGAACTCTATGGGTCTGGTTCAGCATGTCAAACGACCTACGCACATACATGGCCACACCTTAGACTTAATTATCACACGGCAGGCTGACGATATTGTGGACGGTGAACCCCTTCCTGAGAGATATTTCTCTGACCATGCTGCCGTGATATGTAAGCTAAGTGTGGCGGAGCGTCCGCTAAGAATTAAACATGCTGAATATAGGAAACTCAAATCAATTGATATAACTAAACTGAAAGAAGATATCCGCAATTCTCAGCTATATCAAGATCCGCCTAATGATTTGAACATGCTGCTGGACTGTTTCAATCCAAAGCATCAAGATTTGGCAGACTGAAGTCTCTCCTGTAGCCTCTGCGCGCAATTTAGGCACATGGTTCGATACGCATCTACATATGGGAGCTCACATTACAAAGACTTGTAGCAGCGCTTGCTATTATTTATACAATATACGTCATATTGGGAAATATTTAACCAGAGAATCAACTGAGAAATTAGTTCATGCTTTTATCAGTAGTAGATTGGATTATTGTAATAGCCTTCTATACGGAATACCGGAATATCAGACTATGAAATTGCAACGTGTTATGAATGCATGTGCAAGACTTATATATCGTGCGCACAACTGTCCTATAACTCCTCTACTCGCAGAATTACATTGGTTACCAGTGCGCTCCAGGATACATTATAAGATAATCTTGATAACTTTTAAAATTTTGCATGGCCAATCAACTAATTACCTTTCAGATTTAATTAGTATTCAACAGCCTTCTTCCTATTATTTGGGCCGCAACGACAATGGTCGTTTGTTGGAAAGACCAAGTGCGAAAACCAAGAACATTGGGAGACAGAGCTTTCCAGGTAGCTGCTCCTTTCCTATGGAATAAGCTGCCAAGGTCCGCGCGCGAAGCAACGAACTTAGAATCCTTTAAGACTTTAATTAAGACATTTTTATTTAAGGAATCATTTCAGTTATCTTAGTATATCTATATCTTTATTTGTAATTATCTTTTACTCATTTAATGTAAATATTTTTATGATTTTGATAGATTTGTAAAATTTAGTTATTAATTACTATTGTGATGCGCTTTTGAATATTTTATAGAAAAGGCGCAATACAAATAATAAATGTTATTGTTATTGTTATTGTTAATATAGTGGGATGGTTATGAAACCCGTTAGTCTCCTTTGTTATATGTTTTTGTGGACCTGACAGTGTATAATGTTTAATAGTATTCCTAGCATTTTGATCTTATTGACCGATAAAAACGTCCCATTAATATACTTGGTCACAATTTGCCAACACTGAGAAAACAAAGGGTTGTGCACCATCAGGGAACCTCCAACATAAAGATGTTTGTTGTCTTTTATAACCCGTCTCCTCTAATAACTATGTTTCAACTAGTCATATCGATATGAGCCACAGTTACGTTATTCTTTAGTACTGCATTGCACATCCTCACTATGCATAATTCCACGCATGATAAGCGCGTGCACATTAAAACATGACGGCCTTAAGGCTGGAGATCCCAAGAGTGGGAAATCTTCATTTCCTCTTACACGAGTTAGTCAGACTTATAATTTTTTTTTCTCTTGTTTTAAAATGGAAAGTAACTTTTGTTCTCTAAAAAAAGTGTACACAACTGTAGACTTAGTGGTATGCTCAGTACAGACAAAGAAACAGTCGACAGAGGCCTGTGCAAAGTATGTACTGCTCTGTGATGGTAATTATATTCATATTGGTACTATTATTAGGACTTATTGCGACCTCCCAATTTTATTTCAAAATTTAAGTTTGTATAACATAAACAACCAACTGGTACAGGTGAACGTTCGATAAAAATCTCACTGCAGGGTCTATTTCAGAGGAACGAACTTAATTTTAAAAAGAGCACGAATTCTTGTGGGATCTAATCTTTGCATTAGACACGGACTGGAGCGACCGCATAGTGCGCCTTTACTTATTGACATCGATCTCACCTCCAAGGTACATCCGCAATGCAGCTACTAGCTCCAGGAGAGGCATTTCTTCGGCACCGTTTTATTCTTCAATTACCCTTAAATTCGCGTTTACTGACATGTAATAAGTTTACCTTTTGCGCAACGGGCTCTATGGTTATGCGTTGTCAACTGCATGGAATTAATATATTACTGTTATATTTTCCTTTCGCTTGCCTGGCTGCTTTAATTATACACTTATTATACAAATTGGCATATTGATATTTCGCTTCAAATTGGTGCTTTTGTACCACACTCGTGACACGCTGATTACCACGTCTTTGTTTCATACAGTACGCTCATGACGTTTGTTGTCCTTGCACTTAAAGTAGGACGTGTATCGAAAATGAACTTAATATATGATGTTACCATGTCCTTGAGACTTTCTGTTGCTCACTGGACCAAGCGCCCTGCCAGTGATGGGGAGCTCGCGCTGTTAGTTCTAATCCTGACTCAGACTCAGAATGTAAATTCTCCTTTACACACGCCGCATGAAAACTTGAAAAACAATTTAGCCAATCAGGTTGATTGAAACGGGTGCGTGCCCAAAGTAAAGTGATGAGCTCTCCAGCTGCAATGACAACATATAAGTTATTTTTCATTGTTAAGCTATCTACGTTGTTTGCATATCTTCCTAAGCACAATAATCGAAGGAGAACTGAAGCTTTTGGATTAGATGATGGCCTGGCGATTGTAGCATGGCGAAATATTTCATCGGTGTAGCACTTTGCTTTGAAAGAATTTGATAAATGATGTTATAAACAAGACACATGGTATTTTAAGGCCCTACATTTCATATCCAATTTGTAAGGTATAAATTTAAGTAAGTGTGTCGTTTGCGAGGCTTAAACGGAGTATTTCATCGGGTCGTTGTATCTTCGTAATTACAATGTTAAATGAGGTATAACAAAACGGCAAAGAAAAAAGGACTTGAAAATTTTTTAGATAATAGTCAAAGACATCCGTGGATCCAATGCTGAGTTTAAAATTCACGGGCATAAACAGTGATTGTCAACTGCTTACGTGACGTCGTTATCGAGTCGTTTGTGGAATATCAGTCTTGCTTACTTGGAGACTTTTGGGTCTCGCAACGCGCCTGTTAGGAAAAGGAATACACCACTATTCCATCCAGTTACTTTTGAGAGGTTTACGTGACTAGACTCAATCATTTATTCAATTTGGACTTCCAAAACAAGTGACGGAAAATCCTCCGCAAAAGATTTTTAGGACACGACATTTAGATATGCCACAGTCAATGTTTTAGACGAATCTCCTTTAGAACAAGGAATGTACGTAAAAGTTACCAGTCAGAGTTAATTCCTCATCAGTCAGCGCACAAATATACAGTCATTAGCAACCATGTTTCTTTTTTCGCTACATCCTTCTGCGGTTTACTAAATCTGGACCATTATTATTGACCATTATTATTTTGGAGAACGAAAGATCACCAAAATGCCCAGGAAATGCTTCGTTCCTTCCGCTTTTTCTAGGTAAAATAAAAATTTTAATATAAATCAAACGGACGAAAAATTTAAATCATCGCCATAAAGGGATACAAAAGTGAGAGTTCCGAGAGCATTTGATGAGTACCTTCAGTCAGATTCCAAACTCTTCTGCGAAGTCCAGTCCAGATATTTTCTTATTAAAGAAATTGCTGGGTTTTGGAACGAACCTGAGTACATTCTCTTTTCTTTTGGCTACAACGTGTTGAAACCGCTTGTTAGTACGTCAGTTAACTTTAAGCTAGAAAGAATTATTCTTAAGCTGCGAAAAAGAAAGACTGTTCTCTTTGCCCCCAGCCCTAAGGGACGTTTGGCCAGCATTCTTACTAAACGTTCTTAATGGATGAGAGACTGGGGACTAGGTATGTGCCGTTGTGAAGGCTGTGGTTTTCAAGCGGTTTATTCTGGGATAGGGTATGGAAATTAGCACTTTTAACTCTAAACAAGGGTATCGTTATCCTGGAAACGGATTAATTAGTTGCCTTAAGATTTTAGCCTAGACTAGACTGGGGAAACGAGGAATTGACAATCAAAAAATATATACATTGTATAGGATAGGCCATCTCCGAGTTCCCCCGGGCCTCTGTTTCAAAACGAGAGTAGGTGCTCAGCCTTTGATATGGAAATCATTTTTCATTCTCAAGCAAATAAAACTCTTTTTCATAAGAAAGGTTGTGCACCTAGCCTCATTTTGAAAGTGAGGGTTTTTGGAACTCGGAAGTGGCCTATTAAACTAACAACCTTTATTCTACTAACTTCATTAACTTTAATTAAATGCAAGGCTGATCGGGCAGTTCTCAACGAAGCTTCATGGGTCTAGATTCAGTGTAGCCTGAGCCCAGTTTTTCGAACGCCGAATAGCGCTAACCCGGGGTTAAATCTTAAACAACGCAAAGAAAGCACTGAAGCGCACGTATCAACTCCGTGGTATGGCCAATACCTAATAGGCATGCGCACAACCATATTACCCAGGCAAATTTTAACCCTCGGTTTTTTTTTCTTTTTATCAAAAGTATTTTCTTGGATAATTTTCTCTGTTCTTTTTAGAGTATCAAATCATCAAATTGTAGACAAAGAGAAGTAACTGAATCTCTAATATCTGAGTTCAAATTTCGTACTAAACCTGGGTTACCTTTACCCAGCTTCTGAGCTTTCCATAGTTACGTGAGGAGATAAAATTTACTGTGCTGGGAGGAACTTCAGGTATCCGCTTTCTTTTCTTTATTAGTCTTCCACTATCAAATTGTTTAAAAAAGGTCACCAATTTTAGCCTGCGAAGCGTAAATGGCTGTTTTGGCAGGCTAACCAAGGGGAAAATTAGTTTCACTTTCGTGTTTCCCGAGTCGTCATGGTAATGAAACAAGATGCTCTTTGTGTTAAACGGACAATCACGTGATGCTAGAAATCTACCACTGTATAAACGCGTGCAGCTAGCCCTCTGCTCTTGGAATTCTACCATGTTTCTCTTGAAGAAACCGTTTGGAACCCCACTAGTCAAAAACTCCACTTTTCTCATCGAGTATCGTATTCGTTGGATTTTATGAACCCGTTATTGTAAGGTAAGAAGATAAATTTAACTTAATGTTTTTGATATAACCCGGATGCATTTCCCGACGCTTCACTGAACGTTCAGCTTTTATCGCAAAGAAAGCCAGAAGAAGCTTTTCGGAAGTCGACCTTTACGATTTTTCTTCAGGGATAATTCTTACTTACCTGAGATGCCGGGGTTTCGTGGTCCCGATTGTGACGTTCTTTTGGAATTTTACGATGATTTTGCGTTCGTTCAGACGTTTCGCGCAAAGCCAAACTCGGGGAGACTATCCTCCTGATTAACCTTTACATTCATTTCGCAAAATTTTTATGATTGATTAACTTGAACAGTTTTTGTGCTTCTTCCCCAAATCTTTATGACATATTTGTATATATCAGTTCTGGGCCTGGTTCATCGAAATATGGTTAATTCTCACCAAGGATTAAGCCGTATTGCTTGCTAGGAAGGTATAACTACCGGAGGTGAAAATATTGTTGAGCCTTTACTCTAAGATGCAGTTATAACAATCTTCAAATTAATCTGTAGGGAAGTAAATACAATTGCGGAATAAAATTTTGGAAATAGGGCCCTGCTTTATAAACATTGCAACAGTAAATCTAAACTGACGTGAATTCAATTTACTGTCAAATGACCTCTCCAAATGATTCTGAGTGGCTATCAAAAGTTAGAGGCCCGCGATTCGAGATTTGTCTCCCAATCTGTTATCCCAAATAGAAGAATTATTTCACGTGCTATTTGCCAAAAATTATTTTTCCTAAGCCTTTAGGAGAGGGAAGTTATTAGAATTTTGACAAAGCAGAAGTTAAGTTATATGCTAATTTTAAGAGTATACCATATTTAATGACATGGGTCATAAGTCACGCTCACAATCTTTATTAAAGCCTATTTTTGGTTCAGTTCACAAATTTTCCACCAAAAGCCCACTTTTTTCTTCTGTGTTCTTTCGCCTGTTTTCGCAGCTTCTTTTTATGGGCCTTATAACCTGAAAGAATTTAGGAATTTTGACAAAACACGAGCTGAGTTATTTGCTAATTTTAAGAGTATACCATATTTAATGACATGGGTCACTAAAGAGTGACGCTTAAAATCGTGAATAAGGCATAGTTTACGTTCAGTTCTAATTTTCCACTGAAATCCCGCTTGATTCTTCTCACGGTTTCTAAATGAGTGAGCTCTTTCGCCTGTTTAGGGTTTTTGCCAGCTTCTTTTTATGAGCCTTAAAACCTAAACGAATTTAGGAATCGTCACCGCAAATGGCAATTTTGTAATTCAACTGTAGAATTATAAATTGACCCTGATTTTTTTTCGCCAAATTATGAAATAATTTATCACCCACGACAAATGTGAAAATGAGATTTAACGGGCATTAAAAAAAACAAAATAATAAAAGATCATAGACCTGTTTCACTCCAGAACTGGCGCGCTGTAAGTAATGCGTGACATGTATATTGGACGTTACTTTACGTCAGAATGAGAGCCAATCAAACGACGATTAGCCTCCCAAACACGTGATGATTCCTTCTCAGATAACGGAATGCCACGAGGAAATTTTATCTCAGTAGAAATGCCGTATTAAAAAAGAGAGAAACTAATCGGTTTGCCTAGTTATGTGGATCTGTTTGATTTTCTACCAGTTCTAAAGGAACAAAAATTGAGGTAAGGCCAGTGGCAGCTAACACTTTAGGAGCTTTTCAAACATTATGGTGGTCGAGGAACAAATGGCGTGTGTGGCCTTTGTGAGGTATTAGAACCCATAAAAGGCTTGTTTGCGAGAAATAAATCGCGATTTGAGTGTCAAAAACGTGGAATTCCCATGACTCACTGCGAATGAAGAGGAAGGTGTAGTTTTTTTACTTTGAAATTTATCTCTCTTGTTGAGATTTGTTTGTAAGGTCTCTGACATAACATAGCAGAGCGAAAGACGAAAATATTCGCGTAATCCACCGATACTGAAAGTTTCTTTTATTGAATATCCATTTAGCTGTTCTAAGTATGGTGATTGACTATAGACCTCTGTACGAAAAGTAAGCTGAAAAGTTAAAATATATCCTCGCTGTCGTCACCTCTGCTAACGCTCTAGTGGAGCTTAGAGTTGGCAGTTACCCTTTAATTTTGAGTGAGACAGAAAGTTCTGTCATTATGTGCAATAATTTCATTGATGACTGTGAATTTCATCTATATTATAAAAAAGTTAAAAAATTCTGGCTAAGCCATCGATAAGGTTATGTCATTTCTAATATGGATAAAAAATGACGCTATAAAGATGTCGAATGGTACTGAATGTATTAGTAACGTTGGCAAGTAAGTTGAGGGTGACTTTGTAAAGGATTATTAATATTTTGAATCTAAACATTTTCCATCTGTTAATGAAAATCCAGTCGTGAACAACAAACTTATCAGAAATTTACATTTCCTGATTTCGATAGTGATGCCACTCAAAAACAGTGATAAACGTGAGTTGGAGAATTGTTTGAAATTAGATGGGAGTCCCAAATTGTAGGAAGTTTGAAGAAGAATTGCAATCGAAGAATTGTTTTAACAGATGAACCGTTCTATGTTACTGAAGCAGTAAATGAAGACCTGAAAAATTATGTGAGCCTTAAAAGTTTCATTATCTCATGGATGTTGTTAATGAATTTCGGGTCAATTAGATACGGTGTCAATGTATTACAAATTGATGATCTAACAATCTTACCACAAAATGGGATAACAGACCTCTTTTTCTAATACCCATCAAAACACAAGACTCAGGGTGGTGTTTAGAGTTGTTTACAGATTTACAGAACGACTACCAGTAATACCTAGTTTTACATGTTGAGCATCGAGTGTGATAATAAAGATTATATGAAATAAAACAAACAAACATTTTCATAACGTTTTCTTCTTTTGGAATTAAAAAACACAACAAACAAAATATAGTTATTGATAAATACCGAAGACTTAGTTCGGTAAAAGAGACAAGTGTTAGTTCCCCTGTAATTGTTTATTTACCAGTACATTATCAGTGATTTGTAAATAAGTTTAAAAAACAATATATAGTAAGAAATTAAATTGGTTGGAATTAATGGTTAATACCTGTATATCACTATCCTGGTTTCTGACAGTTTTATTCATGTCATGAGCAATTAGTTCTAGAAGAATGTTCTACCATTGATGTCAATAATCTAGGGTCATTTTAGAGATTGTTATTTTCATCTTCTTGTAGGCGGTGGGTGGGGGAAAGGGTATGGTAGTTGAAGCATCTGAATGATAATTTTCTAAATATATAGTTCAACAATACCGAGCATTCTTTTCCGATTATTATTCATTTCGCAAAATTTTTATGATTAATTAACCTGAATATTTTTTGTGCTTCTTCCCCAGATCTTTATGACATATTATTTGTATACGATGACTTTTCTTTAAATTGTTGAAAGTATTCTCATAATAATATTTGCAGGATACACTGATTATGTTGGTTTTTATGAAAATCGCCAAAATATAAAGGTGACCAGCAATATAATTATCAGACGAGTAGTGAATTCTTTTTTCTCACAGTTAATTCACAACAATTTCTTTTATGTTTAAGAACATATTTTCGTAACAAAAGGGACAAATTATACATCCAAATGATTTTTTAATGCATAATGATATACCACAACTCGTTACTATGTATACAGTTAAATAGTTTTTCTATTGTATGTTTTCAAACGGGTCAGTAAACTTTTCTAGTAAATTTTACTGACAAACTTTTGTCACTTGTCACTGAATCATTGAACCGTGATACGACTTAAAGGGAATTTCCCTACATCATTTGAAAATGAATATGGAAGTTACTAGCAATTTCACATTTAAGAGTTTTTCGGGTTTTACCCTCCTTATTTCTCGAGGTCAAAATCGAAAAAATGTCTTCCGCTATCATATTGTAAAGGTCACCAAATGGAAAATTAGTTTCACTTTCGTGTTTCCCTAATCGTCATGTTAATGAAACAAGGTGTTCTTTGTGTAAAACGCACAAACACGTGATCCTGGAAATCTACGTTGTTTTTTAAACTCATGCAGACGTTTGCTCGGGGCATTTTATTATGTTTCTCTGAAAGAAACCATTTGCAACTCCACTAGTGAAAAATTCTACTTTTCTGATCGAGGATCGTATTCGTTGTCTTTTATGAACCCGTTATTGTAAGGTAAGAAGATAAATTTAACTTAATTTTTTAATATTACCTGGATGCATGTCCCGAACCGGTTTCACTGAACGTAATGCCCAAATCGCAAAGAAAGCAAGAAGCTTTTCGGAAGTCGATATTAACGATGTTTATCCAGGGATAATTCTTATTAAATAGGCCTTACCATATATGTATTTCTTGTAAGATGCCTGGGTTTTGTGGTCCCGATTGTGGCGTTCTTTAGGTGTGGCTTCGGAGTTTTACGATGATTTTGCGTTCGTTCAGATGCTTCCCGAAAACCAAACTCAGGGACACTATGAATCTTTACAAACAAGAAAACACTTCGACTATATCATTTTTGGGCCTGGTTCATCGAAAGATGGTTAATTTTCACCGTGGTGTAAGCCGTATTGCTTGATTGCTTGTTTAGGAACGTATAACTGGAGGTGAAAATATTGTTGAGCCCTCACCCTAAGATCCAGCTAGGACAACACAAAATGATCTTCCAATTCATCTGTAGGAAGGAGTACTATTGTGGAATAAAATTTCATACCATAATTTGCAGCAATCGGTCTTTTGGAAGCAGCGCCCTGTTTTATAAACATTGCAACAGTGAATCTAAACTGACGTGAATTCAATTTACTGTCAAATGACCTCTCCAGGCTACAAATGATCCAGAGCCAAATCGTGAAAGCACATTTAATTTTGATATTTGATTTAGGAAGGCTTTGTTTGACTTGCGTGCTCCAAGTTTCATTCGGCAGAGGCATCGAAATGTTTAAACCGAGCCCAAAGAGAACTCTTTTAGGCATTGCAAATGATTCTGAGTGACTCTTAAAGTTAGAGGAGCACTATTCGTGATTTCTGATCAAAAATAACAAAATAATTTCACGTGCTTTTTATCAAGTAATTATTTTAATTACTACGCCTTTAGAAGAAGGAAATAAATAGAATTTTGACAAAACACGGTTGAGTTATTTGCTAATTTTAAGAGTATACCACATTTAATGACATGGGTCAAGAGTAACGCTTACAATCGTGAATAAGGCATTGTTTAGTTTCAGTTCTACTTTTCCTCTAAAAGCCTGCTTGATTCTTCTCGCTGTTTCTAAATGAGTGTGCTCTTTCGCCTGTTTAGGGTTTTTGCCAGCTTCTTTTTATGGGCCTTATAACCTGAACGAAATTAGGAATCGTTGCCGCAAATGGCAACTTTGTACTGAATTCAACTGTAGAATTATAAATTGAGCCTGATTTTTTTTCGCCAAATTATGAAATAATTTATCACCCACGACAAATGTGAAAATGAGATTTAAAGGGCATTGAAAAAACAAAATAATAAAAGATCATAGACCTGTTTCACTCCAGAACAGGCGCCCCGTAAGTAATGCGTGACATGTATATTGGACGTTACTTTACGTCAGAATGAGAGCCAATCAAACGAAGATTAGCCTCCTAAGCACGTGATGATTCCTTCTCAGATAACGGAATGCCACGAGGAAATTTTATTTTAGTAGAAATGCCGTATTAAAAAAGAGAGAAACTAATCGGTTTGCCTAGTTATGTGGATCTGTTTGATTTTCTACCAGTTCTAACGGAACACAAATTGAGGTGAGGCCAGTGGCAGCTAAAACTGCAGGAGCTTTTCAAATTTTATGGTGTTCGAGGAACAAATGGTGTGTGTGGCCTTTGGGATGTCTTAGAACCCATAAAAGGCTTGTTTGCGAGAAATAAATCGCGATTTGAGTGTCAAAAACGTGGAATTCCCATCACTCACTGCGAATGAAGAGGAAGGTGTAGTTTTTTTACTTTGAAATTTATCTCTCTTGTTGAGATTTGTTTGTAAGGTCTCTAACATAACATAGCAGAGCTAAAGACGAAAATATACGTCTAATCCACCGATACTGAAAGTCTCTTTTATTGAAGATTCATTTAGCTGTTCTAAGTACGGTGATTGACTATAGACATCTGTCCGAAAAGTAAGCTGAAAAGTTAAAATATATCCTAGCTGTCGTCACCTCTGCTAACGCTCTAGTGGAGCTTAGAATTGGCAGTTACCCTTTAATTTTGAGGGGAGACAGAAAGTTCTGTTATTATGTGCAATAATTTCATTGATGACTGTGAATTTCGTCTATATTATAAAAAAATTTAAAAATTTGACTGAGCCGTCGATAAGGTTATGTCATTTCTAATATGGATGAAAAATGACGCTATAAAGATGTCGAATGGTACTGAATGTATTAGTAACGTTGGCAAGCAAGTTGAGGGTAACTTTGTAAAGGATTATTAATATTTTGAATCAAAACATTTTCCATCTGTTAATGAAAATCTAGTCGTGAAAAACAAATTTATCAGAAATTTACATTGCCTGATTTCGACAGTGATGCGACTGAAAAACAGTGATAAACGTGAGTTGGAGAATTGTTTGAAATTAGATGGGAGTCACAAAATGGTAGGAAGTTTGAAGAAGAATTGTTTTAATAGATAAACCGTTCTATGTTACTGAAGCAGTAAATGAAGACCTGAAAAATTATGTGAGCCTTGAAGTTTTATTATCTCATGGATGTTGTTAATGAATTTCGGGTCAATTAGATACGGTATCAATGTATTACAAATTGATGATCTAACAATCTTACCACAAAATGGGATAACAGACCTCTTTTTCTAATACCCATCAAAACACAAGACTCAGGGTGGTGTTTAGAGTTGTTTACAGATTTACAGAATGACTACCAGTAATACCTAGTTTTACACTTTGAGCATCGAGTGTGATAATAAAGATTACATGAAATAAAACAAACAAAAATTTTCATAACATTTTCTGCTTTTTGAATTAAAAAACACAACAAACAAAATATAGTTATTGATAAATACCGAAGACTTAGTTCGGTAAAAGAGACAAGTGTTAGTTCCCCAGTAATTGTGTATTTACCAGTACATTATCAGTGATTTGTAAATAAATTTAAAAATCAATATATAGTAAGAAATTGATTGGAATTAATGGTTAATACCTGTATATCACTATCCTGGTTTCTGACAGTTTTATTCATGTCATGAACAGTTAGTTCTAGAATATTGTTCTACCATTGATGTCAATAATCTAGGGTCATTTTGGAGACTGTTATTTTCATCTTCTTGTAGACGGAGGGTGGAGGAAAGGGTATGGTAGTTGAAGCATCTGAATGATAATTTTCTAAATATATAGTTCAACAATACCGATCATTCGTTTCTGATTATCATTCATCTCAATATAATATTTGCAGGATACACTGATTATGTTGGTTTTTATGAAAATCGCCAAAATATAAAGGTGACCAGCAATATAATTATCAGACGAGTAGTGAATTCTTTTTTCTCACAGTTAATTCACAACAATTTCTTTTATGTTTAAGAACATACGGTATTTTCGTAACAAAAGGGACAAATTATACATCCAAATGATTTTTTAATGCATAATGATATACCACAACTCGTTACTATGTATACAATTAACTAGTTTTTCTATTGTATGTTTTCAAACAGGTCAGTAAACTTTTCTAGTAAATTTTACTGACAAACTTTGTGACGAAAGTTGTCACTTGTCACTGAATCATTGAACCGTGATACGACTCAAAGGGAATTTCCGGCCCTACATCATTTGAAAATGAATATGGAAATTACTAGTTTCACATTTAAGATTTTTTCGGGTTTCACCCTCCTTATTTCTCGAGGTCAAAATCGAAAAAAAACGAACGCAGAAAACCAGAAAGTTTTTGAACAGCAAACAGTGCTGCAATCTGCAACAGAATTTGCATGATTCCGTGTGAATAGGTTGCACAGGTAAATTTTTATCCGTTCAAGAATTTGGTGGCTAAAGATAGTCAAGATAACTCCACTGAACCTGCTCGGACCTTCATTTTTTCAGTGACTGCTAGAGAACTGCCATTGTTCTTCTTCTTGGCTAAGGACTGCAAACACCTTGTAAGGCAGAAAAGGGGGCAATTCAAGAAGGTAGAAATTATCAAACAGACCTAGAAATAATACAGAGTTGACAGGTCCACGTTTGCATGTTATAGTACTAAAAATTTATCTATGATATGCTATGTGCTTTCTGATAAAAATACTCTGTTTTGTTTATTAAACAAAAATATATGTGTTAGACTTAATCTGCAGTCTGGTTATGTTTTCTTTTTTCTTTTGAGAGCTTCCTTAGTTGGCTTAATTAGTTTCTTTTCTCTTAAAATAGGTTGCAGCTATGGCGGCAATGCAGCCAGCTGATACGCACGCAAACTCCAATGACCGGAGTGTAGTGGTCTTAAAAACAAGCGATGTTAAAATAAGAGGCAATGATGTGTTCATGCCAATTACAATCGAGATGTCTCAAATAAAAAAGCCAGAAAGGGGGCAATTTAAAAAGATAAAAATCTCTAAAGAGATGACAGAAAGAGAGGTAACAGAAGAGCTATTGGAGAAATTTCCATATCTTCGAAATCAGAGGTAATATTATCTTATCATAATAACACTCTTGAATATTAGAAAATGATGGTATTTTCAATGACTGCAGTCTATTTACTCTTTTGTTAGTCATCGGCATGATCACTTATATATTCATTTCCTGACCTAGGTTTTACTGCGCAGCCGCAGTAGACAATCGATCGAGATTAGACTTTCATGGTGGTCGCCGAATATGGAATGGACGTTTAATAAAGAGGCTTCTAAAGGGAAACTCAGCTCTTTATATTTTTGTTGATGAGGTAAGTAATGGACATTACCTTTTAAATATGACACTGGAGATAATAAGACTGAAATGTACATGTAGTTATAATTAGGAGTTTTAAAACTCCTTAATTTAAGTATACCGTTAACTTTTTCATGCAACTTCTTTTATGGGCGAGTTAACCAAGTTAAATTGACTGCGTGAGCTTTAGCCTGCGAATGAAGGAGCCTTGTCTGCTTGCACACAGACGATTTCAGGAAGTATATGCTCAGGATACAGCTTCTTATGAAGCTAATTATCTGATTATGGCAATATATCGTGACAGCTGCTATAAGTATTAATTTAACTTTTTTTTTATCTATTTTTAAACATGGATTAGCAGTTGATTTGTTCTAGTTTAATTTTTTTTTAAATTACTGGGTCATAATTAAGTAATTACTGTTACCCTCATTAAATAATAATAATAAATTATTATTTATATTATTATTATTATTACTATCTATTATAACCTTCTGCCACTTGGAAATGTTTTAAACCTCTTATCAAGCTGTTACGTCATTTCTTATCAATTTAGCAAGTTCCCGGATGTGCAAACATGGCACCTCAATCGGAAGCATCATCGAGGACAGCTGTGGCAACAGCAACGCAAAATCGAGTAGATTTGGATGCTACTCTTGTGTCATCTTCGCATTCTTTACCAATGGGTAATGTGCCAGATTACTCGATTCCAGAATGCTTTTTACTGGAAATTGACATTTCTCGATTTTCCATGGGCATGTGAATTGAAGAGAAATTTTGAGTACATTTTGATTTGTCGATGTGCGAGACGAGACTTCACTTCCGTTCCACAAAGCAGTAAAACAAACAAAATAGACAATGCCCCTTTCTCGCCCCCCAACCTCACCCCCCCCCCCAAAAAAAAATAGCAGCTTCCACCTTAAAGCCGAGGACTGTTGCTACATAAGTTTTACTTTTCATTTCCTTCAAATCTATTAAAAATCTCAGACTCTCTTTTGACTTTCCTGTAGTTTTAATCATGCTCAAAGATAAGAACTAGAGCATTAAAAGCTACATTGTCCCTCTCACTTCACAAAAATGCTGCCGTTACAGCGTAGTAGTGGTAGCGAGGCTGGAATTGACCTTGTTATGTTGCAAACATTCATGTTTTTTATGTGTAAATTGTGTTATTCTCATCCTTAAAATCCCGTGAACATCATCATTTACCAGTTGCAAAAACCAGATCACCTTCAGCCTCGCTTTTAGTCAAACGGGCCGGAGCACCAAGGCACTGAAATAAACTCTCTCTGTCGTACAGGCACGTGTTGTTTGTGGTCTTCAGGATCAAGTGGGCATAAAGAGACCCAGCCAGCGCAGGCTCCGTTTTGTGCTTCGTCAGTACGTTGTTCTCCAAATACATTGCAGGTAAGAAGGTTTGGAAATCGGTTGCTTATAACCATAAAATATCTCTGACCTTGTAGATTTATGACTGGGTACAGCTGTACACTGACTGTCCTGGTGAGTGTAGTCTTGATGCTTCGATACTTACTTTTGCGGGAGTAATCTTAAGAAACTGGACAATTGGGTTCTAAGTGAGTTTCCCTTAGGAAACCTTACTCTTAGATCAGGTAGGGTCTTAAGAAGGAGTAACAAGGAGTTCCTTCTTTGAAAGAAAAACATAACAGCACTAGCAGGCGAGCAATCTGTAGGGGAGAGATTGGTGTCGAGACTTTGTTTGCACACTAGCGTTTAACATTGATGCTAAATTTTAACAAGTGTTTGCTTGTAATTGCGGTCATCATTTGGCTGATTTTGAACTTCCTAACTCTCTGACTGTGATAAAGGATCATTTTTTATCTACGTAATTTCCATTGTAAAATTCTTCACAAACAGGATTCCGCATCTCCTGAACAGTTAAAGCGTCCGCCCGAGCAAATGACTTTTGCCGAAACTGAACTGTCCAATCAGACATTCAAGAAACTAAGGGCAACTAAATGCGTCTCAAACAACACGGAAAAGAATGTTGCTGGTGATCAAAATGCAGGAACACTCCTTAGAGCGCGTGGAACAGCAACAGCGCAGGGAAGAGTTTCTGACTCGTATCAAACAGAAGGACAGTTACAAAATCTCTCATGTAGAAATACAGATATGAAAGAATCTACTCATGTTACTGGTCAGTTCGAACCATCTTCGTTTGTCTGTCACCCGAACCCAGCTATTCAAGACGCCAAAAACACTTGGACTTCCGAGCACGACAACCATGTCCCTCTTCAACAATTCAGTGGCTGGAATTCACCTTTTTTCAATCTGTCAAATAATTCTCCTAATGTGAATACACAGGTCAGTAAAATCACTCTCCCTTTTGGTCACATCAGTACTCAACATCAATATTAAAGATTGCTTCAAAATGGTAACCACAAGGATCTTGGTAGGCAGATCAATGTTGCACGTACCAGGAGCTCCTGACGTACCCATAAACTGTCACTATGTGATATGTGGGCAAGTTTCTGTAGCGCTAAACTATACTTACATGTACATTCATCACACTTGAATATTTCATACAAACTACGCGAAATAGATATGGATATGGCCTTATATCATACCCTCTCTCTTTCTGAAATCAACGTTTGGTCGACAAAGTTATATCACAAAGCACATAATTTTGCACATAATAACTGTTCTAAGTCAGAACCTCTGCAGTTTGCTTGTGGATTTGAGACCTGTGGCAAAAGAATCGCAACTCATTAAGTTGTAGTTTGAAACGATAAGAAGAAAATTATGCTTTAAGTCATTAGAAATCCAAAAATGGCCAAAGAAGGTGGCAGTAAACATTTCTTATCTTGCTCGAGATCAGATACTAAGATGTCATCGTTTTCAAAAACTTCCGTTTTTGTCCGTCCATAGGGGTACAGGAAACAACGCTTACAAAAATATTCGGCTCTGGAGGCGTTTTTAAAAAGATACAATGTCTACAGCCTGCGCCAGGCTCTCAGATAGTAGAACGTCCGTGAAAATTAAACGCGCGGTATCTGGGAAAGGGAGCGGGGCACCCCATCTCTCCCCCAGCTCCCGCGCATTTATTATTATTATTATTATTATTATTATTATTATTATTATTATTATTATTATTGCATCACTTTCTACCGTACGACTACACTGCGCCTGGAACAAGCCACGTTGTCGTTGGCCGTTTTTTCATCGTATACGTGTTAATAAGAGGCCACTTCAAAAAAGAATTACCCGACTCCGGGTACAGTGTGTGGACAGCGCCTCATCTATAGAATCCAAGTTAGAAGTACCTTGACTTGTCCTGGACAATTATATTTCTGTGGCAATAATTGCATGGAAGTAATTAAAAGACACTGATTGTTCTTTCGATGTTTTCAAATCCACGAGCTGTGTACTTTTTTCTATGATTCTAGGTCATACAGGCAATGGAAACCGATACCCTCGATGTTAGTCAAGGTATTTTCCATAAAAACTGGGATGTAAAAGAACATTTAACACGAGGTTGATATAAGATGAAGTTATGAATATATGAAAATCATATATGAGAACTGAGGGGTGAAGAAATAAATTAAAGAAGATCATCGCAGTTATAGACGCAATTTTTGCAGTTGCGAAAGAAATCCTGAAAAAAAATTCAGGCTTGCACGGGATTCGAACCCCTGACTTGGCGATACCGGTGCAGCGCTCTACCAATTGAGCTAACAAGCCAACTGGGAGCAGGTCGTTGAATTGGTTCGTTATAAACCCGTGAAAGGATGATGATGAAATTATGAATATATGAAAATCATATATGAGAACTGCGGGGTGAAGAATTATAATGAAAGAAGATCATCGCAATTATAGACGCAACTTTTGCAGTTGCAAAACGAAGCCTGAAAAAAAATCTAATCGTGTAAAAGCTCTACTCCGCTGGAAAGAGCGCCTTTACATTGGTATAATTGCCAAGTTTGAAGTTGATTTGTTGGAAACTAACGAAGATATAGCTGCTCAAAGTAGCGAAATTTTAAAACAAAAGAAAACTCCCCCCCCCCCCCCCCCCCCACACCATCCAAACGTCTACAAATTTTCGCAACTTTGCGGAGCTATTTCTCTGCCAGTTTAAGACGTATCACTTTCAAACTGATACCAATTTAAAGGCGCTCTTTCAAGTGGTTTCGATGGATATACCCTAAATTGTCCATGTCAAAAGTTGAAAAACCGTAGAAAGGTTTATTCAAGAATACGAGCTTTCGTCAAGTGAACTGGAAGTGTGGAGTCAGTGACAAAACGGAGAGGGAGACTTGGGAGAAGCACGGGAGGCACAAATGCCTTACAATCGATAATCCGCTCTTATCGATCCAGCACCAGGGTGGCGTTTATAAGTACATAAAGGCAATTTTCTCTGTCTGTGGTTTCTTTAAGAGCAAAAACCGACTGTTTGCAGTCTGCCGAGTAGTCTTTTAAAACTGAAAAAACGAGAATTTGCAGCAGGAAAGTGAGTAAAGAGCAAATCTGTGCAACGAGTTGATAAAATTAATAATTTTCAGTAAACCATATAGTCTGAATCAAAGTTTATCCTTTCGACAGACGTGGATCCAGTTGCAAGAAGTAACAGTAAGGTGTCGTCAGATGACTCTCTGCAAATAGTCTGGGTAATTATTACAATCTGTACTGTGTTGTATACTAAGCCAGACACTCATAAGGGGTTATTAGTTTCTGGTTTAACTAAACTTTGTGGGGAAAAAGCGGAGAGTAAGAAATTTTAAAACTGGAAAGAATACTTACCATGTACATGGGAAAACCGAAAATTGCGGTTGGAAAATCAAATGGTTCGCGCGAAGGCATTCCGTTTGGGAAGCTTCAGAAAATACGGGCTTCGAATTGAAGTGATGAATTAAAGTTTTCTACTGTTTTTAGCCTGTTCAGCCGATTTGGATAAATTTGTAGCGGGTCGTTCTCCCGCCACTTCAATTGCATAGTTTTATTTTTATGCTCAAGATTTCCACCCGGGTGATTTGTGTAATTGGTAAGTTCCCCAGATATCTAAATGCCCCCTTCTTCAAAACACCCTTTTTTACAAGTATAATCTACAAATAGCTGTTGACTATCTCCTTAGTCTCATTTTGGCAACACTGTCCAACCCAGTCACATACAATTATTAGAATGACTACGAATACATGACATAGACCTCATACACCGAACTGCAGGTTTGAAATCTAATTTTCACGGTTATGTTTTGACCGCGAGCATTCAGATAGCAAGGCTGCGTTTGCAGAGTTCTTTATGTCAACATTAGTTTGTGCTTAAATTTCAGCTTCCAAATTTTGATTACCTGGAACACGATGCTGCAGATTCAGGTAAATCCTTCTTTTATACATGTAGTCACTAATAATCACAGGACATCTGTTTGAATGTCGGGTTTAAGTTTATTTGTTTTGACTTATATGCCTCCTCTTCAAAAGTAGATCCAGATTGGCTGCTTTCACTCGATTTTGATGGAGGTGATCCATCTGCAGTGACACCTACTCATGAGCTGACTGCTTCATCATCGTATAGTAGTTTCGATAGTATCCCGTCTGTATCCTCCTTCAATGTTGGAATACAAGGGCAAATGAATGATGATCAAAACCAAAAGCCTGAACCACTTAAAGCACTGCATCCACAGGTGAGTAATGCTAGCGACATAAACTACTTGGTCAGGGATAGTATCCGTAATCAGGTTAAAGGTGAGCGTGTTTTGTGTCTAAAAGCCGCCCATTCAGCAAGCAAACAGTCTAAAAAAAAAAAATGACTCATTAGACTCTAGGATGCTTTTAGCTATTTCTTAAATTGGAGGGTTTCATTGTCAGAGACTGATTGATGGTAACCGTCATAATTGTTGTCTTTTTTTGCAAGTTGTTCTTGTTCTGAAATTGGATGTTTTATAATATTATCTGTTAACTTAAATATGAGGAATAATCTGTTTCTGTAAAAGGGCATTTTTATCACTGCTGGGATTAAATTTACTCCATGGTATTATTTTCTTTTGTCTGATAGGTGCCTCATGGTCGGTGTGGTAACAGTTCTGACTCCGGGCTAGGTTCACACAGTAGCAGTTCTGGCCCCCAATCAACGGATATGTCAGAAAATGAAAGTAGGTTTTATACCTGGATTTAGTTTCTCTTCCCTTTGTGAATGTTGTACTATAAACTCGCCCCAGCCCCTTCGCGTAAAATAATCTCTCTTACATTTTATCAAGAGAGGATGAAGGGGACAGAGAAGGCATCCTCCATACACACCCTATTCCATAAGTAATTTGTCTCGAGTTATTTTTAACACCACAGATCTCAAGGGGAATTAGACAACAGCCAATCACGTAGCGCAAATGTGTTCCGCGTGGATGACCCACGCTTAGAGGCACGCGTCCTTCACGAATTGACGCAGAACAAAATGGGGGAAGACGCGGAGAGCGATATTGCTATTCGTTTTGTCGACGAAAACGACTACAGAGAGATTTCTGCTAAAGCTGCGTCAGCGAAACGGAAATTAAAAAAGAATCGCCCTTCCTCTCTTGTCTAGAGCTAACAGTACAGCAGGGAAATCCTTAACACACTGAATATTCTCTCAGGATCATTTATAATTTACAGTTTGAAGAGACCAATTCCTGGTTTGATATTTATTCTTTTATTAGTCTTTTATTATTCAACAAAAATAACATTTGGCGTCCTACTTGCTTTATTGTACAAAAGACCGGTTTCAATAGACTGGCGAAATTTCTCATTTTATTAAAGCACTGAGGTTACGACAACTTCGAGTTAAACTGATTTCACGGGTTGTCAAAGAGTCCAGCGATTCCCTTTTCCCAAGTGAGGGCCGACTCATTTCGCGTCAATATTCAAGAATGCTCTCGATCTCTTTACGCTTTCATTGCCTTTCGCCTGACATGTTTTGCACGGCGTTTAGTCATGCGAAACCTCCAAGAAACATCTACGCAGCGCGCGAGGTAACTTTATCCCGATTCTAAAAATAACTCGAGACGAATTACCTATGGAATAGGGTGTGTATGGGGGATGCCTTCTCTGTCCCCTTTATCCTCTCTTGATTCTATACGATGAAAGGAGAAAGGTTAACCCTATTTTAAGTAAACTGGTGTTTTTACTCATGCTGAGAACACGAAAAATATATTTTAAGGAGAACAAAATCTGGAGAGTGAAAGTTTTATTATTTAGATATGAATGATATGGAACTCTGCATTTGGTAACAGAGGAGTATGAGATAATTTTATAGAGGTCCAATTTCTTACTTCATTTACAACATCGGGGAACTTCAGGGGACTTTCACTGAAAATTGCAAGCTCAGAAAATCAAACGGGCTCTAGGTTTAAGTATCATTTATTAACAGCTTTTGCTTATATAAAGGTAATAAGAATGTGTGACCGATGTCTAAGTTTTGAACATTTCGCCAGCAAATAAAAAAAAGCACTTAGAATAATTGGCAGGCATGGCAAGAATAAGCACAGTGACCCCATCTTGTTGTTTGAGTTTTTCAATGTTCTATACATGGCTTTAATTTTGTCAAGTATGATAAGGTTTCAACGGACTGGAATTACCTTAAGAACACACAACGTACATACATACATACATACATCCATACATAGTAACATACATGTTCTTTTTTTATTTGGAGTCTTATACAATAAATAGTATATCAACTATTTCCAAAAAACTAAAATTACAAACAACAAAAATTCCTAACCATATATGGCTAATAACTCATAAATCCTTAACCTCCCCCCCCCCCCCCCCCCCCCCGCCCCCATTCTCTATTAAATCATAAATTTTAAGAACCTTTAATTACTTGGAATTTATTGAAGAAATAGCGAACTGGATAAAAATTTTATCAACATTTTATTATAAATTGTACCCAAGTGGAACGTCAAATATTTTATATTTTGGCAGCTTAAAATGTTTCTGTGACAGAGGCTCATTTATCAGTGTTTTTTCCTTCACGATGCAGATAACGCTGTCGTGGACCACGCGATCATTGAGATATTTCCTGATGTAGTAGGTTTGCGGGTATGTTAAAGGGTCATATTTTCCATATTTTAACTCTGATATGTTAAAATTTCTTGTTATCTGACATCGAAATTGATATTTGTCAGATTTAACCTAAAACAGTAGACTGTTGGCCTAGTTAATGAGAAATTCATAAATATTTATAATCTTGGCGCCTAACTTTTTAAAATATTTTTTTAAGGGTGCGCCTTCTTGTGAATTCCCTGGGTTGGCAGAACGCTTCCCGGAGGTTCAGTCAGGATATTATACCGTTGAAGGTGTAAAAGAAGAATTCTGCTGGGAAAAAGGCGATAAAGACGGGAAAGGAGATTGCATTCCACGTATGTTTTGTAATATACAGTATTTTGCCACGTCCGCTTGCTTTATTCGAGTAAATGGCGTACCATGCGTCGAATTACTTCACTACTAAAACAAAAGTAATCTTTAGTCCGGTTGGACTACAGCAGTACATTTCATAAACAAAAGACGATGTCAGTCAATGCCAGGTTGTGGATAGATATATTACATTAAAAAACGCAAGAGCAAAACCTCATCAACCCTTGACTTTGTTTCAAATTTGCCTTTTTCTATATAAAATAGTTACATTTACCAAATTTAGCACGAAACAGGTTTAAAAAAAAAAAAAGAAAGAAAGAAACTCCCATGTTCAATGTTAATGATTTTTGCTTGATAACTGGGATCAAACTAACACAATATCTTGTGTTCATTTTCCCGTTTAGCCTCGACGGAAGAGGGAGAAAAAACTGTGATAATCTGGTCACTGTCACGTGAAAAAATGGGAGAAGCGACGCTATTGTACGTAGATCGCCGTAAACACAAAAAGGAAGAGCATCTCAAAACATACGTTAGAAAAGTAACCCAGCAGATAGAAGATTTAGCTGTCTCTTTAAGAGACCAAGCTGATCAAAGCGAAATTGATGGAACGCAACATTCAGAGATTTTTGGTACGTTTTTGTTCTTGCTTTTATTGTTTTTTTTTTTTTAATTTTTGTTCTCTTCGTATCCTAGTTAACTGCTGGTTTTAGATAGTTGCAAACGTACAGCAACAATAACAACAATAATAATAATAATAATAATAATAATAATAATAATAATAATGATATAATGATAATAAAAATCTTTAAACAACTTGGAGTAAATAAAGTGTTACTGCGCTTGAGTTTCCAGGTCAGAATGTACCCTTATACTGAGCTACACTTAGTAGAAGCTAAAACTAATGTTGAAAATCTAATAATGGTCTTTTCCTGCATGGTACATGTTTGTTTTTAAGTTTGTTTTTAACCCGCTTATTCGTACCAGGTGTTTGTGCCATAACATATTTATTCGTTCTTTCAGGATCCGCGCGGAAAGTTCAGGCGTTACGGCTTTTGATCCATAAAGCAGCACAATGTGGCTTTCAGTGGGACAGTTTCCCATTATCGGAATTTGCTATTATGATGCACGACCTCAAGAACGCAGCCATTAACCTTGAAAAGATAACTGATAGGTAAAAGTAACTTACTTTTTTCTTTCGCCCCTGAAGTGAAGAGTGTATGGACTTCAGATGTGGCTATATATATTTTTTTATAAAAAACGGTGATATCCGCAGCTGTTTGATAAGGTGTTTGGAGGAGCAATGTTTTGCTTCTCACCGTATCAGCTCGAATAGGGACAAAAAATATAACCAGTCGTATTAAAAAAAGGCTAACCCTAAGGAGCACATGGTCCGAACTAAGAATTAGTTCATATGATTAACAATTATTAGAAGTGGCTTACCTTAATATCCAGATCAAAGAAGGTGTTAACCGTGGAGGCGAACGGCCTCTGAGATCTGCATAATCCTTCATATCATACGAAAGCTGAAATTTAGGATAATTCCTGTCTTTATAACTCGGAAAATTGTGGATACATAAAGCCAAAGGGATGTTCAATCTGGCGGTTGTTCTGCTGTCCGTGTGAGTGCGGTTTTTTCTTCTGCGCAAAACTACCAATTTTTTTAGCTGTTTTTCATTCTCAAGCTTTACCAAAACAGCTGAGCTACCGTGTCTTCAGCTGCCTCTTTGTTTGAGCAGTTATCCGTAAAAGTGACTCATCTGTAAGGATATCGACGAACAACTCTTCCAAATTTGGTCCATGGTAGTAGTTTATGAAGAGTTAGGCGGGAAATTTAAGCCAATCAGAAACGAAGAAACATTTTGAATGGGTACAATAAGCACTCATCGGACTAGCCTCACACGCAGACGTTCTTAGGGGTTCGTTTCGGACATATGTACGTTAATATCAGTTTCTTTTCAAACAGAGGAGCCTTGACTGTGCTCTGTATTAACCTGCTATAAACCAAAGAACAATAGGGGGAAACACGAGGCGTACTCCTACTTCTTGAGTGCTCTAGCCGCTTCCTAAGTGCTTTACAGAAGAACAGGGCACAGTCAAGGCTTCTTTACTTGTTTTATAATAAAGAATCCGTAAATTCCCCACGCATTACCCTCTAATTTTCAAAACAAACCATCGGCAGTTAGCTCCGTGTTTTATACTCTCATAAAAAGTATAAAACACTTTATATCTGAAATTTATTATAAATGTTTTTACTGCACAGATTTGCGAGAGATATTGCTCCAGAAAGCACCGAGAGAATCAGTTGCTCAGAATTGTTGGAAGTCTTTGATGCACCTCACGAACATGGTAAAGCTAGTGAGTACGACCGTATAAACCCTTTTTTATCCTAGGCCAGGCTGGTAGTGTAAAATATTATGTAGCCTGCGTAGCATGGCGGTTTCGTTCGCGGCTTCTCTGCCCTCGCCCGCCTTTATTACTTAGCGCGCCCAATCAAAACCGCCATGCTACGCAGGCTAAATATTATGTTATTCTACCATTTGACATAAGGTGACGCCAGTGAGGACGAAAGCCACCAACTTGAAGGTAGTGAGGACAGCGACAGCAGCTACTTTGGGGACGTCGAGTCATTGACAAGTGATTCCGCACAGCAAACGTCAGATTCTGACGACGACCTCTCAGAAGTGTTCAGTAAAGGTAATTTCAAAAAACTGTACGAAAATTATCCATTTTAATGATACTATTAAGTGTAGTATATTTACGTACAATAGTAGAGTAGTAATCGCGCTCTGTCCTTGCATTTTACTTAACAGTCTCTGTCAAACAAAATGAAATTCAAATTGAGGAAAATATTGCTGAAAAGGATGGGTGTGAAATCATTTATCAATCATCTGATGATTTTTTAGTGACACAGTTTGGTGAGAAAGGTATGTCATTTAAATTTTATTTACGGTTTCTCAATCACCTTCAAATAAAAGAGCGTTGACGAGAATGTTGACGATTGGAATGAAGCCGACGCGCTCCACACCCACTCTCCATAAGAGAAATAATACCCAGGGCTGGTCGTGTTAAGGTTATTATTATACATCAGTCAATTCCAGCTGCGCACACCAGCCAGGCTTCTGTGGGCCATTTTCCCGCCTTGTCAATCCCGGAGGTGGGGCATTAACATATTTTGCACAGCCTGGTAGTCGGGCATTTGCCAACCGCGGGGCCATGCACCCGCGAGATTTTGACATGCACGTGGTTTCCTATCCTTAGATAACTGCATCTTTTCCGTTTTTTTTCATCGACGACCAGTAGCGCGAGCATGCATTCATCGGCGCGGAAAAAATGAACATTTGCGAATAAATCATGGATATGATAAGGATTTTTGCATGTTAATCAACTTTCAATATAATACGTTCAATACGTTGCGAAACACTTTGTAAAGGTTATAAATAAGAATACGTGACCCTTGTTTAAATCAAGCTGAAAAATGTTTGGCCGCTCATTTCACGGCAAACGGCGCTTAGCAAGTGTATCGCAGTGTCGGTGATTTCACAGCGCTATCAACAAAGAGTCAGACATTGCTTTATTCTTGCAAGTGACAAGAATAACAAAGATCGGAAAAAATCTTCCAAGCAAGCTAGTCGATTAGTGCCCTAAACTGGACGATAACAAGCAACGAAACTGATTACGAAAAACACAGATCGAAATCCACCAATCACAAATCACAAAACATGACCTTTTGAACTCGTTCAAGTAAACATATGTTTCCTAGGAGGTCTGCGAAGATGATTGTCAGGACAGAAAAACTCAAAATTCCTTCGAAGTTTGCGAAACGCTGAGCGCAACACAACCAGGGTTCGCACAGTCCTGAAAAGGTCTTGAATTTGTGGAGAAGTCCTTGAAAAGTCCTTGAATGCCATTTTTCCTTGAGAAGTCCTTAAATTTTCTTCAACTCTGATTGTTTTTTAAATGCCTTTTCAAAGGTGTAGCAAGCCCATAGACCTGTAGGCCTGGGCCTAAAAATGTTTGATTTAATCACTCTACCACTTGTAATAAATTATGCGTTGTTGGGGTGTGCTAAATAGTTTAATGCATCAGTCAATTCCAGCTGCGTCCAGCGCCCCCCGGCCCCTCCCCTCCCCTTCTGACCCCCGGGTATTAGCTTTTTTTTGGCCTTGGATGACAAATTCCCGGGGCTGGGGACTCTTGAGCTGTCAAATCCCCCGGGGTGGGGACAAAAAAAAGAGGGCAAATGCCCCGTCCTCCGTCAACACTGTAACATTTTTCATTTATTACACAGTCGAATATTGTCGTTTTAGTAAACATTTTAAT
>OZ037788.1:6739363-6741863 GCA_964035525.1 Porites cylindrica | reverse complement strand
TGACACATGAGCCCGCGATATGGTCATGGGATACTGGTCAGTTGCTATCCTGTTTTGACAGCTGTCAATTGACCATATTGTGAATGTCCAATGTAAAAGATGTGGACTTGGCAAGACACGCCTGAGACACCCCTCCCTTCCTTTTGATAGTCTCCCCTACCCCACCCGTACAATCCGTAGACGCGTACGTACGTACGTACGTACGCTCGGTCAGTCACGTGACAACCAAAAGAAAAGAGGTTGACCATAATCTATGGGTATGGGGCTCTGTCCCACGCGCGCTTCGCGCGCGTGGGAGCCCCGCTAAAAACAATCTTTGTTGATAGCGCTGTCAAATCAGCGAAACTGCAATTCACTCGCTGAACCTTGTTTGCCGTGAAATGAGCGGCCTTTGCCTTTAGTTCGGATTGTTCAAAATTTCATTACTGCTGACTTTGATTCCGGCTAACCTAAACTTTGTCAAAACTTTTTTCGGCTTGATTTATTTAAACGTAACGATTCCTAATTTATATCTTTTAGAAAAATTGCTCGTAACAGATTTTGAACTGGCTCTGAGTAAAATTATGTGGTTTAGATTTCAACTTTTGATTGGCAGATTTCAAAATTTGTGTCAAAATTTTGTCTGGGTGGCCTCGGTTCGGGTGGTCGCACTGTAACTCTATCCTGAAAGTCAATAGGGACAATAGACGAACATTAAAACAAGTAATGCAAGAATAGGTTAAATGTTATGATGAAGTGCTTGGACTTGTGACTAACAAGTTGCGTTATCTTTTCTCAAATTAGAAACTCAAGAGACACACATTCGTCTAAATGAGAGCATTGTTTCAGTGAAAGAGAATTTTAACAAGTACCGAATGTCAGACAAACAGGTCACATCGTTCAGTGGTCACATTGTGCATTTGGGAAGCAAAGGGAACTTTTCGAGAAGTCTTTTTGTTATCAAGAGAAGAGGGAAACCCAGCAAACATTTCCTAGAAAAACACTACAATTTCCAAGCTAACACCCATTTTGATCCTGATTTGGTTAATCTACCAAAGATAAAGGGTGTGCATCAACCATTCATCTCTTCCCTTCTCGCCATAAACGTTAACACTGAGAGCATAAATCGTTACTTCAGCACAAAGGATGAAAGGTGGAGAATCCAATTACAGCTTCAACGGTTTTCAGGGATAATGGCTACATCATCCCTTCCGGTGCTCCTCCAGGAGATGCAACTTGAGCCAGAGGAAGGTACTTCGTCATTCGGTCTGACCAAACCAGCCTTTAAGGGAGGAAACGCAATTGCACAAGGTAATCTCATTACCACCTTTGAGAGTTACTGAGCCTTCTCAACTGCTGGCTTGACGCTAAAATGTTTACAAGTTAGTTTCTAGCTTATATCGAAGTCACTAATAAATTATTGCAACTCTCTAAATATTTTCTCGACCGCATTATTTGACTCGACTTTTAGAATGTATTGCGTTTTTCTTTTTTCAAATGCATTAATCCCAGTAAGGCGATGGATAACACACAACCAAAGATTGTTGACGTTATCCCCAAGTGACATCATCGCCCTAATGGCTTGGGATGTAACAATTAGTACCTTCTTAAAACTCAAGCTGAGAACAAAACAATGTGGTATTTACATTTGGAACCGAATCTCAGATGTAACGTACAAATCAAAATACTGTAAGCAGTTTTCTATTCTTTACGAATGAATTTCAGTCATCACGTATGATTTACCTGCTGAGTATTACAACTGTAAAATTGTTTCTTCCTTTTAATGGCGCGAATCTCTCTGCGACAAATAAGATGAAATGAATAAATTAAAACGATTTTGATGTGTTATAATTGTCACTGGATTTGTTGTTGATCAAAGTTGTGTTAAAAAAAAACAAAAACAAGCAAAGTTATGTCAAAGTGGTACCAACAGGGGTGAGAAATATCAACACAACACTTTGTTGTTAACTTCCATTTTATCCACAGCTCTCGAGTCACTGGACTCTGACGGTGGTCTGTCTTCACCAAGAGAAAAAACGTCCGCAGCAAGGTTGAAGGAGTTTGGTCGCCTTCTGCCGAATTATCTTTCCAGAGCCTCTGATGTTGTGATACTGACTAGCATATACCGACCAACAAAAAGGATCCTACTTTCTGTTGTAAGTTGTGTTGCAATACAGCACCATGTAGATATTTGCCCTCTGAAGACAAAATAAGTCCACAATAAGCGCTACAACATTTTCTTCAACTTTCTTTTGCCCAGGGGGGACGCTACCTTATTTAGCCTAAACAAGTACCTGTCGTCGAACAGGGTATCGTAGTTTTCGGGGTCTTGAGTCTTGAACAATGCAGGGTCCGGGATTGAAGGCCTCGGCGGAGAAATTTCCCTGTTGTAAACGGGTCGCTGTCATTTCTAAGACACTTAGATAATTTTGGATCTTTTATTGAGAGTGTTTCTATTAAAAATAAAGGACCTTCCGTATCCTAATCTGTCTCTGTAACCACAACACTACTAAACCGACCC
>OZ037788.1:6661863-6729363 GCA_964035525.1 Porites cylindrica | reverse complement strand
GCGTGATGCACGTGCAAAGTTGTTGTTTTGCCTTGTGAAGCTATTGCTTATTTGACTTTCTCGTCGGCGCCGCGTCTTAAACTTCCTATTATTTATGATACATTGTAATCCGTCAAAACCAGAATATTCTAGGGGCAAATTGAATTGCTTCTGCTGATAGTATCCCAAACGTTTTATCAACTCATCGGTAGTTCCTTCGTTTCTGGCTAGGAAAGCAGGAAATAAAAGTTTCCATTGCACGCACAAGCTTAGTGAACCAATCGGACAATAGCCTTCGTGTACGAACTCACGAAAAGAACTCAGGAGAAACTCTTTGCCGATTGGGCACAATAATACAAAGCATTTTTTGTGCCCAATCAGGAGCCGGCATCCGCTGGAATTTTTGGAAATAGTTCGGTGAGAATCGGTACCCAGGGGCTCTTTTGCACGTCCTTGAAAACTTTCGTCCCGCCTTTTCTCCCGAACCCACTGACTGCCCCTGGGTCTCCGAGGATGTCTCTCCCCTTACCCTTCTTGTCTTTCAGATGGAGTTGTTTAACACTTTATTAAAACAATGGAGTTTATGTTCGCGGGCATAAATATGTTTTGGGCCCAAACAGGCCACTTGCACTAAGAGGTCACAATGAGTTGGAATCTTACTGATGCCAAAAATTGACAGAGCATATAAAACTATCGTACACCCGAAATTTGAGAGGAAACGCCATTAAGAGAGATATTTTATGGCGCTTTGATTTTTTCACAAAGTAGTATGATTTGTATTGGCCGCCATATTGGATGGCATACTCTTGCCCCCCAACATAGCGGCCAAAACTGCTTTTTGCTTGTTTCTTGTTAAACGTTTGATAGTTATGGTCAGATGTGCTGTAAACGTTACCACATCATCTGTTCAACATTTTCCTTGAAGTTTAAGTGGAAAATTTGTGTTCAGAAAGAGTTAATTCATAATTTTGAAAAATCACATTTTGGTCACGTGACCAGCTACGAACTTACTCATTTTAAGAAAATGGTGCGGGTTTGAAAAAGCAAATCACTATTGTTTTGTTTAACACATGACCCACTAATCGTTTTTCGAGGGCAAAGTCATACAACTTTCATTTTCATAAAAAAACGATGTGACATGACCTTTTAATGCAAATGGCCTATTGAGACTTACAGTCAACTCCCGATAATTCGAACCGTCAAGGGAAATAGAAAAAAGTTCGAGTTATCGAGGCTCAAATTATATAGAAAACGACCTGAGGGGAAATGAAAATTGCTTCGAGTTAGCGGGAGGTTCGAGTTATAGAGGGTTCGAGTTACCGAGAGTCGACTGTATCTTACACCGAGCCGGTATGCAGCTCAGTTCTATCGACTGAAGCGGTTGCTACACACATACGGAGCCTAATGTAATAAGATCGAAAGAGTTTTCCTAAACAAGAACGCATCGAAGTGGGAGGAATGGGAACATTGTTGTGTGTGTACTGCGTTAAGAAAATGACGTCACAAAGCAGTTGTCTTGTGTTCTTGGTAACCAGGCCACAGGAACATAGCGTTGTAATGGCGGACGAAAATTAATGGTTTTTGAGCGCAAAAAAATACCACTTTCCTTAATCGTATGAAGCTATAGTTTGCACACCATGTACTTCAAGTACTAAACTGCCAATCTAGCGAAAACAAATGGTAGTCAAGGATTTGTTCGTAGTAGCACTTTAAGGTCCCTACTATTACAAACACTGATACTGACTTAATTGTAGTCAATGTCTGTAATCAAGAGGCTTCGATGGTCTGTAAAGCTCATATCTGACTGCTGTTGTAGATTTTTTGTTAGTCATATGTGGAAACTGACAATATGTCATTTTTTGTGAAAAAATAGCGGCTATCAAGCAAAGAGTGTCCTTCATGATACAACATAGCCAAAGATTCTGAGGTTTAATGTTTCAGTCACTTATTGTTATACAGTATTTTTATATATTTCGGGGTGTGATTCTATCCAGGAAACTGATTTCTTAGAATTTTCATGGCCCAACATGGCACATATTTAATGGTATATTCACGACCCATGAAATCTGAATTATCACTTCTCATTTTTCACGACCCCTGAAATCTCTGAGTGTAATTTTCATGGCCGATGGAGTCTATATAATACACCAACTTTTCATGGCTCGTGAACCCTAGTACCAGATATTTCATGGCAATTTCATGAGCCATGAAACCCATTATCAACTCTTCATAGAAAATTCATGGCCTGAAAAATAGGCCGTGAAAATGAAATATCTGTATTTAGGGCCCTAAAAAATGCTTTCTTGGGTTTTTAATGACATTTTCATGGGATTTTCATAACATTGCAGTTCATAGTGGAAATGGCGTCAACTTCAATTACAAAAAAGACCAAAGGAAGTTCAGCTAGATTCTTAGAGATCTTATGGGCGATGCTTAACAATGAAAATGAGAGAAAGAAATGCGGTAAACACATATCGTGGAATGAGGTATTTTAATTGAAACATTAAAGCTTACTGTTTCAGAATACTTCTTTTCTTACTGACCTGCACACCTCTTTTATAGTTTTGTAAGTTGTATTAAAATGATATAAAATGATTCAACATAATGATGCTTAGCTTATATCACATTCCCTATTTTTTGCAGAGTGGAACTGGTATCATAATCAAAAGTGGAAACGAACTTGCCACCCACGTCCTTCCTACGTATTTCAACACTCTAGACTTTGTAAGCTTCAATCATCAACCAACTAATTGTAAGTATACAATCAGCTTTTGCACACAACTGCTGCATCTCTTGCACAGAAAAATAAAGAATTTATAATTAAAGACGAAAGAACTCAACCGAGAGTAATCTCGCTTCCAGTAACATGTTTGCATAAACCAAACTATAATCGTGCTGCAAGATACTTTAATTCAAGATTATAGATAAATGGATAGTAAACAAAATATTTTGCAAATCTTAGCTAAGAGAAGAAATGAAGCGATTTTAAGGCCTCTGTAATTGACTCTGCAAATCTCTGATCAGCAATTAATAGCAACAAATGTTGGATAATGCATGGTTTAATTTTACGTTTGAACACCCCACCTCTGGGCAATCCCTGGGATGAGTCTATTCATTTGGGCTCAGGGGTGGAGATTGGTTTGAAGCAGCCCTATCCCAAGGGTAGGGGGAGGGGTAAAGGTTAAGGCACACAGGAGGCTAAAGGTCCAAACGGCTGGAGCTTATACCGGTTTCTTGTAACATGAAGCATGCCTTGACGTATTGCTACTCCCCTTTGGACGGGATGCTAGTCCATTGCAGGGCTACCCCTAGCAGTATGTCGCCGGTACCCGTTTATACACAGAGGGAAAAAGTGGAGTAAAGTTCGTTGTCTAAGGATACAATGCGACGGGCCGGGCTTGAATCCTGGACCTAGTTTGAGTTGTTAACCGTTTGGCACCACATGCCTCCACAGTAGGGGAAGGGGCTTATTAAAATTACTTCTCATTGTTCTTGTGAAAGACATTTTATTCAAAACAATAGTAATTTGCATATGTGGAAGTAAAGTGAAACCTGACACACATTGCCATTGTTTTAAGGTTGTGTTTCTTTGTAGCTTTTCCTTTTAAAGGAATAATTATTCACCTTAAAGCACAGGCAGCCCAATCTCAGTATGAGAGTTTAATCATTAATATGTGTGGTATCATATTGCGTAATCCTCACTGAATAGCCATGATTATTAAGGATTTGTATACAGTGTTCTCCCTAGGATCTTGAGAAGGCCCGGGGATACTTCGACTGTGATTTTTAACAGTGTTTGTACGCCTTCTGTAGCCTGAATAAAAAATTGTCGACTTGGGAACTTAGTTTAAGTTATTAAAAGAGAGCAATGAGCAACGAACATAACAATTTCAGTCATCGCTGAAACTTTGAACCTGATACACTGAATAGTTTCGGAGAAATTCTCTTTGAAAAACCCCAAAATTTACAAAGCATGACGTATGAGCTTATTAACGTTTTGCCATCCAGCAATTTCGCAGTTTTTGCAGCTAGTTTTTTTGTTATTAAAAAGAGCTGAAACTTGCTCAAACTGTTCAAATTAACCAGCTACCGTAAAATTCCGAAAATATAAGACCCTTTTTGGGGGCTTATTTTTGGAGGAGCTTATATTCGGAGGGGCTTATCTACGGAGGAAAATTTGCGTTTCAAAATCGATTGGGCTAGCCTTATAGTTGGAAGTAAATGTGCTATTTTTTGCTTTGTTTTACTTTGTTTTTTGGGGCAATTTTCCAAGTACAAGCCCTCGGGGGGCTTATATTTGGAGGGGCAATTTAACGGGTTTTTTTTTCGCGGTACCAGATGGGGGGGGGGGGGGGGGTGGGGGGCGTATATTTGGAGGGGCTTATATATGGAAGGGCTTAATTATTTTCGGAATAATACGGTATTTCAATTTTTGAACTTTATTTGTATATTACATCTTCTATGGGTTATCTCGTATGCTATGCATTGCAGACAATGCCGTGATCACGATAAATCTGCCTATACATATATTGGAATTGACTAAAATATTAATATTTTTATTAAAAGAAAAAGATATATGCTGGTACATTAGGCAAAATAATCCCTGTTGAAACAATCGGGTGAACAGCTCACCATGTGATCGAGTCTCCCATAGCTCTTGGTGGTTATAGAGCCTCCAGCTGGAAACTGGAAGGTCATGGGTTCCATTTCTGAGGAGTTTATTATGTATACAGCTGTACTGAATATCTATTCCCTGTTTATTGTTATTACTTTTTTACGTGTTTAAAACAGTTATTTTCAGTTGTGGGCTTCCTATAAATAGCTTTTGGTTTAGTGGAGTCTCTTGTGAAATAAAGAATTACTTAAAACTCCTGCTATTAACACAGCAAAGAAAAAGAAAGATTACGTTTTTCTGTGTTTTTCGCAAGGAGCAAGATTTAGATAAGCGCTGCCTGAAATAAGAGTTGCACCTACACTTCGTGATCATAGCAATGAAAAAAACTTCATTTGACTTACCTATTGCATGAGTGTATTTACGCTCGTAATTTCTATCCCTTAGGCTCAAGTGCGGGTAGAGAGAGTCTAAAGATTCATCCAGCCCAAACTTTTTTTCCTGCGTCATTACCACATAACCCTCAGGTAAAGGTACAGATAACTGGTCAATTTTGTTATTGTGATTATTTCAAATACAGTAGCTGAAACCCAGGAATCTTTACATCAGTAGGTTCAATATGTTTTGGCAAAAATGTACTTGTGTGGAATTCAATTCACCTGAAGCTGAAATTAGGGTTTGCAGGGATTTTTTTGAGCAATTTACTTCAGTGCAAACTTGCCCTTACAGTAGATGCTGTTTTAAGCCAGATGGAAAAAAAGCCTTTTTCTTTGAACAGATCAACTGAACTATCATTAGGAAGTTTAAGCAGCGACGTTTTAATGAGACGCATGTAAACCGGAAGTGGACATTTTGCACTCTTGAACAATGATTTTGAACAAAATTTTGGGCAAATTGTCCCTATAAGAGTAAAGGCACATCCATAAAAACTTGGTAGCGTCGCGGCATATAATTAGAGAAGAAGGCTCACTTCCAGTTGATGTTGCATCGCTCAGAAACGTCGCGGCTTAAATTCCTTAATTAATTGATGTTTTGGTTAAAAATATCCGCTTCAGTTCTCACAGGCGAGCAGGCTATCGGGTAGATTAGGCTCGCAGGCCAGCGGTATAGGCCTCTTGCACTAAGAGGTCACGTGACCAGTGCTTCCTTTAAACAATGCGTTGGAATCTTGCTGATGCCAAAAATTGACAGCGCACATAAAACTTATCTTACACCCGAAATTTGAGAGGAAACGGATTTAAGGGAGATATTTCATGGCAATTTGATTTTTCAACAAAGTATTATGATTTGTATTGGCCGCCATGTTGGAGGCCATACTCCTCCAACATGGCGGCCAAAGCTGCTTTTTGCTTATATCTTGTTAAACGTTTGAAAATTTAGCTCAGATGTGCCATAAACTTTAGCACATCATCCTTTCAACATTTTCCCTGAAGTTTAAGTGCAAAATTTGCGTATAGAGAGAGATAATTCATAATTTTAAAAAAACATATTTTGGTCACGTGACCAGGTACGAACTTACTCGTTTTAAGAAAATGGTGCGGGTTTGAAAAACCAAATCACTATTATTTTCTTTAAGACATGACCCACTAATCGTTTTTCGAAGAAAAAATCATATAACTTTCATTTTCATAAAAACGATGTCACATGACCGTTAGCAAATGGCCTATTACATGGATGTTCTCATAGAGTGGTATTACATTGTCACATATTGTAGCTGTTACTTGGTTTTTTACAAATTTTTTTGGCTTTGAATGAACAATTCATTATTACTTAATATAGAATTTCCACTCTAAGTTTTTTTTTTACAAACAGGATCCTGCAGCTTCCGAACAGTTGACAACAAAGCGTCCACAGGAACAAATGACAAGTCTAGAAAATGAACCGTCCAATCAGAAATTAAATAAACTTAGAGCATCTGAAGTCCTTTCAACTGACCCAGATTCAAGTACTCCCCTCCGGTCGCTAGGGACAGCTTCAGCTTTAGAAAGAGTTCTTGATCAAGCTTATTACTCCCTTCAAATAGAAGGAGAGTTGCAAGATCTCCTTTTTAGAAATACAGAGGAGATAGGTCAAGCAAACCCAGATAGTCAAGAGGCCAGAAATGATACAGTGTCACATTCTTTCTTGGAAGAGCTAGTGGATAATCGATATCCAACGCCTCAAATGAATGATTTAAGAAATATGTCCAATTCAACGTCAATTATGCAGTTAAATACAGTTACAGATAATACAAGCATGGGTGGAGATTTGTCAAAGCACGACGGGTTTGTCTCTGTTCCAGTACCTGGTGACATAAACTCCAGGTCAACTCTCTTGTTGCCGGTTCTGTCGCAAGAATCTCCTGGTGTGAGCGCACAGGTAAGTAAACTGATTTTGTTTAAGGGGAGGGAAAAAGTATCAATACGGAATCCACTAGAAGACGCGTTATACAACATTCGAGGCGGAATCCACTAGGAAATTGAGTAATTTTAATTTTCAGTAGACAAAAACCTTTTACCAGAAAAATTTAAAGCATATTGTATTCTTTTTAAAATTTTTCAAGGGCTAAAGATGTAATTAGTCATCGGTAATAACACCAAAGAAAATTGGTTATGGGAGCCCGAGAAAATGAATGTCAAATTTCACGAAATTGCATCTTACACATGACATTTTCTGAATTTTACCCGTGTTTTCATTCACAATTCTTGTGAAATTTGACATTCATTTTCTCGGACTCCTTTGAGAAATTTGAAAAAAAAAAGAAATTCAATTTTCTTTAAATTATTACGCGGGATGACGTAGTCAGCCTGCGTCTTAAATTCGGTAGCGCATTCCTTTCGTCGTCTTGGGAGTCAAAAGTTGCTTTGTTTTTTTAACTTTCCCGTATCCCGAGCCCGTCCCGAAAAAATTGTGTGATTTTTATTGGCTGCAACTTCGAATCACCTGCAAGTCAGGTTGGATTGCACAAGCAGAAAAAAGATACTTCGTCAGCAAAGAAGGGAAAAATAAGATTACAGGGTGGAGGAGGACGAAGACTCAAGGCTGTGCTCTAGATCTAACGGCGCAAGACTTGGCCTCGGGCGACTGAAAATATTGTCTAGGTGGCCCAGCCGGGCGACTTGCTGGTGTTGGTTTCTTGTTTCTGTTGATTTACAGTCCAAATGCTAAGAATGTCTAGAATTTATTACTTGCGAAATCGTAGCTCGCTCGGTGGCTTTGCGGCCTGAAAAGAATGCTCCGCTCGCTAAGAAACTCTTGAGGTCGACTTGTAAGTAGCAATAAGTAGCATGTCTATCAAAAAGCTTTAAGAAAATGTTGTTAAATCGGGCAGCGGGCACGCGTTGATGTTTAAAGGTCGTTTCACGTGAATTCAGATGTAACATAATCCTTGACTATGAACGTGGCAAGCTGCACAGTTTTGATAGTAACAGCTTTTCAAAATAACATTGAAATTTTTTCTTCAAATGAGGATGGTTCATTAGTTAGTTTTTCAAAACAAATTGTTACTTTTGCTCTGACAGGCGTAAAGTACGGTCGGCGACGCAAAACAATAGTTTTGTATTTTGAAAAATCGCTGAATAAACACGGGAGTCGCTCTTTTATGTTAATTAAATATTTTTACCTTTCTTTTTACTGTCTGCGAGGCTAAAACATAACTAAGATTGTTATTCCAGTAAAATGCGATGTATAAGAAAGAAAAGAGATGAAAATTAATTGTGATTGTTTTAGAATCGGTTATAAATCTATAAAGTCCCGTACTGTCTTTCGTGTAGTGACATGGCATTACGTATCAACTAAAAATAAATACGCAAAAGCTAATCGAATTTGTCCTAAACATTTCACTGATAATATAGAAAGAAAAAACTTCCGTTCTGCACTAAACGACGACTTTACAACAAGATGATCTATTCAAAAGAGATAATAGTTGTGGGGCGGCCCGGGTCGGGGGGGGGGGCACTTCCTTACAAGAGGCTAATGGGGATGTGTTCCTTGATGGGGCCGCATTTCCACGACTGGATTGACTATAATGGGGTGGCATTTTCAATAGAGTTACTAGAATGGGGTCGCACATTTTCGGATTTTAGGGGTAAGATAGTTGTTCATATTTACGGTTAGCAAACGTACCGGGATATTTGTACTGTAGGTGAAAAGTAAAGAGTTCTTCATTCAATTTATTAAAAAATGGGTCAAGTGATCTTTTGATGACCTATTTAAAGAATTGATAAGGTAAATACATAAACAGAAAGTGACTAAGTTGGGATCGCAAAATTACATCTTTGCCCAAAAGTGACTAATATTGGGTCTTCAATTGGTCACAGAATAGACTATAATGGGGTAGGGGCTCTGAGAGGCCAGCGGCACATACCCAGCAAAAATTAACCCCAGTAAACCCCCGGGCGGTGCCGCAGTTTCGTTGAAATCATAACAGTTTTCCTGAAAAGCTCCACGGGATCTCAGTCAATCTTAATAGCGGAGCTCTCGCGCGCGCGAAGCGCGCGCAGCGGAGCACCATGGGTAAGAAAATTTGGTAAACTATCCATCTGAGAAAATTTGGTTATGACATAGCGTACGCCCGCCCACCCGCACACACACTTCATGTAAGCCGATGTCAAATGTCACAATAGATCTTGCACAACTTGAGTAGCCTTTCAATTATGTAAGCCATTCGTATGAGTACGATTAGATTGACAGCTGTCAAAATCAGACATCCGCTGACAATTATCACGTGACCATCTCGCGGGCTCAGATGAAAGACCAGTCGTTTTGCCCCTACATATAAGCTGATATAACCTGTCACACTTACCAATTCAACATAAAAACGAAACTACGCCGGGCAAGGCTGTCAGTTGGCTGACAGTCGTTTAAAGTTATATTGGCAAGCCAAATTAAGGTCAATTGACAGCTGTCAAAATGGGACATGTGCAGACCACTATCAGAAAACTAATAACGTGGGCTCAGGTTCGCTCAGGTACACAATCTGGCATTTTCCACTACATGCCGGACGGATATGTCTTAATCACACTCGTAGTCTGTTAATTCGAATATTCGCCATTCTAATGAAGGTTAATTGACAGCTGTCAAACTAGAGTATACGCTGAACATCACCACCTGAGTGTATCGCGGGCTCATTTTCCTATCCATTGAGGTCACGTAGTGTTTAAAGTTTTGCGCTGATATTTTATTTGATCACGGGCTCAATTCGAAGCCCCATAGCTTAGAAAATCTATCCATTCTAGAAAATTCGGCAATCACGTGACCTTACACCGACCACCCGACCTTCCGTCCGTCCGCACCACAGGCATACCAATGTTTAATCTCACACTTTCTAGCTAGTTTTAGAGCCTGCAACCTGATATTGTACATCCATGTTTTGATTAATTGACAGCTGTCAAATAGTGTTTCTGCTGACCAGTATCGCCTGACCGTATCGCGGGCTCAGGTATCGACGCACTGAGTTCGAGTGTTTTTTTGAAGGTATCCGCTGACAGGTTCATACTTTTCAGGCTCAAGTTCAATTTTTTAAAAATGCATATGAAATAAGTCGTGTTCATGAGCAGCACTTTTAAAATGTTGATTTCGAAATGACCTCGGAAGCGAAAATTCAACCGGCTTTTACATTTACATGCGGGGGAGGCAATCGCTTTTGACTTTTCTCACTGTCACGCGTTGATCACGCTCTACGTCCAATTCTTATGTTCTGATTGGTCAAAATTTGACAGGTGAGTTCATGTGGAAAATTTATACAGCGTCTGGAAACTTGCTTACTGATAGCTGGAGCTGACAGAGTTTTGTGTCATCTTGTGATGTTTTAAACTGTCTTTTTCTACTTGGTGTACAAAATGAAATACAGCCGCTATCAGGATTGTTCTGTAATTCATGGCTGGTTTGGTTATTGCGCTTTTTGTTGGCAAATGCACCGCTTGTCAAAGTCATTGGAAATCCGATTTCGGATGGCATCGTTTTCAAAAATGAGCTTACTCACTTGCCCTTGCTTAAGGCGTAAGAGGGTTGAAAAGTCTCAAGCGATTCTGAAACACTTGATGACCTTCAGAAGCAGCATCTCGACTGGTAAGCCTGAGCAATTATTGTCTTTGATGTGTTTTTTTTTTCGGTTTCCTGAAGTCGAGCGTATGGTTTATACGTCTTAAGTTTATACACGAGCAATGATCCAACCTACAATAGTATCTGGTTTAAAAAGCCTTTAGACATTTTTTGACCACAAATTCAAAGAAAAGGTTCCGACGATTATTTAGTTATGATTTTGGCTGTAAACCGAAAGCTCCGAGCGATTTTCTTGCCTCGAGTTCATCTTGAAAAAGAGCAAACACCGGGAGCCGGCTTAAAACATAAATAAGCTTATGCTTACCTGACTCATGATTTTCAGAGACACTTTACTCTCAATACTTCTCTTCGTGACTGAAAATTATTGTCTTTGTACATATAGGACCAGATTTTTCTAACTGAAAAGTCCCGGCATTATCTGAGAATTCTCTTCATGAAAAAGTTTTATAATTCAATGTTATAATTTGTTGTGCAAAGGAAGCGCGTGCTTTGATCGTCGTGGATATTGAATGAGTGCAAATTCTCTTGCAAAATTGTGAAAAACTGCAGAATTATAGGGTTAAATAGGGCAAAAAAGAACAAATTCTGTCCGAGGTCTGTATGATAAAAAAAGGGCCTCAGAGTACTGTTTACCTGAAACGTGATGAGAAAAAGTATGTTTAAAAGGCTGGTTTACACGCCGCCAGATTCGTCGCCAAGATTTACTAGTAAACTAATCCGGCCTGATTTTTTATTTTAGCCTCTCTTTTAGACAGAGGAATGCAACGTGTAAATTGGCTACCACCAAGGACTATCGTGGCGCGTGTGTTTCTTAAAATTATATTTCGGGGTTGCCCCATTATCCATAGTGTCTCTAACGGAGCAATGTTTGAGAGACTGGTGAATGCCACATTATGATGCAACAGCTAATGCAAATACAATACACCAATAGGTCTATTTGTTTTCCAGGCCTAATCTACTGTGATCGAACATGATTGCTATTTTTGGGTGTACAAATAAGACTATTTAATAACTCGATGTAAAATTTGTTTCACTCTTGGACTGTCAAATTATTTTGCTCTAAAATCACTTAGCCTTTGCCTCAAAAGTCAAATGAATGTGCCCTGATCGGTGGATTACAAGTTTATTGTTTGATTTAAATTATGAATTTATTATTAATGGGAGCTTCGCTTTTAGCCCTTTCTAAATCTATATATTAAGCGAATTTTCTTTTCAACCTAAATCAAAATGATTAGTAAAAAGAACTTGAGTGCCGTTATTTTTAACCCCCAATTTTTTTTTTTTTTATAAAAAATACATAAACAGACCAGAATCTTACTTTTCTTTTTAAAAAAACTTGAAATATGAGGCGGCGTTGCCCATGTTTCTCATTTGGCGCGAAAACTTACTTACATATGACAACAGGTGGGGTTTTTTTTCGCACGCTCAGGAGGTCAAAGGGATGTGATTTTTCATGAAAAAATATTCACAAAATTCTGCTTGACTTGTTCAGAAAATAATCTGATTTCTTCATTTCAGCGACCAACTTGGAGGCCCGGGCATCCCTGCTAAAATGATCTTTTAGGCCTGGACACCCCAGCTAAAATGCTTGGAAAGCCCGAAGGGCTCCCTGAAGTTTTCCCTAGAGCACAGCTCTGCAGCTCTGTAGTTATTGGAAGTATGATACATTACATGCTATTGTTGAATGTGGAAGTGCATTTTTCGAGGACATTAGTAGAGGAATGCAAATTTTAGTGAACTACCCCATACTCCAGTTTTGTTTTGAGTAGCAAAGGAACCCTTGTGTGGAACTCATCTTCTAGTTTATTAGTCCTTAACAGAACATCTCCGTCTCTCTTGCACACCTTTGTTGCATACACTACTCAGCTTTCCATTTCCATTCAACATACCGGTAATTCTTTCTTACGCCAACACATCCCGCGTAAACGCCTTCGGGCGTCCTCTTGTTCTGATACAAGGTCTTTGTCCACTGAAAATTAAAATTACTCAATTTCCAGGTGGATTCCGTCTCGAATGTTGTATAACGCGGGAGAGCCGATTAAACTGAACGTACTATGCAATCTAAACCCATTTTTAGCCTAACAACTGTCACTATTCGATATATGGAGTACGGTTTTATACTGCAAAAAAATTCAACCTTGAATGTGGTGACGCCTAGGAAGTTTGAGGTATTAGGGCCTGTTTACATGGAGGTGGGGGACCCCAGGTAGGTGAGGTAACCCGCTTTGGTGGGTAACCCGCCTGTCCACATAATCTCTCATTTTAATTTGATCACGTTTACATGATAGGTGGGGTGACCCGCCGCATGTTACCTCTCCTATCTGGGGTCCCCATCTCCGGGTCACCCCGCCTCTGAAAATTTCTTCAGCCGCACTACGCGAGTATTATGCCAGGGTAAACATAATATATAGATTTAGCCAGGGCTAAAAGCGAAGCTCTGTTTAATAATACTTATAAACAAAAAAAATACATTTAAATAGTGTTATGCTAAACTGGGACGGCAATGAAAATGGTATCAAGATCAATAGATCTAATTAGCAAAAAAGACAAATTTGCACGCGAAGCACCCTTTTTTGTCTTTCTTTGCCGTTGTTTTGCACGACTACAATGCTGTTTTGTAAGACTAAGGGCCTGTTTACATGGAGATGGGGACCCCAGATAGGTGAGGTAACATGCGGAGGGTCACCCCACCTATCATGTAAACGTGATCAAATTAAAATGAGAGATTATGTGGACAGGCGGGTTACCCACCAAAGCGGGTTACCTCACCTACCTGGGGTCCCCCACCTCCATGTAAACAGGCCCTAATACCCCAAACTTCCTAGTTACACATTTTTGTGGAGGAATTGCCGTATGTGGTTACCAAAGATTTATTTTCCTGTTTTCATGTTCGCTTTTATGTTTTCACTGCCGCTCATTTTCACCTGGCCGCTGGCATTTCTCATTTTCTCACCGACGCTATGAAATTTTTTATGTTTTCCTTCCAAAGAACTTCGTCTCCCTAGCACTTTCTCTGTTATCCGCGTGAGTGTAAACATCAAAAATAACGTCGAAAAAGACACGACTTTGTAGGTTTTTATCTCTCTCTAAAAGTCCGGGCGGCCATGCGATTTTTTTCCGTTGCATTTGCGTTGCCATACCTGTTGATTGAGTTATTTTATATTGGTGTCCCTCCAACGGTGAACAGTCACGTGATTACCAAATTTTATAGGGGCTCCGCACACGCGCGCGCGTAACACGCGCATGGAGGTACGCTATAAACAGTACCACGATAGGACAGCACTTCTGATTATAGCTTTTATTTGAATGATCGCACATTTGGTTTTCATCCCTCCACGGACTCAAACCTAACTTAAACTGAACCACCTTTCAAAACTGTAAAGCATTATACGACGTCAACTGTGCAGCAGGGAGGCACTGTTCATGATCAGTGCCTTTCATGTCAGTGGTCACTTATTAGAGACCTTTAGATTCTTAGGGCGCTTTCCATTTGTCTGACCAGTCAAGTCATTTCCGTCGTACTGAAAATTTACTTTTAATCAAAACTATCCAGCTAGATCAGTCAGATCCTAGATGGTATGCAAGAAGAAAATGGTTTTTCATCAAAAACTCTTTGGAAAAATGTCCGGCAATGGTCCGGCCGGCCAGTTCTGACTTTTGGAAAGCGCCCTAAGACGAGTACGACTATGAGTACGAGATTTTCTCAGTACCACGTAGTGCTCGCGCGAGAACCAGCGTCATTTTGGCGGGAAAATGTGATAGTCGTCCTCATTCTACTACGAGTTTTGGCGCGAATGTCGTGCTGGCGAAAACAAGATATCAAACGTTAGAAGTTTTATCATTTTGCGATCGGGAAAGCGTTTAACCGTTGCCAATACGGCGGCCATATTGAATTTATTACATTTTAAGGAGTATTTAACAATTATTCCTCGAGCCCTAATGGGCTTTGAGTCAATAGCCTTGACTCAGAGACCATGAGGGCGAGAGGAATAATTTTTTTATTAAAATCAACTAGTTGGTCAATTATATCGAGACAAAACAACTTTAGCGAGCAAAACGCGATTCAGCCGCCATTGTTTTGGTTTTCAAACCTGCCGCTTTTCGCTGCTAGTGGGCTATAACATATAGCTTAGTAGTAGCTCGCCCCAGGCACATCTTCTTTCAGCTTCAATTTTCTTTTTTTTTTGTCTTTCCGTTCCACCTACCGTTTTGTTATTTTGAGTTTTTTTACCCCGCTGAAACATTCCACTTCGCTTTCTGCCATGTTTGCTTACATTGGTATCCCCCCAAATAATCTCATAGATGCGCGCGCGCCAAGTTTGGGCCCCAAGCTGTAAACTCTTTTCCGAAGTGAGCTATAACCAACAGGATAAACTAATGGAGGGGGGGAGGAGTCGTTTTTGTACTCAGGTTTTAGAGGTGAAAATAATGCTTTATCATGGTTTTAGGTTATGGAGGTGTACCGGTGCCATGTGGGCAATCATGGAAATTACCCAATTTAACAACTTAACCAGCAACAACACGCCCTATTTTCAGATTTCAGATTTAGCTCTAGTCCACGAAGAAAGAGTCCGTATGAGTTTAGAGGATATAACGAGGCTGTTACTCTGCAGTTTTTTTACATATAATTTTTTAATATTTATACATTACTGTGGGAATAGGTATCAACCTTTGTTTCACTGGAAAAGTATGTTCTAACACTGATGGGATTAGAATTACACTATGGTGTAGTCGGTGCACTTCTTTAAAGTTCTTTTCAATAGAAACGTATTAATGTTAAGTTTGCACTTCAGTTTCAGACATTAACTTTTGATGATTTACGGGAAATCGATGGTTCGGAACCAGGTAAATCTTTTTTCACTACTAATCGCACAAGTTGCCTTTCTGAAGAGGGGGGCAAGGGGGGGTGGGGGGTCTCATCATGAGCTCACGAACAACAATTTTGCGTTTCACGTGTCAAGAAACAAATATTTACGTTTTCACGCTTCTCAAAAATAGAGGTCGTAGAAAGTGAAAAAAAAGTTACGTTAGTCCCATTTTGTTAAACGGAGTGCTTCGATTATATTTTAGCAAGTTAACTAGAGTTTTACGAACGTTATGAAAAACACTGCGCGGCTATAAATTCCCTAGGGAAGCCACCTGTAGGTGGGTCTGAGCACACTTTTAGACTCGAAAATGAAGTTAAAGCCACGAGATGCTAGTTAAGGTCGCGTGTGGACAAATTAAGGAGTTATTTTCTTCGATTGATCTTCAATGAACGTGTAAACAATCGATGATTTTGGCAGTTTAGGTTTCTCGGAGTGCGCTTCAATCACGATTCACAGAACAGTTTTTCAGTACATCACGAGTCACGGACATGAAAAATGGTCGATCAAGTCGTCACGAAAATAACCTTGTCTCCCCCCCTCCCCCCCCCCCCTCCCCCCCTCCAACCTGAACATCGAGTTCGAGTTTATTTACGACTTAAATGACCTTACTTGTTAGTTGTAATCACTTCCCTTCTCACCAGATCGAGATTGCCCCGATTCATATTGCAATGAATGTGATCTGTCTACAGTGGCACCTCCCCCCAGGCTGACTACGTCCTCATCGTCTAGTAGTTTCGATAGTTGTCCGCCGACATCATCCATCAGTGTTAACGCCTATAAATTACAAAAGGAGCATCAAAGCCAAAGAGACGACATCATTCAAATGCCTGAAACACCTCAAGAAAAGCAAGTGCGGGTACGTGAGTGCTTTATAATCAGCGAAATAAACTACTTGAAGGAGAGTATTTGCGCCCGAGTTTGCCTGTTCGGTTCCTAGAAGTCCAGTCAGTCGGGAGGCGAAACATGTTTAAAATAAAGAATTCATTAGAGGTTGGATAGGTTATTATATTAATGGGATTCACATTCTGGCAAAGCTGTTGGGCCCCGCCTTCAAGCGTTCCTTGTGGTGTGGTGAAAAATTAGTATGTGTAATCAAATGGTGACGAGTGAAATTAGGGAATAATTTCACGCGCGTTTTGTCCAAATCTTTATAATTTCCCGAGCCTAAAGGCTCGGGAAATTATAAAGATTTGGACAAAAAGCAAGTGAAATTATTCCCTAATTTCACGAGTATACCATTTGATTACCTATTAATATCACGGGTGACGAATTACGTTAGCAACCGAGGATTTTTGACTTGTTTATCCTGGATCGTATCGATCGTGAACTCCACTCTCAAATGTTTAGAGCTAAAATTTGGCTTAAGTTTTCAGAATTTTTCGACAACATACCTCTAAGAATTTTTCTTGATGTGCTCTTTCGTGTGTTCAGGTTTTCTAACGCGTCTTTTTATGCCCTGACATCTTCATTCATGACAAAACTTCGTCGCCATCTTGAAACGGAGACGTACGGCAGGTTGCCATGGCAATTTAGTAATTTCACATGTGAAATTACAAATTAACGCTGAAATTTCGCGCCAAAATTAAGGAGTAATTCGTCACCTATGATATTAAGTGTTTTAAGACATCTGATTCCTATATATTGGTTGCAATGAATGCTAAAAAATTGAACTGCATTCATTTTTAAACTGAAGCAAATTTTAAAATTCATTCCAGTGTAATATGGATGATGTTTGTTGGTTTATATTGATCAGTTTTAACTTAATTCATTTTTCTGTTTAAACCTCAATCGCACAGCTTGCTTTGACATCTTTCGATTTAAAAAAGTATTCTGAGTATAAAAGTATTCTTGCACGCAAAATTCCTGAGGTAAAAATTGTCGCTCTGTTGGTAAGTGTGCTATAAAGCTAAGTTTCAGATACCACAACACCGCGGCAAAACGCACTGCGCATGAGCACAAAATTTAACATCCGGTCAGCTTTTTATTTCCGGTCTGGTATATAAACCAATTGCGTAAGCATAACTTTGCCGTCGCGCCAAGCTTAAAAGCAAAAAGGGAGAAACAGACAAAAAAGGGGGCGAAAAAAATCACTTCACTCGAAAGCTTATATATTTTTCTAGTGTCAAACTTTTGCACCACATGGTTATCTGGTTGCACCAACGGTGAAAATGATGTTTGAAGTGTGTACGTCGCTAGCGCTCGACATGACGAATTTCAATTGCTTTTACTGCATTTCTTGCATGCTACTGGTTTGGCATAAGTTAATTTCTGGGAATAGCAATACTTATGTAAGAAACCAAAAAAAAGACGTCATTATTATCATTAACACTAGAACCAGGAAATAAAAGTTTAGTCCGTTCAATCAGAGAAAACAAGAACTCAAAACAAAAGATGGGCGGGATTTCCGTCTATTGACTGATCTTGGCCGGAAAACTAAACATGCTAAAAAACGTACTTTCAATGTTTATTTTATTTCTTATTAATGCTTTTACATGGTTGTTCTTTGGTTGTTATGAAGACTTCAATAATTTCAGACTGTGCGGTTCGGCTGCATGTCCTGCGAACACGAAACTTCTTGCTGCTAAATACATGGCATGAAAATTTCGACTTTTAAAAGCTATCGAACCAGCTTTTGCTCTCTGATTCTGAGAATGAAAAATTTAAATAAATAAATAGAGTTGTCAACCTGCTGCCAACCTCAAGAGTATAATTAAGCAGTGTTTCCAGAAGAGCTTCATTTCAAAAAAAAGGAACTCACTGGTAAATAAAACTACAAAGCGACTGTGTGTTGTCGTTTTCCAAATAAAGTCAATAAAGCTCGAAGTGGTTTTTTAAGACATTAAGACTGAGACATTGAAGAACCGAAAATAAGAACTACAACACGAGTTCGCAAGTGAAAAATGGCAGTCAAAAACTTTGTTTTCGTGAATAAAAATCAGTTTACAGTGACGCTCTAGCCAAAATTACACACTGAGTTATTATTATCTTACCTTTTATGAATCTAATCGACTAATTGTTTCAGTGATCTGTGCCTGGTTATCCATAAAAGCAATTTTAATAACTACAAAATAGTCAAAAACACGAGCAGCATGAAGCAGAACAACTGAACCACAAGCTGCACATAGAATGAAGCCGAGCGCGCGCGGGAGACTTTGACCTGACTGGAAAGTGTGACTGAAAAAGTGACGAGCGTTAGTAAAATCTTCTTACTCTGGAATTTCTCGAAGCGAAATAGATACTATGCTTTTGTTGTGTCTTGTTTTCTCCCTGATTTCAAAAAGCACTAACTAAAGGCTAATTTTGAAACCTCTTCAGCAAAAGAGAAGAAACCAGAAGAAAAATTTTACGGAAATAGCTGACACAGTATTTATCCGTGCCCCAAATTGTTTTTCGGAGGCCCTTGTTTGTTGTCCTAAAATTGATTATTTTAAATTGTTATGTATTAATTTTCAGAAAAATAGGAATCAGCCTGGTGTGATTAAAAGAACTCCACGGTGTGACTTTTCAATTTTATGTATCTCTTGCCTGATAGGTATCCCATGGTATGCGTGGAAACTATTCTGACTCCGTGCTAGGGTCACAAAATAGCAGTTCTGCCCCTCAATCAAGGCATACGTCAGATATTGAAAGTAAGTTTTTTTCTGGATTATTATACAGTAAATTTAGCTTATACTTGGATTTTATACCAGCAGACGCAATGAGATTATAGTTTTAATAACTGTTTCTCCTCTTTCTGTGGGTGTTAAGCGAAGTCTTTGAAACGATCGTGATTGTTTTTTCTTTCTGTATGAATACCCACTTGACATTGCGGGAACGTTCGCTCTGTTGCTTGAACATGGCTGACAGGCATCGTATGTTCATTTATCTGTGGTTGGTTTCTTTATAGCGGAGCTCTCGCGTGCGCGAAGCGCGCCCAGCGGAGCACCACCGGTAAGAAAATTGATAACCTATGCATCCAAGAAATTTTGGTTCTGAGAAAATCGTCCGCACGGGGTATGTACGTACGTAGGTATGTCCACCCCTTCTGGTAAGCCGGTATGAAATTTTGCATTTAGCGGCGGTGAGAAAAAGGGGAAATGCTAGGAGCTGCCACCAAAGTGAAAATGAGCGGCAGTGAAAAAAAGTGAACAGGAACATGTACAACATTTCCTCCATAAAACGTGTAACTAGGAAGTTTCCAGAAGCTTCACCTTGTAGCCGTGCAAAACAGCGGCAAAGAAATGTACAAGAAAAAGCGTGCAAAGTTTGCTAATTAGAAAAAAAGTTTACTGCACATGCAAAGGTTTTTTCTTTGGCTAATTAGGCCTACTGATTTTTTTTGGCTGTTTTCGTTGCCTTCGCCGCTTGGCGTTACATGATTTTATATTTTGCTTAGTAAACTATAGATTTTAACGAGAGCTTCGCTTTTAAACCTGGCTAAATCTATATATAACATACTGTTGAGGGCTTCATCTCCAAGGTATTGGTGATTTGTTCCTCTGCCCTTCTAGTTTGTTTTCGAAAGTGATATAACATAACAAAAACGTAGGATACGTAGGCGAAATAACAAAAACGTAGGCGAAGAGCTAATATTTTTTTTTTTTCACAGAACTAGTTTTCAGCGCGTCTCCGAATTCCAATTTTAGTTTAGTTTACGAAATGCCAAAACAATTTTACTGCAATTTTACTGCGCTTTTCAAAAACACGCGAACTGTGAAGTTCAAAAGCCAACTAACTTTTTTGGTTTTCGCCGCCGTCAATCATCTTAGCGGACCCCTTAGGAAACAGAATTTTACCTCAACGGATTCAAAAGGTCATGGTTTGTGATTTGTGATTGGTAGATTTCGATCCGTTTTGTCTGTTTCTGTGTTTCAAGGTTCGTTGCTTGTGATCGTAATTATGATTGACGGCAGTGAAGAACGTGAAGACGGTTTTTCAGTTTTAGATTTCGCGTGTTTGTGAAAAGCGCAGTAAAGCTGTTTTCTGCGGAATAGGGTCTGTCGGATTATGCTGTAAAATAGAGTATTATGCTTTCATGCTTTTGTTATGCTCGGCAGGAGGTATAATGCTCAAATTATACCAGACTAAAATGACACTTCCACCCCACCCCCCATAGGCCCGTGCCTATTAATAAACATTCCTAGTCTTTTATTTTTGAAAGCTTGGCTTGGAGGCCTGTCATAAAGAGGTAACCAGGCCTTCGATTATACCAAAATGCACTGGGTACGAGTCTAAGGTATCAAGTTCCTAAAATATTCCCGGTTTTATTAACTTTGTAGATTCTAGCTGGAGTTGCTGGCAAACTAGGCATACACATTTCACCGTTTTCAGAAACAGCACCATTATGCTATAAAGATGTTGGTATTATCCCAGCATTATGCCTGATGCTCCAGATATAGTATTACGCTCAAAATTATGCCGGCATAATCCGACAGACCCTACTGCGGAATTACTTGTTAGGAATTTCTGCTACAATGAGTTCTCTAAATTTATTTGGCATGCGCATTATATCAATAAAACCTCATACAATAAGTTTCAGCCAAAAATAACGACAACAATTTTCACGTGATTTTCTTCGAAAAGTAAGGTTCGCTTATATTAGGCACTACAATTTCGGGAAAGCCAAAAAATCCAAATAAAAAACGATGTGGGCATAAAGTTTGTCGTAGTTCAAGGCACCAGTAGTAACAGCGAAGCCAGCTTAAAGCAACGGTGCATCTGAATTCTGAATGCTAGAGCAAATAAGGCACGAAATCAGTTTAAAATGTTTGTGTCCGTGAGAAAGGCACATTTCACCAATGATATTTCTTCTCAATGCAGATAGCGTTCTCGAAGAGTACCCGATTATTAAGATACGTCCGAATCCAGTGGGCTTGCCGGTAAGTTAATGGGCATTTTACTTTATTATTATTATTTTTTAAAAATTTAAACTTTGACAGAATGCAATTGCTTATTCCCTATACATCGGCATGAAGGTATTGATATTTGTCAGATTTGACCCACCCTTTAAACTGCTGGCCTGCTTCATTAAAAATTATTTTTCTATACAAAATCTTGGCCCTTAATTCATATCATTTTTCAATTATTTGTTATCCAGGGTGCACCATCTTGTGAATTCCTTGTGTTGGCAGAGCTCTTCCCTGAGGTTGAGTCAGGATATGCAACCGTTGGAAATTTAGATGAAAACATCCTCCAGGAGAAAGACGACAAACACGGGAACGGGAATTGTATTCCACGTATGTTTTGTTGCTTGAATACATTTTTCAGGGGCAGTACCTCCCAAGTTTGAGCATCAATTACGTCGCAATTAACGAACTAGAGATATAGGAAAACGAACACCACAGCTGTATTACGAGGCGAAGATGAAATTTGTAAAAAAAAAAAAATACAGTTATTCACCCAACGAAGAGTAACTTTTATACTACATTCTCAAACTCATTAATAATTCATTGAGAATGAGTGTTTGTAAATCTGATGAAAAACTGCTCATTTTTTCATCCTTAATTTCTCCCTCTAAGATCATTTTGTTTGAGAAGTAATATCAAGCATTCGACACAGTGTTTCATCACCAGATGAAACACCTCAAAGTTCGTCAAAAATACTTCGCTGCGCGTCGTATTTTCAACTCTCTTCTCGCTGTTTCATCTGGTGATGAAACACTTCGTCTCATGCTTGATATATTACTTCAATTGCGTTTGAAGAAAAACATATATTTTGACCGTTCGCGAGAGGAGGCCCTCCTTCAGAGTGTATAGACTCTGTATAGAAAGGATGTCAATTGCGTGGCGACATTTACGCTTAACGGGCTTTTAAGGTTAGGTGCCCTAGTTAAAAAGACTTTCGAAAACAAATCAGTTGCTTTAAAAGTGAAAATTAATTTCAGATGGTTTTTCCATTTGATTGCCAGGCGTAGCGACTAAGCTTTTTGGCTATGACCTCGCTCATAAAGTGTTTCGTCTCCCAACGCCCGACCAATATTCATTCAAACAGCACAAGGTCCTGTGGCTGTGAAAACAAAAACCGCGGTTTAGAAAGAATATTACCATACCTTTTTTACCAAATTATAGATTTTTATTTCCATTTAACCCTCGCTGTTCCCCTAGAAAGTGAACAGCACATCCTGTCTTTGCTTATCTTTTTGTAAATTGATTACTTACAGAAAAAAGAATACCGTAATGATTCGATTTAGCGCCTTCCTTCAAATAAACGCGCCCCTTCGAAGGTGTTTTTGTTAATAAGAGCCCCCATTCCGATAGGCGCCCCCGCCATTCTGCTAAGCTCCCCTATTCGAATATTATAATAACGGGTATCAACCGAGGGTCATCTTCCTTTAATTGCTCACCAATGAATAGTTTTGCCACGTCACAAAAACAGAGGTCTTGGTCTGAGTTTCGCGCGTTAACTGAACATCCACAGTATATTCTTTAATGTTACAGTTTCTGTCATTGTCCCTTTTTAATTAAATATTAAAGTTTTGTTTTGAACATTCAGCCCTGTCCCGAATAAGCGCCCTGTCTCGAATAAGCGCCATCCCTTGAGGTACCAAAAGTAAATAAGTGCCCCGGGCGCTAACTCATTACGGTAATCCATGTTATTAGAGTTACTACATAAGAACACCAAAAAATCGAAAGTTGGACCTCATCAATTAGCACAATTCATTTTCTTGTTTAGGTTCACCGAAAGCGGGAAAGCAAATTGTGAAAATCTACTCAGCGACAGGTAAAAAACTGGCCGAAGCGAAGCTTTCGTACGTGGATGACTGTCAACACACTGAGGACGAATGTCTCAAGACAGTTGGTGAAAGAGCATCTCAAAGCTACGAGGAACTGTGTAGAGTGATGAGCGATATATTGATCCGTTGTAGACCCCAGCCTTCAATCAAAAGTGGTAAAACTCAGCATTCTGGGAATTCTGGTATGTTTTTTATCATTATTTTTTCATATTTGTTGTTGTTGTTGTTGTTGGTGTTGTTGTTGCTGTTATAGTTGTGTTTGTTGTTGTTGTTTGTTTTGCTTTGTAATTTTTTTAACTTAGTCTGAGTTACCACATTACCATGTACAATGCTGAAGCTAAACAAACAGATATAACCTGCAGCTTAGTTAATGAACGGTAGATATTTTATTTTACAGTCGATTCTCTCTTAACGGACACCTCTGTGAAACGGACACATAGAGTTGGTCCCTGCCTTTCTTTACTCCCTTTATTTGAATCTCTATAAGACGGACATCTCTCTAAGACGGACACTTAGTGCCAGTCCCAAAGGTCCGTCTTAGAGGGAGTTGACTGTATTGTTTTTACTTGCTTTTTTGTAATAGGTTTCTTTCCCATGACATCTTATTCGCTCTTTTAGAATCCTCGCTGATAGTTCAGGTGTTACGATTCTTGATTAATGAAGCAGAAGAATCTGGTTTGCGGTGGGACAGTTTACCGTTACTGGAGTTCGTCGCTATGAATCATGATCACGAGAACGCAGCCCTTTTCCTTGAAGAGATAACCGACAGGTAAACGTAAAAGAGATATACCACACCACCTGGGATTACGTCCCCTACTCTTTACGAACAGTGCTTGGGTTTTTTTATGTCCCACAGGATTTATATGTGTAAGCGTTGTGAGACGGGGCCTACAGTTTATCGTCTTTATCCGAGAACATTACATAATTTTTATGATCATGCGTATCCAAAGTAAATCACTCATCCACATAGCTGATGAGAGCACGCGTGATAACGACCAATAAATCTCTCCTTTATCAGTTTTAACATATAACGTTTCGTCTTTGACGTATTTTTACTGAACAGATACGCTAGAGATATTACTCCAGAGGGCCGCGAGAGAATTGATTTGTCAGAATTGCTGGCAGCTATTAATGCATCACGCGAAGAAGATGAAGCTAGTAAGTACATATATCTTATTGGTCAGTTTAATGTGTAGTACCGTGAGATATTTTCACGAGTCATGCTGTATTTTCGCGAGTCAAAATACAAGAGACGAGCAAAATATCCCACGATACCACTCAGTAGACCGTCCAATAAGAGATTTATTATTCAACTCGTGGAGTATAAAATAGAACTCAGTAAATGTGCACCCTTGGCTACTTATGACGAGAATGCCTTGGACACCTAGCCAGTAGTGTGAACGCCCGCTCATTACAGGAAAACAGCCAGTCAGAGTGGGCGTACTATTGTAGCCATATAATAACACCCCATAAACTTCTGCAGTGGAGCCGAGCCTCCATTCCTTTAAAAATTGGAAAACTATCGAGCAAGAAAATTTTGTTATGACGTCAGCGTATACCCTCCCACCCGTGAGTACAGACTCTGCGGCTCTGCGGAGGTGGGGGGGGGGGGGTAGTGCGTGTGGGAGGGGAGACTCTCTAAGCGGAGGAATACAGTTTAAGACATGCAGGTTGCCTTTGTCCTGGGATCCTAAGTAAAGATTTGCGGATTGTTTGTAGTGGCTTAAAGTTTTCTTTTTGTTGTGTTTTTTAGGCTCGGCTTTATCAGTTTATTTAATCTAGTACAGACTTAATGTAAGTTATATCTTATTCTACCTTTTTGCAAAAAGCTGACAGCAGTGATGGCAGAAACTACAGCGACAGTAGTTATGATGGGGATGTCGAGTCATTGTTATGTGATTCGGAAGAGCCAACGTCAGATTCTGAATACGACCATTCAGACATGCTTAGAAAAGGTGATATAATAACGCGCTCAAATTGCTACTACAACTGCGCGGATCAGTTCATATCCTCATTTAATCTGTATTTCCGTAGTTCTCATCATCTTAGTTCCATGTTTCATTCCTTTCAACAAATTGGGCTGCTCCCAATCTACTGCTCTTTATAGTTTAAATGGCAGAACACTGCAACCAGCGTTAACGCAGAGGCAATTGCTTCGAATCCCGTTGAAAAGCTGATTTGGTTTTTAATTTTTTTTTTTGCGGGGGCGGGGGGTTAATTTGCAATTGCTTAAATTTGTATTTTTGCAGTTCACATCATCTTCATTTCATGTTTCATTTCTTTGACGGGTTAATACGAATTCAATAAATTGACCTGCTCCTCATGTATAGATCTTCATAGCCCAGTTGGAAGAGCACTTCAGTGCTAACGCGGGGGCCATTGGACTTGGATCCAATCCCGTTGAAGCCCGACAATGGTTTTTTTGCAATTGCTTAAGCTACTATTATAACTTCGACGATCATATAGTCTCTTATGCTATAGCAGAGTAGTAATTCTTTGTCCTTTAATTTTACATCATAGTCGTAGCCACAGGAAATGATATTCAAATGGGGGAAAATAATGCTGAGACGGATGAGCGTGTAATCCTTAATCTACAATCAGGATATTTTTCAGGGGCGCAAATTGGTGAAAAAGGTATGCCATTAAAGTAATTGTGTTTTCTGAATTAACTTAAAATAAAATTGCGATGACGACGATGACGTTGTTCAGATGATGGTAATGGTGATGGTGAAAGCGACGATTGTGTTGATGATTATTATTTCATTTACAAGGTATAGTGTAGTGTACAGCGGCTTTTCGTGACTCTCATCCGGGACTTTTTAAAATGAGAGAGCGCTTAAGAAGTGATGTTTTAGAGAGATTTAGAGTCACTTTTACGGCAAACGGCAAACGTGAATTTGTACCACGTGCCCAAGTTTTCCTTTAACTTGTGCTTTACTGTTCATTACCTTAGCCGACGTTCCTCCGCGCGAAACGTCCCCAGCGGCGAAGAGCGAGGAGAAACGGATGTTTTCGCGGGCTATCATTACCTCTACCCCAAAAATTAGTAGCTTCATAACAATTGTAACAATTGTTTTGAACTGCTTTTAGTGGAACGTTTTCAATTTTGAGAAATTCTTAACTTAAATTTGCCGTAACGATTCAACCGATTTCTATGATTTTTGGCATTTCTTAATAAAGAATGGTGAAACTTAAAGAAAATGTTGTCCATTTTCTTGTAGGAATGAAAAAAAAGGTTTGAGATATCGGCATATATTTAAAACCGTTTTTGCAAAAATGTAAATAACTTCGAAATCCTACGACAGATTTTTACCTAACTTTAGCAAATAAGCCTTAGAGCTAGTGGTGGGAATCGGTTGAGATTTCACAATCGATCATCGGAAATAATCGGATTGCTCCAATCGATCGATCGTCGATTATAATCGGAAAAATCTACCAGTAAGCATTCCAAGATTACATTGGAGCAGTTCAAGTGAGACTGACAAGAAATCAAAAAAACACACGTGCCACAAACCTTTGTTGGCGTATTTCTTTCTGCAGAGCCTACAGATTACCTTCGTCACATCCAAGTTTTCCTTTGTTTTGGGCCCTTCCTTCAGTTGATAAAAACCAAAATATTCCCGCACGTTTGACCTGGCATTTCCAGGATAACGACACATCTCCAACTCGGCCATTTCAGCCGCCATGTTAGACTCGTCAGCAACATGTAAGGGAGGCAGGTCTGAGAGAGGACCCTGGAAATCGCTGCGATGTTGTTTCTTAATACCTTTCATTCGCTAGTGATAGTAGTGATACTACAAACGCGAAACAGTGAGCTTGTAATTTATGTTTTTGTTCAGTTGTTTACGAAATACAAAGCAACTTAGCATGCCACATCTTTCAAATAAGCGTGGCGTATTTGAAGTGACAACAACACAGCGCGCAGGGTACGCAAAGGTAGACACCTTCAATCTTAGGTTATATCTGCTGTTATGACTTAGAAGTTAGAAGTCCACGAAAAAGACAACTCACACCAAGATATTAAACGTACATTTTTATTGATTTTAATACTTTTATTTGTCACCAATAAATTTTTAATTTTTCCGCGACAATCGATTATGAAAAAAGCATGATCGATTGTCGCGTCGCTTGAACTTTTCGATCAACTTTCGATTATAATCGATCATCGGCCCACCACTACTTAAAGCTCTTTAGTTTTATAGTCATTCGTGCGAATGAAGTTAGCACTACAAGGAGAACAACTTTTGCTGAGTGCGCAGTGAGATTGAAGAACCGCTATTCATCAAGCTTACTTTGTATTTGTTCCTCTCTTTTCGAAACAAATCTTAAGAAAGCAAAATATGGCATCTACGAAAAACTCTCAAGAGTTTTTAGCGTCTCAGGTTCCCGTTTTGAGGAAAAATGCAAGCCACCAACTCCCGTAGTTCTAACCCACCATTTTTCAGCTGCAATTAGAACCCTTGTATTTGGTTATTTATTTAAGATAATTAGATTTGCCATCACATTCGCACGGGAAGTTTTCCACTTGAGGATAAAGATGAAGAAAGAAATGACAACCGTCTTATTCTTCTCATTATCCCCAACGGCAAACTACCAGTGCGAATGTGATGGCAAGTCTAAAAAGCGTGAATAAATTACCGAGTACAAGTCAGAGTTTTCATTGCAGCTGAAAAATGGATGGTTACAAGTACATACTGGAGTTGATGGCTCCTCAAAACGGGAACCTTCAGTGCTAAAAACTGGTTCTTTAAAGTTCTTTAATCTCACCCCACATTCAGCATAAAATTGTTCTTCTTGTAGTGTAAACTGTATTCGCCATAGGTTTTTGATTATTCCGTTTCTTACAATAAAGCTTTGGATAAAAATAACCTTTTAGATAGGAGAGAGTCCGTCGGCACTCTTCCTCTATTTGTGCGTCAGCTTTCACAAATGTGTTAAATTTGACCTGTATTTTGTGCAGTGAGTTGTATATTCACGATTGCAGGATATCAAACTTGCAGATATAAAACTAGAGAGCTCTAAGGCTTATTAGCTGAAGTTTAAAATGTAGTTTGAAACATATACCGATATCTCAAACGTTTTTATACCAACAAGAAAATAAATAAAATTTTCTTAAAGTTTCACCATTCTGAATGCCAAATCATAGAAATCGGTTAAATTAATTGTTTTTCATGAAAAACGCGATTCAAAAACATAACCAACCCGCATATAAACAGGTTCGAGCCACCTTAATTTGATAGACTCATAGACTGAGACCTTTGTTTTCCCATTGCTGTTCAATTTAGAAATTCAACCAACACATAGTCGCCTGAAAGACAGTACTGTTTCACTGAAAGAGAGTGTTACCACGGAACGAGTGTCAGACCAACCGTTCCCAATGTCGAGTGATTCAATGCTGCCTTTTGGCAAGAACGGGAAGTTTTCAAGAAAGCCAATAGCCATCAAACAAAGGGAAAAGGACAGCAAACGTCTACAAGGAGAAAACAGAATTTCCCGAATAAGGTTTCATTTTAATAACGAATTTCCTCATTTGACAAGCAGGAAGAGTGTGCGTCAACCAATCATCTGTTTCCTTCTCACCACTGAGAACATAAATCGTTGCCTTAGCACAATAGAAGATAGGTGGAGAATCCAATTACACCTTCAACGGCTTTCAGGAAGAATGACTACGTCACCCCTTTCGATGCTCTTCCAGGCGATGCACATTAAACCAGAGGAAGGTACTTTGTCCATCAGTCTGAGCATGCGTAGCCTGCCACGCAGACGTTTCTAGGGGTTCGTCACTCGTTCCGGCCCCTATGGGGCAGGAACGAGTGACGAAGCCCTAAGAACGTCTGCGTGGGAGCCTAGAGCATGCCAGCCTTAAAAGTGGAAAACACAATTGTGCAAGGTAGTTTCATTATTTAGAGATTTTCTGAGTTCTAGCTACTGCTATTTTATCCCTACCATACAATTTCACATCATCCTTAAACAATAAAAGAATGCATTCTCTTTCTCTCTAACCAAAGTATCCTCCAATTGTATGTGTACATGTGAGACGGAAAGTTGCGATTACAAACAGCTCTGGAGATAGGGAATCACCCTGAGGAGTTCCTCTTCTGATTGCTACCTCACTAAGTGGTTCATAGTTTTGCTCGCAATCGAGTTTGCCACGTTGTTGTTGTTGTTGTTGTTGTTGTTTTTTCCTTTGACTTTGCTAAAGCAAAGCATGATTGGTTCTTTCTTTCTTTCTTAAAGTCGTACGGTATCCCCTTTGTTTATCTGGGGACTGGAAAAAATCACTTTTCTCTAAATAAGTGATCTTTGAGTCCTTTTGTAACGATGTTTGTGAGCAGCTTCCAAATAGTGCTGGGCAGTACTTCTCCGCTGAGTTTCTTTCATCCAGATCATTATTCAGTTCAGTCCCGCCTTGTCACATCCACTCAGGCAACTGCCCCTCGCTGAGACGGTTTTTCCGTTGACTAGCCCTTCCATGCACGAGCTTCGTCTTTTTGAGCCAGAATCGTTAAATCTTATCTCGTTCGGGAGACCTTCCACTTGGAAATTTTCTCAATAACTGCTTTTCCACTAGACTTTCTCGTTATCCTTCTTCAAACATGGGACTCGATGGCTTTGCTTATACGATTGTTGAGAGTCACTTAATTCGTACTTGTCTAATATACTGTGGTTCATCAGTCGTAGCATTCGATCATGCCTGTCCTACAGTGTCTGTACCATGTTGGAGAAGCCACGTAGTATATTAAGGTACTATTTCTTGACAATCGCAACATACTCGGCAGTTAGTTTCATCAACGTTCTCCCATAACTTTTGTTCCCTGTACGCTTTGGTAGCAATTATTTGTTGTCTTATAGACGTGACCTCCGACAGGACTATGCTCAGGATGTTTTCCGAACTCTTAAATATCTGATACGAATAGGTGCGATCACTGGATCTTTACAATTCTGGTTAAAATATTTTCCTACCCGGGACTGTTCCATGATTCGGTTCTCCACGTTTTTCTGCTTAATGGTTTTTCTCAGGATTTCTTTGATGTTTATTATTATCATCATCTTTTTGTTATGATTGTTATTGTATATTTTTTGATGGACGCTCAAATCCCTCTTTGAAAAATACGGTTGGAAGTTAGATGTCATTTTTAGTGTGCTAATTTTCTTGGATTTCAGTGTAGGTTTATCAAAGCTTTGTTTTACAGAAAACAAAATTGTATCAAAGTGGTACCAACTGAGGTTAGAAATAACAACGCAACATATTGATCTTAACTTTCATCCACAGCTCTCAAGTCATTGAGCACTGATGCTGATCTGTCTTCACCAAGTGATAACACCTCCAGAACAAGATGTAAACCATTCGATAGCCCACTGCCGAGAAATGATTCCACTCCATCTGATGTTGTGGCTCTGACTAGCATATACCGCCCATCCGGAAAGATCCTACTTTCATTTGTAAGTTGTGATGTGATGCAGCACCAGATGGACAATCGCAACTTTTACAGTTGTGTCCTAAGCAATCCCCAATCCCCAATCCCCACAACATTTTCTTCAACTGTTCTTGTTCCGGGGAGAGACTCCCTTATTTGCCTGGGCTAAACGTAACGGGCATTTGCCGCTGAACCGGACATGGGTTTCAGGGTCTTAAGTCACATTTTAGACCGAACCCTAATGTGAAAGTTGGCAGTGAGAGGTCTATACGTTTGGTACCCACATTTGTTTATCTTAAAAAACCTAATTCTATGATCAAAGGTTTTTAAATAAAAACCTTAATTCTGTGAGTGAAAGGAAGGGTAGCGAAATGGACGGTTTCTGTGTTAAACAGGGTCAAGGTTTGAAGGCCTCGGCGGCACACCTCTACCCAGAATTTCTTTGGGTGCTCCGTGGGGTTCTTGGCTTGTGCGTTTCTAATGATTTTTAGCTTCTCCCTTTGTGTTAACGGCATTGCTTGACCTTCCTCAGTTGAGTACCTTCTTATAGCCCAAACACAAGAGTTCTATCTGTATTGTACAACTGGGGGCCTCTTTTATGAATCCAAATAATCCCCAGGTTAGCTGTTTGTACGACTGATCAGTGAACAATCGCTGTTATTTATGTTTGCCTGTGGTAATTATAGATTTTTCTCGTGACTTTAATTATAATTCTGTCTGCTAGAAGTTTGCTAATTGAAGTGGGATGGTAACGAACTCATCATAGCGTCCTCAAAATTTAGGGTAGTTTCTCGGTGTTGTGGTCGGGTGTTATAATTACCACCAAATGACGTAATACATAGACCGAAAAGGTACTGAACAATACCCATACCGCAACACAAAAAGGAACCAACACCAAGAAACACCCAAATTTAGCGTCATTAATGAAACAGGACAAAGAAATTTTTTCAGCTGTAGGGCTAGTGCAGTGTGACACTCCTATCGCTCTCACAGAAATATAAGAAGAGCCAGGACAAAGTATCGCAAAAAACGCAGACGCATTTTTCTGTTTTAGGTTTCAGATAGAAATGGGTTCCTCCCTCCTGAGTCGTGGTTTGAAGATGAAGATTGTGAGCTGCTGATGGAGTGCTGGAAATGGTGTCGATGTAAAAACAATTTCTTAGCACTAAAAGTTATGGAAGTAAAAGATCAGCCAGGTAGTAGAAAGAAATGGCTTCTAGGTTGTTTTAACCTATCCCAACTCTTCATCCCCACTATCGCCCATAAATAGGTTTCAGTTTTATCACCCAAATTTTCCCCTTATTCTAACCATAGGAGGGTATGTTGGAAGCTCCCGCGCTTCCGACATAGCTTTTTGTTCACTGAATAAATTAATGCGATGTTTCCAATGGTCAGTAAGTTCAAAATGATAGGAATGCTATTGAACGTTTTACACGGTCAGGTCCAAAAAAGCTAACAAAAACATATAACAAAGGAGTCTAACGGTTTTCATAATAACCATTCCACTTCAATGTTCCAACACTTGCTGCGTTAAATCCGTTCGTAAATAGTGAATAAATAAGTTTGCCAAAGTGTAAGAAAAGCCGCCACGTCAAGTTAACGTTGTTTCTTTTAAACCATTAGCCTCTTCAGGGATTCGTGCCCAAGGAAGACTAGCCACTGGAGTCTACAAAAGACCCCTTTGGGAGGAAAAAGGTCTCTTAAAAAGAGTACCCGAGAACTTTATTGGGCGGAATTGGACAGGAAAGACAAGTTTAAAGACGTCTTTAGTCTGGAGGACGAACAAGAGTAGAGAAAATACCGATCCAGAGCCTGAGTTTCTGTTTGAAGAACAGACATCCCAGTTGATATGTAAACGAAGCTTGAAGAAAGTAAAATCACACAGCTCTTATGCTGAAGACCTTTCATGGAACCCTAACTGTAGCGTGACCGTGCTATTAAAAGTAATCGAGAAAGCAAAAGAACTATCAAAACCGACCGATATGTCGCTCCAAGACTGCAAAGAAGTCGAGAAAGCCAAAGACGACTCACAGGAACCTAGCACTAAGGGGATGGACCCATCACTAAAACTACGAGTGCCAAAGCAACCAGAAGATGTAAAAGACTATTTGATGTCATCAGTTTATCCCCCAGTTATTGTTAACACAAATCATAAGAAGACACTTTCGTGTGCGCATGCTGACAATCCTTACCACAAAGCTAAACCCAAACATCTTGTCGAATCATCCTATGGCACTTTAAAAGACAATACTTATAGTAAACGTCTGAAAGACCCCTTGGTTGTGGACAGCAAGAGGTCAGAGAGCAGTGAAAACGTGGAAAATATACTTTCTTTTGCCGAAAGGTTCCCACCCACGATAAAAGATCTGAAGAAGCCCCAACCGATGAGGGGAGATGTGACTGAATTAAAGTCGGTTATTGGTGAAAAGGTACCCTATTTCTTGTAGTGATAATGGTAGGGTTTATTTGCCTGACCGTAATATTTTGTAATGTTGCAAAAGCTAGTTTATAGTAACCAATTACAAAACAAAGCTAACATTACTTTAACTTGTGTGCTAATATGTTACGACACAAGTAGCAAACTTAAGTGTTAAGTATATTTAGACATATAAGCAAATAAACTTCATCACTGAATTATTTACATTATAATCGTTTGAATTCATGAGAAGTTTAATTTTTTCTGAGATCAGCATATTTCAATGTTAGGTTCTATAATTACTTTGATTCGATTTAACAAAGCCTGCCACAGTTCAAAATTATTTCTGACATTGAAATGAAAATGGGCTTCGTTTTCAACTTGGTTTGATTTACAGAATGGACATAATGTTGATAATTACATGTAAAATGTTCTTCCTTAAAAACTCTAAAAAATTCTAATTTTTTATTCGATGTTTAAGGACTGTGTCGCCAGAAAGATATATATTTCTCTTTTATTTCGTCGACGAGTTTTATCGATATCTATTAATTTGGATGAATCATATTGGTGCATTAAGTTCATAAAATTAAAGTAAAATCCGGAGTTATTAACAGAGTGTTGTTGCTTTGACAGAAAAGGAAAGATTGTTTGACTACAGAGTCATTATCTTTGTTGTTCAGATAAACGAAATATTTCAAAACTTTCTGATTGACTGGGATAATGTTTCTTGTTCGGCTCCACAATCCAAGTTAGAGGCCTTGTTGTTCACTTCTAACTAGCGTTTACGAAAGTGGAGACAGTTTTATAATCTACACGGGGCAACAATCTCATCTTCAGTAATCCTGCTTAGTGGTACGGTGGCAGTGGTAGTATTTGTTGCAGAAGACTTTGATTGTTTGTACGGTTATTATCATGTTCAAATGCGCACTCAGGATAAAAAACAGCGAAAATAAGAATACAAATTTTATTGCAAAAAAAGCTATGACAAAGTTAAGTTCGTTTATTTAATTAATTATCTTATGAAAAAAAATGGCAAGGAGGCCTAAAGGAACTATGTATTTGTTTTGTTTATTTAAGGCCTCCTCAGATATAGTTTTTACGAGATGAAATTAAAAATTACGGCGATGGTGGATACAATTATTTATCAAAAGGATCGTAACAATATAAGGAGGAAAATTGCAAGACTTTTAAGTTTTTTAATTTGTTTAATGTTTAAAAACGTTATACACACTTTTCAGATTTATGACAGAATACTAATAATTATTACAAATTGATGTCTGGAATGCGCCTTAAGAGGAGACACTGGAGGACGAGTTGACGTTTTGGGTGTTTAAAATCTTAAAAACAAAAACGGAAAAATGTTTGATATGAGTTGGGCAGAAAGGCATTCATATTGAATGAAAGTTTCTTGTATTATGGAAATCGATCTGAGTTTTTACTTGGCAAATTTACAATCAGATGTTTAATGTAGAGTACGGATTTGATAAGAGTACATGAATAAGCCTAACTTATCAATATTATAAAATTGATAAGTTATTTTCTCTATCTTTTCTTTACAGCAGCAAGATAAGACTAAAACTGACAACAACGAAGAACGCTGCACATGCTTTAAGGAAGGTAACCCATTTTTATTGTAATTGTTTGAAAAATTTTCTGCCATTTTCTCCAACTCTAGCAAAACAACTTAGTCAACTCAACTTCGGTCCCAGGGCTTCTCGGTTACCGTCCTTTTTCTGGCCATTCACAGACGTCTTTCTCTCCGATTTGTTAAAGGGAGGCGGCCGGCTGTACACAGACTAAATGGCTCCAAATTATTACTACTACATTTGTAATACGAAGGACGTAGTAGTTATAGTATTTTCAATTGGCCAGGTGATAGTGCATCACGTGACCATTTAACGAACTCTTATGAACTTTTTGACAACAGGACATAGAAAAAAAAAACACGTTTGGAATGACCTTATATTGAATAGAGACGTTTACGAGCTCCATCACATGAACAAGCCGCTATGGGAGCGTACCCTTCGGCGTTAGGCATGTGGATTAATTTTGAATGCGGAGGAATAGTTGGAAATGATATTTTTCCGGATATCCTTCCATACAAATACCCTTACTTTTCTCCTTTTGTGTAACGGACGTCTTAACTTCTTCACCAGAAGTCTGCTAGGTACATGACCGCGTGGCTTTTACCCAATTCGCTTATAATTCTGTCATAAATAAATTGGGCACGACGAGATCTCAGTTCCACTTCTTTTATTTCCTTTACAACAACACTTTCCTTATGTATAGCTAACTCCACACCTTCTCTAGCAACGTAACTAACATCAGTACACTCCCTTACAAAACTTGTTGAAAATGCACAATCTCCACACTGAGGATAATTCGTGTACAACATCGCAACATAAACTAGAAATACGGATCTCGCAATAACTCTCGCGAAACTCGGTTTTTAGTAGCGCCACTCAAGTTAAGCCCTGTCGTGCGGGGTTAGGAACTGGATGGATAACCCACTGCGACTATCGTCGTAATGGTCCCTACTTTGTTCTTTCTTTTCTTCTTCTTTCTTTTTGCCTATGCTAGATTTCAGGGAGAAAAGACAAGCTTTCGACGGCAAAAAGCTAAACTGACTTATGAGAAACATACCGCGCGACGTAACAGGACATAAGCAAACTCGTCTGCGAAGTGTGACGAACTGAAAATGGCTCTTGTATCTCGATTTCGCTCGTATATTGAAGCTACTAGCCCAAATTGCTTCAAAGTTTTCTGCAAAATACTTTTGCAGTGAATATTTCTAGCCAGAATTATAAATAAGAATAAGAATCATCAAAGAACTCGAAGATGTCTCCAACTAATTGCGAAGCAACTTCGGGACATCCGAATGTAACTTTGAAACATTCCTGAGCGTCGCGAATCCTTTACTTCGCGCTCCGTCGAAGTGAAAAGATTCCGTGATGGAATCGAAAGCTTGTCTATGCTAATATTACTGCTCTCCTGGGATTCGAAACCTCAATTACTTTAAATATAATTATGACAGGATTAAGTTAATTTTGATTATTATTATTATGTAGTTCCCCTTTTCTTTACTTATTTTTGTGCAGTAATTACTCTTTAGGATCCAAGATATTTAAATCTTGGCAAGACACAAATTGTAGATCATTTTTATCGAAGATTGATAATTTTTTAACCCAGTGCAATATTCCTCAAACTAGACTACCGGGCTGCCTCCCCTCAGGAAAAAAAGGTCCATGGTACAGGTTACGATAAAACCTTGTAGCCGACCATTGCGTGTTGCGTGACAAAGAATCCTAGGAAATCTGTCGCCCTAAATTTCTGAAAGCAAATCTGTAGACAACCATATCGAGAGTTATTATTTGTCGGAAACCCGTTCACGACACCTTAGACTATAAGGCATTAGTGTACTGTGTGAAAACGGTTAGTTAAGCAGAACAGACAGTGAACAGCTTGTGAGAGAAAACAACCCACTCTAAGATCAAGATACACGGGGTAGAGATGATAATAGGAGATAATCTATAGTTTATGGTTGACACGAAAACGCATTGTGCCAAAAGATAAAAATATTTGTACGTTTCAAGATTCGTTCCTTTAAATTTGTTATCTTTCTTCATCCTATTAAAAAAGGAATTTGTTCGTTTGCAATTTGCCACCTCGAAAAGTTACCTTAATATATAGTTAAAACCCTAGATGTACTTTACCTCCTCACATTAACAGTGTACGTATTCAGAACACTTTCAGTAAAATACGGGTGGTGTACATAAAAAGGTATATATGTTAGAGCGAGCTGTGAACTTGCAAGGTTTATCGAAACTCGCTAATGCTAACTTTAATCAAGCTTGTTGAATTGGCGGAGACAGAAATTAGGTATAAATCTCGATCACGCACAAAATTAATGATACAGATACAAACAAAAGCAAAACCTCTGGGCCACATTCAGAGCAACCGTAAGCTCTAGGATGCTAAGTTACCAAACGTTTTATCACCCAAATTTTCCCTTTATTCTAACCATAGGAGGGTATGTTGGAAGCTCCCGCGCTTCCCACATAGCTTTTTGTTCACTGAATAAATTAATGCGATGTTTCCAATGGTCAGTAAGTTCAAAATGATAGGAATGCTATTGAACGTTTTACACGGTCAGGTCCAAAAAAGCTAACAAAAACATATAACAAAGGAGTCTAACGGTTTTCATAATAACCATTCCACTTCAATGTTCCAACACTTGCTGCGTTAAATCCGTTCGTAAATAGTGAATAAATAAGTTTGCCAAAGTGTAAGAAAAGCCGCCACGTCAAGTTAACTTTGTTTCTTTTAAACCATTAGCCTCTTCAGGGATTCGTGCCCAAGGAAGACTAGCCACTGGAGTCTACAAAAGACCCCTTTGGGAGGAAAAAGGTCTCTTAAAAAGAGTACCCGAGAACTTTATTGGGCGGAATTGGACAGGAAAGACAAGTTTAAAGACGTCTTTAGTCTGGAGGACGAACAAGAGTAGAGAAAATACCGATCCAGAGCCTGAGTTTCTGTTTGAAGAACAGACATCCCAGTTGATATGTAAACGAAGCTTGAAGAAAGTAAAATCACACAGCTCTTATGCTGAAGACCTTTTATGGAACCCTAACTGTAGCGTGACCGTGCTATTAAAAGTAATCGAGAAAGCAAAAGAACTATCAAAACCGACCGATATGTCGCTCCAAGACTGCAAAGAAGTCGAGAAAGCCAAAGACGACTCACAGGAACCTAGCACTAAGGGGATGGACCCATCACTAAAACTACGAGTGCCAAAGCAACCAGAAGATGTAAAAGACTATTTGATGTCATCAGTTTATCCCCCAGTTATTGTTAACACAAATCATAAGAAGACACTTTCGTGTGCGCATGCTGACAATCCTTACCACAAAGCTAAACCCAAACATCTTGTCGAATCATCCTATGGCACTTTAAAAGACAATACTTATAGTAAACGTCTGAAAGACCCCTTGGTTGTGGACAGCAAGAGGTCAGAGAGCAGTGAAAACGTGGAAAATATACTTTCTTTTGCCGAAAGGTTCCCACCCACGATAAAAGATCTGAAGAAGCCCCAACCGATGAGGGGAGATGTGACTGAATTAAAGTCGGTTATTGGTGAAAAGGTACCCTATTTCTTGTAGTGATAATGGTAGGGTTTATTTGCCTGACCGTAATATTTTGTAATGTTGCAAAAGCTAGTTTATAGTAACCAATTACAAAACAAAGCTAACATTACTTTAACTTGTGTGCTAATATGTTACGACACAAGTAGCAAACTTAAGTGTTAAGTATATTTAGACATATAAGCAAATAAACTTCATCACTGAATTATTTACATTATAATCGTTTGAATTCATGAGAAGTTTAATTTTTTCTGAGATCAGCATATTTCAATGTTAGGTTCTATAATTACTTTGATTCGATTTAACAAAGCCTGCCACAGTTCAAAATTATTTCTGACATTGAAATGAAAATGGGCTTCGTTTTCAACTTGGTTTGATTTACAGAATGGACATAATGTTGATAATTACATGTAAAATGTTCTTCCTTAAAAACTCTAAAAAATTCTAATTTTTTATTCGATGTTTAAGGACTGTGTCGCCAGAAAGATATATATTTCTCTTTTATTTCGTCGACGAGTTTTATCGATATCTATTAATTTGGATGAATCATATTGGTGCATTAAGTTCATAAAATTAAAGTAAAATCCGGAGTTATTAACAGAGTGTTGTTGCTTTGACAGAAAAGGAAAGATTGTTTGACTACAGAGTCATTATCTTTGTTGTTCAGATAAACGAAATATTTCAAAACTTTCTGATTGACTGGGATAATGTTTCTTGTTCGGCTCCACAATCCAAGTTAGAGGCCTTGTTGTTCACTTCTAACTAGCGTTTACGAAAGTGGAGACAGTTTTATAATCTACACGGGGCAACAATCTCATCTTCAGTAATCCTGCTTAGTGGTACGGTGGCAGTGGTAGTATTTGTTGCAGAAGACTTTGATTGTTTGTACGGTTATTATCATGTTCAAATGCGCACTCAGGATAAAAAACAGCGAAAATAAGAATACAAATTTTATTGCAAAAAAAGCTATGACAAAGTTAAGTTCGTTTATTTAATTAATTATCTTATGAAAAAAAATGGCAAGGAGGCCTAAAGGAACTATGTATTTGTTTTGTTTATTTAAGGCCTCCTCAGATATAGTTTTTACGAGATGAAATTAAAAATTACGGCGATGGTGGATACAATTATTTATCAAAAGGATCGTAACAATATAAGGAGGAAAATTGCAAGACTTTTAAGTTTTTTAATTTGTTTAATGTTTAAAAACGTTATACACACTTTTCAGATTTATGACAGAATACTAATAATTATTACAAATTGATGTCTGGAATGCGCCTTAAGAGGAGACACTGGAGGACGAGTTGACGTTTTGGGTGTTTAAAATCTTAAAAACAAAAACGGAAAAATGTTTGATATGAGTTGGGCAGAAAGGCATTCATATTGAATGAAAGTTTCTTGTATTATGGAAATCGATCTGAGTTTTTACTTGGCAAATTTACAATCAGATGTTTAATGTAGAGTACGGATTTGATAAGAGTACATGAATAAGCCTAACTTATCAATATTATAAAATTGATAAGTTATTTTCTCTATCTTTTCTTTACAGCAGCAAGATAAGACTAAAACTGACAACAACGAAGAACGCTGCACATGCTTTAAGGAAGGTAACCCATTTTTATTGTAATTGTTTGAAAAATTTTCTGCCATTTTCTCCAACTCTAGCAAAACAACTTAGTCAACTCAACTTCGGTCCCAGGGCTTCTCGGTTACCGTCCTTTTTCTGGCCATTCACAGACGTCTTTCTCTCCGATTTGTTAAAGGGAGGCGGCCGGCTGTACACAGACTAAATGGCTCCAAATTATTACTACTACATTTGTAATACGAAGGACGTAGTAGTTATAGTATTTTCAATTGGCCAGGTGATAGTGCATCACGTGACCATTTAACGAACTCTTATGAACTTTTTGACAACAGGACATAGAAAAAAAAAACACGTTTGGAATGACCTTATATTGAATAGAGACGTTTACGAGCTCCATCACATGAACAAGCCGCTATGGGAGCGTACCCTTCGGCGTTAGGCATGTGGATTAATTTTGAATGCGGAGGAATAGTTGGAAATGATATTTTTCCGGATATCCTTCCATACAAATACCCTTACTTTTCTCCTTTTGTGTAACGGACGTCTTAACTTCTTCACCAGAAGTCTGCTAGGTACATGACCGCGTGGCTTTTACCCAATTCGCTTATAATTCTGTCATAAATAAATTGGGCACGACGAGATCTCAGTTCCACTTCTTTTATTTCCTTTACAACAACACTTTCCTTATGTATAGCTAACTCCACACCTTCTCTAGCAACGTAACTAACATCAGTACACTCCCTTACAAAACTTGTTGAAAATGCACAATCTCCACACTGAGGATAATTCGTGTACAACATCGCAACATAAACTAGAAATACGGATCTCGCAATAACTCTCGCGAAACTCGGTTTTTAGTAGCGCCACTCAAGTTAAGCCCTGTCGTGCGGGGTTAGGAACTGGATGGATAACCCACTGCGACTATCGTCGTAATGGTCCCTACTTTGTTCTTTCTTTTCTTCTTCTTTCTTTTTGCCTATGCTAGATTTCAGGGAGAAAAGACAAGCTTTCGACGGCAAAAAGCTAAACTGACTTATGAGAAACATACCGCGCGACGTAACAGGACATAAGCAAACTCGTCTGCGAAGTGTGACGAACTGAAAATGGCTCTTGTATCTCGATTTCGCTCGTATATTGAAGCTACTAGCCCAAATTGCTTCAAAGTTTTCTGCAAAATACTTTTGCAGTGAATATTTCTAGCCAGAATTATAAATAAGAATAAGAATCATCAAAGAACTCGAAGATATCTCCAACTAATTGCGAAGCAACTTCGGGACATCCGAATGTAACTTTGAAACATTCCTGAGCGTCGCGAATCCTTTACTTCGCGCTCCGTCGAAGTGAAAAGATTCCGTGATGGAATCGAAAGCTTGTCTATGCTAATATTACTGCTCTCCTGGGATTCGAAACCTCAATTACTTTAAATATAATTATGACAGGATTAAGTTAATTTTGATTATTATTATTATGTAGTTCCCCTTTTCTTTACTTATTTTTGTGCAGTAATTACTCTTTAGGATCCAAGATATTTAAATCTTGGCAAGACACAAATTGTAGATCATTTTTATCGAAGATTGATAATTTTTTAACCCAGTGCAATATTCCTCAAACTAGACTACCGGGCTGCCTCCCCTCAGGAAAAAAAGGTCCATGGTACAGGTTACGATAAAACCTTGTAGCCGACCATTGCGTGTTGCGTGACAAAGAATCCTAGGAAATCTGTCGCCCTAAATTTCTGAAAGCAAATCTGTAGACAACCATATCGAGAGTTATTATTTGTCGGAAACCCGTTCACGACACCTTAGACTATAAGGCATTAGTGTACTGTGTGAAAACGGTTAGTTAAGCAGAACAGACAGTGAACAGCTTGTGAGAGAAAACAACCCACTCTAAGATCAAGATACATGGGGTAGAGATGATAATAGGAGATAATCTATAGTTTATGGTTGACACGAAAACGCATTGTGCCAAAAGATAAAAATATTTGTACGTTTCAAGATTCGTTCCTTTAAATTTGTTATCTTTCTTCATCCTATTAAAAAAGGAATTTGTTCGTTTGCAATTTGCCACCTCGAAAAGTTACCTTAATATATAGTTAAAACCCTAGATGTACTTTACCTCCTCACATTAACAGTGTACGTATTCAGAACACTTTCAGTAAAATACGGGTGGTGTACATAAAAAGGTATATATGTTAGAGCGAGCTGTGAACTTGCAAGGTTTATCGAAACTCGCTAATGCTAACTTTAATCAAGCTTGTTGAATTGGCGGAGACAGAAATTAGGTATAAATCTCGATCACGCACAAAATTAATGATACAGATACAAACAAAAGCAAAACCTCTGGGCCACATTCAGAGCAACCGTAAGCTCTAGGATGCTAAGTTACCAAACGTTTTATCACCCAAATTTTCCCTTTATTCTAACCATAGGAGGGTATGTTGGAAGCTCCCGCGCTTCCCACATAGCTTTTTGTTCACTGAATAAATTAATGCGATGTTTCCAATGGTCAGTAAGTTCAAAATGATAGGAATGCTGTTGAACGTTTTACACGGTCAGGTCCAAAAAAGCTAACAAAAACATATAACAAAGGAGTCTAACGGTTTTCATAATAACCATTCCACTTCAATGTTCCAACACTTGCTGCGTTAAATCCGTTCGTAAATAGTGAATAAATAAGTTTGCCAAAGTGTAAGAAAAGCCGCCACGTCAAGTTAACGTTGTTTCTTTTAAACCATTAGCCTCTTCAGGGATTCGTGCCCAAGGAAGACTAGCCACTGGAGTCTACAAAAGACCCCTTTGGGAGGAAAAAGGTCTCTTAAAAAGAGTACCCGAGAACTTTATTGGGCGGAATTGGACAGGAAAGACAAGTTTAAAGACGTCTTTAGTCTGGAGGACGAACAATAGTAGAGAAAATACCGAGCTAGAGCCTGAGTTTCTGTTTGAAGAACAGACATCCCAGTTGATATGTAAACGAAGCTTGAAGAAAGAAAAATTACACAGCTCTTATGCTGGAGACCTTTCATGGAACCCTAACTGTAGCGTGACCGTGCAAAAAGGTAAAAAAAAAATTTCTTTTGTACCAAAAAGGTAAAAATTAATTTCTTTTGTTTCAAAGAGTTAAATATTAATAAACCTGTATTTTTTCTATATTTAAAGCAAAATTAAGGTCTTAAGATCATCTCGGAATTAAATAAGTTATTCTCAGTGAAAATTTTAACATTTTATAGATCATAATTTTTATAAAGTATTCCACTTCTAATATTATTTTACGCATAGAAATGTCAATAGTCAATTTAAATATAACCTTTGTGAAAAAGCAAAAGTAGACACGCGAACGCTCTACTCAAGGCCGGGGCGCGACATTCATTTATAACAACAACAACAACTTTATTGACTTTATCTTCGACATAATGATTTCAGCACCAAAACAGTTAATACAACGACAAATGAAACAAATTAAAATAAAAGTTAAGTAAGAAAGAAATGAACAACTACTATATAGTGATTTTATATATATATATTGAATTTATAACAGAAATGGCCGTTTTCACACTAAAGACGCATTATTCTTGTGAGACGGGTTATTCGTTTGATAATTCGCGTCGTATAGGTAATACGTCTTCATTTGTAAATGGAGTGGTTTTAATTTTGAATGAACATTCCGCTTGACTTTATCCGTTAATTTGACGGAAAGTTTAAAGATGGATTATCCGTTTCAGAGAGCCTGTGTTCAGCCGTCCCCTTCCCTGAGAACAAATCGGAGAAGGGGTGTCTGTGGGGGAGGGGGAGACTGTATACAGGCTAGCCTCAGACGGATAATCCACTTCTAGCTATAGTGTGAAAACGGCCAATAACAAAATTCCCGTGTCCAGTGTTTATATTTGCCGTTGCCTTGTCCATAGACCTCATTATTCCGCGCGGCTAATGGTGGTCCGAGCAAGTTTTTTTTCTCAGATAAGCCACCGAAATGCCTTGATCGAGATTGCGTGGGAAGACGCCGTACAGGGACTAGGCATGGCAATATCTACCGTAGCGTCAGAGAAAAACACGGAATTGTTACAAGAAGTTGTTGTTTATCGGCAACGTGCTTTACAAACAGTGACATCTGTGCGTGTTGTTTAACTAGTATTTCGAGGGCACGACCTCCTGAAAATCACAAATATTAATCCCCAGCAAGAAGCCAGATTTTCGCTATGGAGAAAACTTGGTTCTTTGAAAGAGCAGCGGAAATGGAGCCTAGGTCTAGGTCAACGCCTAAAAGGCGCTTGGCTTAACGTGCGTACGGAGTCAAAGTAGCCGAGAAATAAAAAACGCAACCATAAGTGAGTTTAGCACCTCCCTTAAAATTAACTAATCTAGGGAACAATTTCTTTTATGGTTAACTCTTTCTCACCCTATTTACGGCTAACAGTTAAAATTTCTCAATTTTTACGGCTATCGGCTAAATTCTTGGCCGTTTTACGCCTATCGGTTAACCCCATTGAGACCCTCTTTCAGGCACCCAGTTAAAAAAACTGCCCAGGAGAATGGAAAGTTGATCGACATCAGTGTTAAACAAAAATTATCTCTCCGGTCATTTCTCATCCTCTTACCAGGCTTTTCAACATTTCAATATTAAAAAGTGGCAAGAGTAACACCTCTTTACAAGGATGGCGCGCGCAACAGCTGCGATAATTACAGACCCATTTCTGTACTGTCCGTCCTTTCAATACTACTGGAAAGCATGTTGGTACATCTTTTGTGAACTATCATACATAATGGATTGCTATACGATCTGCACTTAGCTTTTGGTGAAGGTCACTCTACTGAGTCTGGACCGGGACGAAGTTACTGGGATCATTTTTGTCGACTTTAAAAAGGCATTTGACGTTGTCAATCATCAACTTTCATTAGCTAAATAAAGGCTGTACAGAGCGAGTGATATATACTACACTGCCTGGTTTACATCATATCTTACCGAGAGATAACAGTTCGTGACTATCAATGGCCAAAGATCAGACTCCTTACTATTAAACAAGGTGTACCACATGATTCTGTGTTGGGACGTATTTTGTTCCTTTTTTGTCAATGATAATATCTAACAATTAACATAATATTTTGCGTAGTTATTTTGTAAAATCCAATAAGCACCGTATCTAATTTCATTGGTAGTTTTCCAATTTGTTTGTTCTCGGAACTATATGACAAGAGTCTGCAAGAATTTCAGCCCAGTGCTGACAATGCATTGTATCTAGAGTAGGCATTGTACGCCTAGAAGCCTGTGACCGCACATGTTAGCCAGCGCTCGAGAATTACTAACTGGGTGTTATTTTCTCCGTTCTCGCAGAAATTCGCCTCAGACGTCTTAAGACTATCAACAAGGCTCTGGAACAGGAAAAGTCAATGTTTCCCATCATGCTCATATTAAAGAAACGATCTGGAGAGATAAGTTTAAAGAAGTCTTCTAAACGACTGCTGCTTAGTTCTAATGAGGAATGCTGTGACGGAATAATCAAGGCATATCTGTCTCTCTTCACGACGGCAACAGGGATATGGAACACTGGGCAAGAGGAGCAGGGAGCAGGTTCCGATTCTGCTGATTTATATTATGACAGAGTAGCACAAAAAGTAGCAGATCACCCAAGAGGAGACAAAGCTGAACAAAGAACATTTGAGCAAAGTGTGAGGAACTCCAGTTCATCAAACGCCACAGCAGTAAAAGGTTCAAAAAGTCAAGATGATGATTGTGATGATGATGTCCTACCGCTAACAGAAACTCCCGCAGATCAAGGTAAAATATCTGTTCGGAAGACGATTTGAGATCTAGAATTTTCGGAACATTTGTTGTAAAATTTCTCGCTTGCATGCCTCTCTTAGGATTTTCGAACATCTAAACATTGGTGCCCATTTTTAACGGATTTTTACTCTAAAAAGATCACCTGGAATTTTCGGGGGCCTTTTTTCTGGATGAAATTTTCGAAAAGTGAATTTTGATCCCTATAATTTTCGGATCACTGGACTTTCAGTTAGGAAATCCGAACAGATGAAACATTTTAAGGGGATAAGCTAATTTAGAGTTTAAGGGGATAAAAATATGCCTAGATCTACCGTTTAAATACCAAAATACGTTTAACTATGCTATGTTTAAGTGGTTTTGAACTATATTCTCGTTGGGTGCCCCTTTAAAGCGTCCTTTAACGCCCTGGCACCTTCATTCATAACATTTTTTAGGTATTTATTATTATTATTCGAGGAGTAGCTGTATGGGTATTTCCGTTTCAGAGCTTCGCTAATATGCTTTAACTTAAACCTGGGGTCAATTTAATAAAACTTTCACAAGTGTAATTTACAAGTCTAGCTATTGTTTTCGGGCCCTAAAACAATGGCTACACTTGTAAATTACAATTGTAAAAATTTTGTTAAATTGACCTCTGAATGCTATTCGCCACTTCAGAAAGTAACAAAAAGGTAATTGGAGCCGAAATGTGTCACGCTGTTGTTTCTGGGATCGTTACCGGGGACGCGCCAGTCAGCTATTGGCCATTGATTTTTCCCTGTCCATAGTAACAGTCAGTGACGCATCATCAGTGTTTTGTTTGTTTGTTTGTTTGTTTTTTCTCGCGCTCGTTGCACAATCGTCATTTCGCAGGGAAATTAGTTGTGACGTCGCGAATTGTCGGCTGTTTTCTTAGGCTATAATATTTGGGGAGGGTTCGTATTTCATAAGTGGGGAAGTGTGAAAGCACTTTCCTGTTCTTCTTCCAAACGAGTAAAGTCGTCTCAGTTTGGAATTAGTTTTGTATCGCGATTCAACCATTCTTAGTTGAGGGCGCTTATTAAAAGAAATTCTTTTTAGTCGCGGAGTTTGTGACGAGGTTTTGTATGCATAATGAGTTTTTGTTTTGCAAAATGTTATCTGAACTTCTGGTAAACATCTAAATTGAATCTACATGCTCTCATGCAAGCACATAATATCAAATATTATACTTAGTTATTTTGTAAAATTCAGTAAGCATAGTATCTCTTTTGTTTGGTAATTTTTCAATTTATTTGTTTTCTTTACTATATGATAGGAGTCTGTAAGAATTTTGGCCAAATGTTGACAATGCATTGTAAATAGAGCAGGCAATCTACGCCTAGAAGCCTGTGACTGCACATGTTGTTAGTCAGCGCTGGAGAATTACTAACTGGATTCTATTTTCTCAGTTCTAGCAGAAATTTTCGCCAGAAGTCTTAAGGCCATCAAAGAGGCTCTGGAACAGGAATGGTCAAGGTTGTCCATCATGCTCTTTGAACAGGAACGATCTGGAAAGACTAGTTTAAAAGGAGAGCTATATAGTTCTAACGAAGAAAGCAGTGATGGAATAATCAGGGTAGTTCCTTTCCACTTCAAGGTGGCAACAGGGATATGGAACACTGAGCAAGAGGAGCAGGGAGTAGGTTCCGATTCTGCTGATTTATGTTATGACTCTGTAGCACAAAAAGTAGCAGATCACTCAAGAGGAGACAAAGCTGAACAAAGACCATTTGAGCGAAGTGTGGGGAACTCCAGTTCATCCAACACCGCAGCAGCAAGAGGTACAAAAAGTCAAGATGATGATGTTGATGATGATGTCCAACCGCAGACAGAAACGCCCGCAGAGCAAGGTAAAGGAGCTACTGAGAACCAAGAATATCCACCCGTTGCATATTTGTTGTTGTTAATTTCTATCTCAGTTAATTTTTGTTTTTCCTTTTTTTTTCCTTTTTGTTTTTGGGGGAGGGGGGGTATCGTAATGTATGCTAAAGAAGTTGAAAGAAAGGAAAAATAAAAATAAGCTACACAGCCGTTTTTAGTGTCGTCACGCAACGCTACAACAATGATGAAAATCTTAGCTATTCGGTATTCGACGACCTTCGTTATTTTAAGAATCCATGAAGAAACCTTGAAACCTTCGAGTCTTCCCTCTAAGCAACGTTTGGTGAGTTGATATTCATAGTACTTTAACAATTTGTTTATTTTGCACCAGATGTCTGACGAAAAGCCAAAGAAAAGTGAATTTATCAGATCAAATCAGCTATGCGCTGCGGTTCTCGTTTTCATTAATGCACAGCAATACCCAATTTCGCACAAAACATAGCCTTAATTTAGGAATAAAGACAATAGATTGAAGATTGTCAAGGACAAAGACAACCGGAGGACAGACAGGGAGCAGTTTACAAGATCAAATGCTGCGAGTGCCAGGCTTCTTACATTGATGAGACCGGCAGAACCCTAAGCACGCGACTGACCGAACACAAACGAGCGACGAGGAATGGTGACGTCAACAATCACATTGCTGAGCACCATTTAAAGACGAAACATCAAATTGACTGGGACTCTGCGACATGTATAACGTATTCTACAGACAACTGTCAACGTCTTAATTTAGAAAGCTGGTTTACTAACTTAGAACAAACGCCACTGAATCGTAGCCAAAAGTTACCAACGCCGTACGAACGACTTATTGACGAGATCAAGCAGAACTAACTACGAGAGAATGACTGGAGAACTGACAATTTGACTAACAATAGACGACTGTTTAACTGTGACAATAGACGGATCGAAACGCACCAGTCACTGATTACGAGTCTTCATAGCCAATAACATCACGGCTTAACTGACAGATGACCAATAACATCGCGACGTAATTGACCAATCAGATCAATAACCAGAGTATAATACCATCAACTGACGTGATACAACTCACTTTGACTCTGAAGATGACTACCACACAGGTTGTCGAAACGTCAGTTCACTCTCAACAACAACAGTCCTATTCAGGACTACGTTCATCCGGACGATCAAACTCAACCTACTTTTGGATTAATTATTATATTATTACTATCATTATTATTATTATTCGAGGAGTAGCTGTATGGGTATTTCCGTTTCAGAGCTTCGCTAATATTCTTTAACTTAAACCTGGGGTCAATTTAATAAAACTTTCACAAGTGTAATTTACAAGTCTAGCTATTGTTTTCGGGCCCTAAAACAATGGCTACACTTGTAAATTACAATTGTAAAAGTTTTGTTAAATTGACCTCTGAATGCTATTCGCCACTTCAGAAAGTAACAAAAAGGTAATTGGAGCCGAAATGTGTCACGCTGTTGTTTCTGGGATCGTTACCGGGGACGCGCCAGTCAGCTATTGGCCATTGATTTTTCCCTGTCCATAGTAACAGTCAGTGACGCATCATCAGTGTTTTGTTTGTTTGTTTGTTTGTTTTTTCTCGCGCTCGTTGCACAATCATCATTTCGCAGGGAAATTAGTTGTGACGTCGCGAATTGTCGGCTGTTTTCTTAGGCTATAATATTTGGGGAGGGTTCGTATTTCATAAGTGGGGAAGTGTGAAAGCACTTTCCTGTTCTTCTTCCAAACGAGTAAAGTCGTCTCAGTTTGGAATTAGTTTTGTATCGCGATTCAACCATTCTTAGTTGAGGGCGCTTATTAAAAGAAATTCTTTTTAGTCGCGGAGTTTGTGACGAGGTTTTGTATGCATAATGAGTTTTTGTTTTGCAAAATGTTATCTGAACTTCTGGTAAACATCTAAATTGAATCTACATGCTCTCATGCAAGCACATAATATCAAATATTATACTTAGTTATTTTGTAAAATTCAGTAAGCATAGTATCTCTTTTGTTTGGTAATTTTCCAATTTATTTGTTTTCTTTACTATATGATAGGAGTCTGTAAGAATTTTGGCCAAATGTTGACAATGCATTGTAAATAGAGCAGGCAATCTACGCCTAGAAGCCTGTGACTGCACATGTTGTTAGTCAGCGCTGGAGAATTACTAACTGGATGCTATTTTCTCAGTTCTAGCAGAAATTTTCGCCAGAAGTCTTAAGGCCATCAAAGAGGCTCTGGAACAGGAATGGTCAAGGTTGTCCATCATGCTCTTTGAACAGGAACGATCTGGAAAGACTAGTTTAAAAGGAGAGCTATATAGTTCTAACGAAGAAAGCAGTGATGGAATAATCAGGGTAGTTCCTTTCCACTTCAAGGTGGCAACAGGGATATGGAACACTGGGCAAGAGGAGCAGGGAGTAGGTTCCGATTCTGCTGATTTATGTTATGACTCTGTAGCACAAAAAGTAGCAGATCACTCAAGAGGAGACAAAGCTGAACAAAGACCATTTGAGCGAAGTGTGGGGAACTCCAGTTCATCCAACACCGCAGCAGCAAGAGGTACAAAAAGTCAAGATGATGATGTTGATGATGATGTCCAACCGCAGACAGAAACGCCCGCAGAGCAAGGTAAAGGAGCTACTGTGAACCAAGAATATCCACCCGTTGCATATTTGTTGTTGTTAATTTTTATCTGAGTTAATTTTTGTTTTTCCTTTTTTTTTCCTTTTTGTTTTTGGGGGAGGGGGGGTATCGTAATGTATGCTAAAGAAGTTGAAAGAAAGGAAAAATAAAAATAAGCTACACAGCCGTTTTTAGTGTCGTCACGCAACGCTACAACAATGATGAAAATCTTAGCTATTCGGTATTCGACGACCTTCGTTATTTTAAGAATCCATGAAGAAACCTTGAAACCTTCGAGTCTTCCCTCTAAGCAACGTTTGGTGAGTTGATATTCATAGTACTTTAACAATTTGTTTATTTTGCACCAGATGTCTGACGAAAAGCCAAAGAAAAGTGAATTTATCAGATCAAATCAGCTATGCGCTGCGGTTCTCGTTTTCATTAATGCACAGCAATACCCAATTTCGCACAAAACATAGCCTTAATTTAGGAATAAAGACAATAGATTGAAGATTGTCAAGGACAAAGACAACCGGAGGACAGACAGGGAGCAGTTTACAAGATCAAATGCTGCGAGTGCCAGGCTTCTTACATTGATGAGACCGGCAGAACCCTAAGCACGCGACTGACCGAACACAAACGAGCGACGAGGAATGGTGACGTCAACAATCACATTGCTGAGCACCATTTAAAGACGAAACATCAAATTGACTGGGACTCTGCGACATGTATAACGTATTCTACAGACAACTGTCAACGTCTTAATTTAGAAAGCTGGTTTACTAACTTAGAACAAACGCCACTGAATCGTAGCCAAAAGTTACCAACGCCGTACGAACGACTTATTGACGAGATCAAGCAGAACTAACTACGAGAGAATGACTGGAGAACTGACAATTTGACTAACAATAGACGACTGTTTAACTGTGACAATAGACGGATCGAAACGCACCAGTCACTGATTACGAGTCTTCATAGCCAATAACATCACGGCTTAACTGACAGATGACCAATAACATCGCGACGTAATTGACCAATCAGATCAATAACCAGAGTATAATACCATCAACTGACGTGATACAACTCACTTTGACTCTGAAGATGACTACCACACAGGTTGTCGAAACGTCAGTTCACTCTCAACAACAACAGTCCTATTCAGGACTACGTTCATCCGGACGATCAAACTCAACCTACTTTTGGATTAATTATTATATTATTACTATCATTATTATTATTATTCGAGGAGTAGCTGTATGGGTATTTCCGTTTCAGAGCTTCGCTAATATTCTTTAACTTAAACCTGGGGTCAATTTAATAAAACTTTCACAAGTGTAATTTACAAGTCTAGCTATTGTTTTCGGGCCCTAAAACAATGGCTACACTTGTAAATTACAATTGTAAAAGTTTTGTTAAATTGACCTCTGAATGCTATTCGCCACTTCAGAAAGTAACAAAAAGGTAATTGGAGCCGAAATGTGTCACGCTGTTGTTTCTGGGATCGTTACCGGGGACGCGCCAGTCAGCTATTGGCCATTGATTTTTCCCTGTCCATAGTAACAGTCAGTGACGCATCATCAGTGTTTTGTTTGTTTGTTTGTTTGTTTTTTCTCGCGCTCGTTGCACAATCATCATTTCGCAGGGAAATTAGTTGTGACGTCGCGAATTGTCGGCTGTTTTCTTAGGCTATAATATTTGGGGAGGGTTCGTATTTCATAAGTGGGGAAGTGTGAAAGCACTTTCCTGTTCTTCTTCCAAACGAGTAAAGTCGTCTCAGTTTGGAATTAGTTTTGTATCGCGATTCAACCATTCTTAGTTGAGGGCGCTTATTAAAAGAAATTCTTTTTCGTCGCGGAGTTTGTGACGAGGTTTTGTATGCATAATGAGTTTTTGTTTTGCAAAATGTTATCTGAACTTCTGGTAAACATCTAAATTGAATCTACATGCTCTCATGCAAGCACATAATATCAAATATTATACTTAGTTATTTTGTAAAATTCAGTAAGCATAGTATCTCTTTTGTTTGGTAATTTTCCAATTTATTTGTTTTCTTTACTATATGATAGGAGTCTGTAAGAATTTTGGCCAAATGTTGACAATGCATTGTAAATAGAGCAGGCAATCTACGCCTAGAAGCCTGTGACTGCACATGTTGTTAGTCAGCGCTGGAGAATTACTAACTGGATTCTATTTTCTCAGTTCTAGCAGAAATTTTCGCCAGAAGTCTTAAGGCCATCAAAGAGGCTCTGGAACAGGAATGGTCAAGGTTGTCCATCATGCTCTTTGAACAGGAACGATCTGGAAAGACTAGTTTAAAAGGAGAGCTATATAGTTCTAACGAAGAAAGCAGTGATGGAATAATCAGGGTAGTTCCTTTCCACTTCAAGGTGGCAACAGGGATATGGAACACTGGGCAAGAGGAGCAGGGAGTAGGTTCCGATTCTGCTGATTTATGTTATGACTCTGTAGCACAAAAAGTAGCAGATCACTCAAGAGGAGACAAAGCTGAACAAAGACCATTTGAGCGAAGTGTGGGGAACTCCAGTTCATCCAACATCGCAGCAGCAAGAGGTACAAAAAGTCAAGATGATGATGTTGATGATGATGTCCAACCGCAGACAGAAACGCCCGCAGAGCAAGGTAAAGGAGCTACTGTGAACCAAGAATATCCACCCGTTGCATATTTGTTGTTGTTAATTTTTATCTGAGTTAATTTTTGTTTTTCCTTTTTTTTTCCTTTTTGTTTTTGGGGGAGGGGGGGTATCGTAATGTATGCTAAAGAAGTTGAAAGAAAGGAAAAATAAAAATAAGCTACACAGCCGTTTTTAGTGTCGTCACGCAACGCTACAACAATGATGAAAATCTTAGCTATTCGGTATTCGACGACCTTCGTTATTTTAAGAATCCATGAAGAAACCTTGAAACCTTCGAGTCTTCCCTCTAAGCAACGTTTGGTGAGTTGATATTCATAGTACTTTAACAATTTGTTTATTTTGCACCAGATGTCTGACGAAAAGCCAAAGAAAAGTGAATTTATCAGATCAAATCAGCTATGCGCTGCGGTTCTCGTTTTCATTAATGCACAGCAATACCCAATTTCGCACAAAACATAGCCTTAATTTAGGAATAAAGACAATAGATTGAAGATTGTCAAGGACAAAGACAACCGGAGGACAGACAGGGAGCAGTTTACAAGATCAAATGCTGCGAGTGCCAGGCTTCTTACATTGATGAGACCGGCAGAACCCTAAGCACGCGACTGACCGAACACAAACGAGCGACGAGGAATGGTGACGTCAACAATCACATTGCTGAGCACCATTTAAAGACGAAACATCAAATTGACTGGGACTCTGCGACATGTATAACGTATTCTACAGACAACTGTCAACGTCTTAATTTAGAAAGCTGGTTTACTAACTTAGAACAAACGCCACTGAATCGTAGCCAAAAGTTACCAACGCCGTACGAACGACTTATTGACGAGATCAAGCAGAACTAACTACGAGAGAATGACTGGAGAACTGACAATTTGACTAACAATAGACGACTGTTTAACTGTGACAATAGACGGATCGAAACGCACCAGTCACTGATTACGAGTCTTCATAGCCAATAACATCACGGCTTAACTGACAGATGACCAATAACATCGCGACGTAATTGACCAATCAGATCAATAACCAGAGTATAATACCATCAACTGACGTGATACAACTCACTTTGACTCTGAAGATGACTACCACACAGGTTGTCGAAACGTCAGTTCACTCTCAACAACAACAGTCCTATTCAGGACTACGTTCATCCGGACGATCAAACTCAACCTACTTTTGGATTAATTATTATATTATTACTATCATTATTATTATTATTCGAGGAGTAGCTGTATGGGTATTTCCGTTTCAGAGCTTCGCTAATATTCTTTAACTTAAACCTGGGGTCAATTTAATAAAACTTTCACAAGTGTAATTTACAAGTCTAGCTATTGTTTTCGGGCCCTAAAACAATGGCTACACTTGTAAATTACAATTGTAAAAGTTTTGTTAAATTGACCTCTGAATGCTATTCGCCACTTCAGAAAGTAACAAAAAGGTAATTGGAGCCGAAATGTGTCACGCTGTTGTTTCTGGGATCGTTACCGGGGACGCGCCAGTCAGCTATTGGCCATTGATTTTTCCCTGTCCATAGTAACAGTCAGTGACGCATCATCAGTGTTTTGTTTGTTTGTTTGTTTGTTTTTTCTCGCGCTCGTTGCACAATCATCATTTCGCAGGGAAATTAGTTGTGACGTCGCGAATTGTCGGCTGTTTTCTTAGGCTATAATATTTGGGGAGGGTTCGTATTTCATAAGTGGGGAAGTGTGAAAGCACTTTCCTGTTCTTCTTCCAAACGAGTAAAGTCGTCTCAGTTTGGAATTAGTTTTGTATCGCGATTCAACCATTCTTAGTTGAGGGCGCTTATTAAAAGAAATTCTTTTTCGTCGCGGAGTTTGTGACGAGGTTTTGTATGCATAATGAGTTTTTGTTTTGCAAAATGTTATCTGAACTTCTGGTAAACATCTAAATTGAATCTACATGCTCTCATGCAAGCACAAAATATCAAATATTATACTTAGTTATTTTGTAAAATTCAGTAAGCATAGTATCTCTTTTGTTTGGTAATTTTCCAATTTATTTGTTTTCTTTACTATATGATAGGAGTCTGTAAGAATTTTGGCCAAATGTTGACAATGCATTGTAAATAGAGCAGGCAATCTACGCCTAGAAGCCTGTGACTGCACATGTTGTTAGTCAGCGCTGGAGAATTACTAACTGGATGCTATTTTCTCAGTTCTAGCAGAAATTTTCGCCAGAAGTCTTAAGGCCATCAAAGAGGCTCTGGAACAGGAATGGTCAAGGTTGTCCATCATGCTCTTTGAACAGGAACGATCTGGAAAGACTAGTTTAAAAGGAGAGCTATATAGTTCTAACGAAGAAAGCAGTGATGGAATAATCAGGGTAGTTCCTTTCCACTTCAAGGTGGCAACAGGGATATGGAACACTGGGCAAGAGGAGCAGGGAGTAGGTTCCGATTCTGCTGATTTATGTTATGACTCTGTAGCACAAAAAGTAGCAGATCACTCAAGAGGAGACAAAGCTGAACAAAGACCATTTGAGCGAAGTGTGGGGAACTCCAGTTCATCCAACACCGCAGCAGCAAGAGGTACAAAAAGTCAAGATGATGATGTTGATGATGATGTCCAACCGCAGACAGAAACGCCCGCAGAGCAAGGTAAAGGAGCTACTGTGAACCAAGAATATCCATCCGTTGCATATTTGTTGTTGTTAATTTTTATCTGAGTTAATTTTTGTTTTTCCTTTTTTTTTCCTTTTTGTTTTTGGGGGAGGGGGGGTATCGTAATGTATGCTAAAGAAGTTGAAAGAAAGGAAAAATAAAAATAAGCTACACAGCCGTTTTTAGTGTCGTCACGCAACGCTACAACAATGATGAAAATCTTAGCTATTCGGTATTCGACGACCTTCGTTATTTTAAGAATCCATGAAGAAACCTTGAAACCTTCGAGTCTTCCCTCTAAGCAACGTTTGGTGAGTTGATATTCATAGTACTTTAACAATTTGTTTATTTTGCACCAGATGTCTGACGAAAAGCCAAAGAAAAGTGAATTTATCAGATCAAATCAGCTATGCGCTGCGGTTCTCGTTTTCATTAATGCACAGCAATACCCAATTTCGCACAAAACATAGCCTTAATTTAGGAATAAAGACAATAGATTGAAGATTGTCAAGGACAAAGACAACCGGAGGACAGACAGGGAGCAGTTTACAAGATCAAATGCTGCGAGTGCCAGGCTTCTTACATTGATGAGACCGGCAGAACCCTAAGCACGCGACTGACCGAACACAAACGAGCGACGAGGAATGGTGACGTCAACAATCACATTGCTGAGCACCATTTAAAGACGAAACATCAAATTGACTGGGACTCTGCGACATGTATAACGTATTCTACAGACAACTGTCAACGTCTTAATTTAGAAAGCTGGTTTACTAACTTAGAACAAACGCCACTGAATCGTAGCCAAAAGTTACCAACGCCGTACGAACGACTTATTGACGAGATCAAGCAGAACTAACTACGAGAGAATGACTGGAGAACTGACAATTTGACTAACAATAGACGACTGTTTAACTGTGACAATAGACGGATCGAAACGCACCAGTCACTGATTACGAGTCTTCATAGCCAATAACATCACGGCTTAACTGACAGATGACCAATAACATCGCGACGTAATTGACCAATCAGATCAATAACCAGAGTATAATACCATCAACTGACGTGATACAACTCACTTTGACTCTGAAGATGACTACCACACAGGTTGTCGAAACGTCAGTTCACTCTCAACAACAACAGTCCTATTCAGGACTACGTTCATCCGGACGATCAAACTCAACCTACTTTTGGATTAATTATTATATTATTACTATCATTATTATTATTATTCGAGGAGTAGCTGTATGGGTATTTCCGTTTCAGAGCTTCGCTAATATTCTTTAACTTAAACCTGGGGTCAATTTAATAAAACTTTCACAAGTGTAATTTACAAGTCTAGCTATTGTTTTCGGGCCCTAAAACAATGGCTACACTTGTAAATTACAATTGTAAAAATTTTGTTAAATTGACCTCTGAATGCTATTCGCCACTTCAGAAAGTAACAAAAAGGTAATTGGAGCCGAAATGTGTCACGCTGTTGTTTCTGGGATCGTTACCGGGGACGCGCCAGTCAGCTATTGGCCATTGATTTTTCCCTGTCCATAGTAACAGTCAGTGACGCATCATCAGTGTTTTGTTTGTTTGTTTGTTTGTTTTTTCTCGCGCTCGTTGCACAATCGTCATTTCGCAGGGAAATTAGTTGTGACGTCGCGAATTGTCGGCTGTTTTCTTAGGCTATAATATTTGGGGAGGGTTCGTATTTCATAAGTGGGGAAGTGTGAAAGCACTTTCCTGTTCTTCTTCCAAACGAGTAAAGTCGTCTCAGTTTGGAATTAGTTTTGTATCGCGATTCAACCATTCTTAGTTGAGGGCGCTTATTAAAAGAAATTCTTTTTAGTCGCGGAGTTTGTGACGAGGTTTTGTATGCATAATGAGTTTTTGTTTTGCAAAATGTTATCTGAACCTCTGGTAAACATCTAAATTGAATCTACATGCTCTCATGCAAGCACATAATATCAAATATTATACTTCGTTATTTTGTAAAATTCAGTAAGCATAGTATCTCTTTTGTTTGGTAATTTTCCAATTTATTTGTTTTCTTTACTATATGATAGGAGTCTGTAAGAATTTTGGCCAAATGTTGACAATGCATTGTAAATAGAGCAGGCAATCTACGCCTAGAAGCCTGTGACTGCACATGTTGTTAGTCAGCGCTGGAGAATTACTAACTGGATTCTATTTTCTCAGTTCTAGCAGAAATTTTCGCCAGAAGTCTTAAGGCCATCAAAGAGGCTCTGGAACAGGAATGGTCAAGGTTGTCCATCATGCTCTTTGAACAGGAACGATCTGGAAAGACTAGTTTAAAAGGAGAGCTATATAGTTCTAACGAAGAAAGCAGTGATGGAATAATCAGGGTAGTTCCTTTCCACTTCAAGGTGGCAACAGGGATATGGAACACTGGGCAAGAGGAGCAGGGAGTAGGTTCCGATTCTGCTGATTTATGTTATGACTCTGTAGCACAAAAAGTAGCAGATCACTCAAGAGGAGACAAAGCTGAACAAAGACCATTTGAGCGAAGTGTGGGGAACTCCAGTTCATCCAACACCGCAGCAGCAAGAGGTACAAAAAGTCAAGATGATGATGTTGATGATGATGTCCAACCGCAGACAGAAACGCCCGCAGAGCAAGGTAAAGGAGCTACTGTGAACCAAGAATATCCACCCGTTGCATATTTGTTGTTGTTAATTTTTATCTGAGTTAATTTTTGTTTTTCCTTTTTTTTTCCTTTTTGTTTTTGGGGGAGGGGGGGTATCGTAATGTATGCTAAAGAAGTTGAAAGAAAGGAAAAATAAAAATAAGCTGAGATAAAAAAAATTTACTACAATATGTGCATGCATACATATTTTTTCTTAATATGTTTGCCGATGATACGCATCTGACATAAGATGATAACAATGTGAATTTCATTCAGTGGTATCTGAAATTATGGAGATTTGCAAAATATCAGCAAATCTCGATGATGGGAAGACTGGGTTTATGATCATGGGCTTTAAACAAAAGCTAGTGATCTTGATGCTGTAAGTAAATGGGCGACTAAAAAATATGATGTTCATAAAAACGAAGAAGACCAAATCTCCGCTGGTTACAGGGAAACGCATCGCTAACGCTAAAAAGCTAGGTTAAGAAAATCTCCGAGAGCCCCGTACAAAAACTTTTAGGTGTAACTCTTGACAGGAACATGGCTTATGATTCGTACGTTGATTATCTCTACAAGAAATTATCAAAACACCTGGTCTCTTTAAGCATGTAAGTCCCTATCTACAAAGAAAACAAAGAAAAACTTATTATAACGGAGTTATCAAACTGCTTCTAAGGCACGGGAGAAAGGTTTGGGACAGCTGTTGTGCGGAAACTCTGCAATCAGAAGCAATCATTGATTTAAAGACTTGCTATAGTTTATAACCGAATAGATAATAATTTTGATATCTCGATTTAAATAAATCATTTATTAATTAAGAATTCGGACATCCATGGAAGAGAGACTCATTATTCCAATTTTTAGCTTGCTTTTTCCTACCTACACAGGGAAAACTGAAAGAGGGCGAACCTTCATGGTTAGGACAATTGCAGAGATGAACGCTTTTGATCCAAGCATCAAAAAGAAACCATCAATTGCCAGTTTAAGCGCGCTTTCAACAAGAAATTTTTAACTGATCAGAAAGCCTCCCCGCTCCTTGAGATATGAGGCTTCTTTATATTAAGATTTTATTTCAGGACGTTTTGGCCATTTTTAAATTTATTTTCACAGGCCGATCATCCGAACTATTCGAGGCATCATGATGTCACGCGCGACATGTGACTCGATGCATTTACTGTACTTCGTAACGCCCGGCTTGATTTAAGTCAAGTCTCGTCTCGGCTTGATTTAAGTGATGGGGCGAAATGCTTCATAAAACACAGAATTTTGCGCCCTTTGATCCCAAATGTTGATATAATGTAAGAAAATTGAATAAAGATAACTTACACAAAAAAAATATGTGAAGTTATCTTTATTCAATTTTCTTACATTATATCAACATCACATGTCGCGCGTGACAACATGATGCCTCGAACAGTTCGGATGGTCCGCCTGAGGTATTTTCAGCATTTTGTATTTCTAACTGTCGATATTTTTAATGTTTTATGTATATATTGTTAGAATTTTTACAATACTGATTTTACTTTTTAGATGCTTTTATATTGTAATAAGGGCCACGAATGTATCAGTGTTTTATTAATTACTGTGAAGTGTTATCCTTCATAAATAAAGCCTTTACTAGAGGTAAATTATTTTTAGGTGGCAACCTTGGAAAGCAACTTGAATAAGAATGTGTTTCTGACTATTTTTAAGGTACATGGCCATATCTGTTAAGACAAGGCGAGTGTCAGGAGATCATCCAACATGTGACTTCCGAATCAACCCGACTAGTCTCGTTATGTGGTTCGTCTGGATTCGGAAAAATAACGGTTCTATCTCTACTAAATAGGGGACTTTGTGCTTTTGTCACCGCGCCGCGAGAATTCCAATCAAAATACGATCTCACTTCAAAGCTTCTTAGCATTTTCAGGAAACCCAACATAAATGGTCAATCTTTCCATCAAAGTGAATCGCGTGATGCTGAATTGCGACCACTGTTCAGTGTAATATCGAACCGATCTGTGTTTATTCTCCATTATGCTGATCATTTTCTAGACGCTGGCTCGACGAAAGTGAAGGAAGAGGTCGCACTACTTCTTGTAGAGCTTCTGCAAAATCAAGGGGTAGCATTCCTTGTAACCACGAGGGAGGCTCTTGAGTTTCTGGACAACCGTTTTGAAGGCCACCGAGGTTTCAGAATAGGACCACTGGATGAGCCCTCTACTCAGTCCCTAGTTTATAAATTACTTCCAGGTACAACGGCCACAGACTGCGCGCGAAGCACTCAAACCTGTGGGCAAATTCCTTTTGCCTTGAAATTTACGTGTTCTTTAATTCATAACGGTTTTACTCAGCCGCACCAATTTTTAGATGACTTCGTGACGTCCTCGATGGAAGATATGGAGAAAGGGTTTGACACATCGACTAAGCTGATGAGAGATGAACACAGAGGTACTAAGGACTGTTACTGTTCACTCGCGATCACACAGAGTGAGATAAATGACCTCCCCTCAGCTCCACATTCTCGCCAGCCAGCAAGCAAACAGTCTGGGGAACACCAAGTCAGCACTGCTGACTGTTACATCTCGATAACACCCAAAATTCGTTGGATGAGATTGCCTCTCCTCTAGAGTTTCAGCAGCGTGCGCTTGATATTCGTCTGGATCTGCTTGGGGATGAGCATTCCAGTACTACTGATAGCTATTATTTCCTTGGTAACGCCTAGCATGAGATGAATTGTTTCACTTCAGCTCTAGAGTCTCACAAGCGTGCTCTTGAAATTCGTGTAGAACAGCTTCGGGAAGAACATCCCAGCACTGCTGACAGCTATTATTCCCTTGGAAAAACCCAATATAAGATGGATGATTTAACCTCAGCTCTACAGTCCTACCAGCGTGCCCTTGATATCTGTCGAAAACTGTTGAAAAATTTTGGGAAAAATTCTGAAGGAACTTCTGACAATTACTATTCGCTCGGGATCATACAATATGAGATGGTTGACTTTCGATTGGCTCAACGGTCTCACCAGCATGCACTTGAGATCCGTCTGAATCTGTCTGGGGAGGATCATAGAAAAACTGCTGACGACTACACAGAACTCGGTTTAACATCAGCCCACCAGAACGATTACGACTCAGTTGTGCAACCTATGTCCCTGTCTATTCTTCTAAAACTGCTCTCTTTTTTAAGGTATTTGTAGAAGAACAAACAAGCCGAACGTTTTACTAGACTCAGAGTAGCACGATCATGAAAGTATGACTGCAACTCGCTTCTACAGTCTCACCGGCAACAAAATCATCCATATTTAATTTTTTGACACAACAAGGCTTGTGTTATTATACAGGGACACTTAAGATAACGCACAAAGTTCAAGAAAAAATATAAAGAAAAAGTAGAGCAAGATAAACGTGAATCAAACGACACCTCTGTCTGACGATGTTCAACTGCTGTCGTCTCTGAGAAAGGACGGGTTACTGACGTTTATGCTTTCTTATTTTAGAGTAGGGAAATGGATGGAGACTTTATAATATTTTGTCAATATATTTTCCATACAATTCTTCATTCGATGTCAACGTATCAATTGTGCTGTTCAAAATTTGCATTTCATGATCAGCGTTCTCATAATTATTTTTGGTCCCTTTTTTTCTTGTGACTTTGCAGATTCTAACTATCGTTATCCGCCTCAAGTTTACGCTCGTGTTAAGAACACGTTTAACGCAAAGACTTTTTTTAATATTCATTTGTTATGATTCAAAAAGTAATTGTAGCATAATTGTAAGTCATTTTACAACCTGGAAAGGTTCAAATACCAGTTTCTTTGAATAGCGTTGGAAAAAATTAGCACCTTAGTTAAATACCAAAAGTCCATTTAACTTTCCACTTTTTCCTTTTTTTTTTAGATTGCCATTTAGTAACAACAAATTTTGAGCAAGCGGACAATAGGTATTTTAAGGGGGACATTCGCCGAGTCACGAACCTCCACGACTTCTGAGAATATTGTCAGTTTTTCAAATATTGTCAAATTGTAGAAAGTTATTTTTGTGACTGGCTTTTTCAAGTTAAGTAACCAGGAAATCAAAGGTTATATGTCTAGTCATTTATCTTAAAATACTTTGACTGAAGCCTGTGAGTAAAATTATTGTCTGCATTCAGTAATGGTGTGAATTTTATCATTGGACTTGGGAAAATTATCAGTTTATTAGCTTTTTAACAGTAAAGTGGTATTTATGGCTCAGTCAATTTCAAGCGTGCCCATCCTCCCCTGGAATTTGTCGGGCATTTGTCATTTTGTTTTGGAAAAGCTGAAAATGCCCCACCGTGGGGCCGGGCGTTCATACAAAAACCCCACGGTGGGGCTTAAAAATAGGGTGCAAATGCCCCACTCCGGGACAACACCAAAATTGTATTATCCAGTAACCAAGCTGCAAATATACAGGGGCATCCAACGTCCGTTTCCTGAGAAATGAGCTAAAATGCCTCGTTATGCATCCTGGAGTGCTTTAAAAGCAATATAAATGAATAATTCGCATCGCTAAAAAAATTTGATCTGTTCGGTCGTCCTAGGAGTGGTTTGAATCTCTCTAATTTTTTAGGGCTGTTTTTCGCCTTTCCCGAAAATAACAGCCAACAGTGAAAGCTTTACGAAAACGTAAGATTACGTGAAGAGCTTTTCCCTATTCGCGCGGCACTTATTGAAAAATCTGAAATACGGCATGACACTGATGACAACGCACATTGAACGCAGTCAACTAAGGCAGTTGGCAGAGTTGGGATGGTCCAGGGCACAGCTTAGTGACGGCTGAGGACAGCTGAGCAAAAGGTACAGAAAAGGTCTGTTTGAATAAGCCAAATAGATTCCCTTTGTTCATCCTCACTGTTCTGTTCTGTTCTGCGATACTGTCCAGTGTCCACGGACCGATACACAGGACTGAAAGCAATGTGACAGGCGCTATTCACACAGTCGGTCAGTCCTTAAAGACATGAGTCACCACCTGTTCAGTCAGCATGATCATTCATTGACGCGCTCACTCATAGCGCTAAGGAACACATGACCGGTTAGCCTGTTACCCTCATAAAAGGGTCGTTGGGTTTGAAATCAGTTGTGTGAAATTAGCGATAATGGGATTTTTTTTTTTTTGACATTTGTCGAGCTTAGACTGTCAGCTGGGTTTCAGAAATTTTGAAATACTCCAACAGATTCCCTATTCCTAAAATTTGTCTTCTAAAAGGTGTGTTTTAGAGATATGGAATCTATTAGAGCATTTCATAACAATGTTTACCTCGTTTTCTTGCCAGTCTGCAGTCTGCGTTTGTCGCGTACCTTGTAGAAAATAATCGCTAGGTTAATGAGTCGTAGCGTGGGCTTCTACCGGCCTGTAGGTGACCACTAAATGAGGATGAAACGATATTTCTCAACGCCGTAACAAGAAAAGTTGCCATCGAGAAAAGAAGCATTGGAATTAACCCTTGGCATGAATGAGAAAGAATTGTACATTAATTGTTTAGGCTTACTTATTGCCTAAACTGCAATACCTTGTTTTCACTTTATTGGCGTGAAGTGTAAAACGGGGATATTAATTAGCATGATTCGTTATTTCTCATATTAAATAGTCGTGAATTGTACAAAGGACCCCCCGTTACGGCCTCTCCTCGCAAAACGTGTGAATAGACCTCATTTACGCTTTACGATCGATGGAATAAAAGCAATGTCACGTGGTATTTCAGGGAGGCAAACGAGTCATAAAATTTGCCAATACGAGTATATCGACGGTCTTTACTGTTTGCTGTGAGGGCATCTACGGTGGCTACTGCATTGAAAAAAGTGGCAATAATCTATCCACGTTTTGCCATTATCCTCATTAAGATATTATTATTATTATTATTATTATTATTAGTATTATTATTATTATTATTATTATTATTATTATTTTCCACCAATGATAATTCAGCAATGGCCCAAACCACGCCCAAAATCTGATCATTCATGCTTGCCAAGGTGAGCGCAGAATTAAGTCTCAAAAAAACTGTCTTTTTCCACGAAAAAGAGAAATCGAATATGCTTACTCAATAAAGCTTTCTTGTTTTTATATTTATTTTAAAACAAGATTTGGGTGGGTTGCTCATTCTCGCTTGCTCAGAATCCTCATCTCATTCTTAACGGAGCATACCCAGCCCGCTTGGATTAAAATAAAGCAATTAGATTATTTTGCCATAAGGTGGTTTTCACGTTACGTCATCGCCACCATGCTGGTGGACGGTAAACAAAAGATCGCTTATTAGCTCGCTTTGTTTGTCCACCAGCATTTGTTCATTTCACCACTGTTATTTGTGTTTCCCAAGATTGCATGAAAACCACCTATTGGCTTTGAGTTTATAGCGTGACTTAAATTTCCTGTCCACCACGATTTGCTTAGAAATAAAAAGAGTCTTATGATGTGAAATCGGTTCATGGCCATTTCGTAATCCTGCGTAATATTGCACGCCGCACAAACGCTTCACCTGGACTAAGCCGTGAACAAAGCGGTTCTATTCAATATAGATGTTTGCATATACTGATTGGCATAAACTCGTGCTCCGTCACACCAAGTAATGACCAACAAAGCTCTGTAGCAATAGCTTGGAAAATTACCATAACACACAAAGATCATTACTCAGGCCTTTTTGGTAATTTGCACATTACAGTTGTATACGCGCAGTACGAAGACATCAGGCCACACTACACCAAATTCTACAGGTAAGTAGAACTTTTCCACAAAAAAGGTTTTTTAGAGTAGTCTTTTTCGACTCTATTTGGAAAAATCAGTGCTCAACAACATTTAAGATCGTTTATGTGAAGATGGCACACGATGTAAAGCCTCAAAAAGTTCTCAGACCAAACTTTTGCTTGGAAAGCGGATAGCGCTTGGCGTCGAATTAATTGTTACTAAAGAAAATTGATCGAATCTGGGATAAAATTAAGGAACAATCTATTTAATAATAGAAATTTTCAAGTTTTTAGTCTTCAAGGGAGTCCTCAGGGAATTTTGACCTTCATTTCCAGTTAAGCCGCGTGCAAACGGACGCAACATTGTTACATGTTACATGTTGCGTCCGTTTGCATATCCTATTGCATGCATGTTTTACCTTGTTGCGTGGTTGTTGAGAGTTGTCGCGCAAAGTTTGAAACCGGTAATACTTTTAAGCCAACAACTCCCAAAATTTCTTATGTTCCGTGATAGCCGAAGCGAAACGTAACAATGTTGGATATATTTGCACAGCTCTTTCAACATTGTTGGGGCCACGCACGCACGCACATTACACATAGTCTCCAAAGTCTTATGGCGGGTTGTATCCTTCTCAGGTAAGATTTCGTATAACCCCATACGTTTATCATGCATGCAGTAATTTCATACTTCTTCTCACAAATGGTTTAATATGAATAGAGTCGAACATGTATACATAATAAATAGAGGATGTTAGCATCAACAACGAGTACAAGTACGAGAGCGACTTCAAGCCGTACTCGTACTCGAAGTCGTTTTCTCAGCTTTCTATGTTAGCGATGACACCGAGTTCGAGTTTATTGAACTGTGTAGGAAATATCGCGTTCGGTTGCTTTTCCTCGACTTCAAAAGCAGTATTTTACATAAAAGATGATATAAGGAATGTTCAAGATGATAAAGAGAGGCTAGAAACGAAAAGAAACTGCATTAAACGATCGGAATTTACCTTTGAAAACCAGCTCTTCCCAGTCGTTCTACCCACTTTGAGTTTTTAGCGAGAACTCGTCGTAGTGCAACTTGACAGGACGACTTGAAAAAGGGGAGATGCGCAGAACGGATGCGCAGTACGCAAAATCGCTGATCTCTTTCTAGAACTCGTACTCGTTGTCGATGCTAACATCCTCTAATATATGGGGTTATACGGAAATCTTACCCCCAAAATTGTTGGTAGTTGTTGCACCCGTTTACCCTTTCCCCAAACAGAGAGCCTGGTCACAGGCTATTTTGCAAGTTATCTAATCCTTATGCATTTTTGACGTTCTTATTGCCGTAACCGTCATCATTGTGTAAACTCCCTAACACACATCCTAGCAGGATATGTAAATCTGGTGAAGCCCCCTTTCAGTGCAAACCCTTGGGAAAATGTGTCCGATAATCGGGAGTTTAAGATGTCACCATGGCGACGGAAACGAGAATGTCAAAGGAACAATCCTTTTAGGTAACGAAAACGACAACTTTGCACTTGCATCACGCAATTTCTGTACATTTCTTTACCGCAGTGCACGACTTACAATATGAAATTGTCTAATATTAACGTTTTATTGACAACGTGACCATACGACGACAAATTCCTGTTTCTCTCAAAAAACCTGGATATTCTTAAAAATTCAAATCCAGGAGATTTTCTAACACTAGAGAAAGTGAGCGAGCTGAGGACATTGCGTGGAAGGTTGAAGGAGAATGCTAAGTTACTTTTCAAGTGATGCTATCGCGGGCGTTACCGTATATATTGGTGTCTTTTTGGTCTCCTATAAATATCATCAATATCTATATTTTATTTACCCAATATGTAAAACTCAGGAGCTCGATGAAACTCGTTTAAACATGTACATGCAATCATTGATTGAAATCAATTATAATTAATCAAAAACCTTAAGAAATTGTTGACGAATAAAACAATATTTGCATCGTGTTGTCTTTTTAATGTTCTCTAAAGTTCCGGTAACTTTTCGGGCCAGGAAACCTGTTTTGTGTTCGCCGTGTTTGCATTCATAGTCAGGTGGCTAAAGACTCAGATCTATACAGAGCGGACAAAAGCACCAAACTTTGCATGGTTGTAGCTTAGGGCATGTTAGTCAATATTAGGATCGGTGCCCACAACTACCTCTTCAGGATTTGCAGCAACTGCTCGCTGAAGTTCTTCAACAACCTTCCATGATGGGTGCCCTGTGCTGAAAATTGCAATCACTTGTTTTTTGCCATTTTTTGATGAAAATCACGTAAAAAGGGAAGTGGATGGAAAAAGAAACTGTATTAATACTATTATTATTGAAACCAATGAATAAAACAAGTCAACTTAATGATATAGCAATTATGATATACCATGGTGAGTATCCTGTGCTAAAATTTTTTTTGCCATTATTTTGATGAAAATCACATGAAAGACAAGAAAATAAAAAAATAAATTGTATTATTATTGAAACCAATGACAAAAACAAGTCAACTAAATGGAAAGTCCAAGGAAAATGTTTTCAGACGCGTACCCAGTCTCAAATAGCCTTTCAAGATGGCGGCTTGAAGGTGTCTTTTCATGGACTGTAAGTATCTGCTAGAATAAATTGCCGTTTTTTAGGGGAGATTGTGCACAATTTGAATCACGACAGGTTTAATTGAAGTTTTAAGCTCTTCTTGGTGATAAATTTGTTATCGAAAGCCACATTTTCGCTTCATATTTTATGCCGATTGTGCATGACTATACTGAGCTTATTAACTTACTGGTTAGTTAAAGGTTTCTGAAGCTGAGATGTTTTCTACACACCAGGATGGATATTAACTGGGATCGTTGTTATATTTGCCAAGAATCAACAAAAGAAGATT
>OZ037788.1:6644363-6656863 GCA_964035525.1 Porites cylindrica | reverse complement strand
TTGATATTTTTTGTAGCACAGGGCACCCACCATGGTACATCATAGTTGCTATATCATTAAGTTGACTTGTTTTAGTCATTGGTTTCAATAATAATAGTATTAATACAGTTTCTTTTTCCATCTACTTCCCTTTTTACGTGATTTTCATCAAAAAATGGCAAAAAAAAAGGATTGCAATTTTCAGCACAGGGCACCCATCATGGAAGGTTGTTGAAGAACTTCAGCGAGCAGTTGCTGCAAATCCTGAAGAGGTAGTTGTGGGCACCGATCCTAATATTGACTAACATGCCCTAAGCTACAACCATGCAAAGTTTGGTGCTTTTGTCCGCTCTGTATAGATCTCGCCAAAATTTTGCACTAAGCCACCGGACTATCAGGATCAAAGTTTCAATAATTTTGAAAATGGTACAATAAAACTATCAGTTAACAAAACAAAATTGACTGGTTTGTGAGCTAAGAACTGTGCTACTAAGCTACAGGTTTTGATTTTAAAATTTTCCTACGGGCCAGAAAAGTTTCCTGGCCTTTCGAGAAACGGGCCCCAGGGCTAGAAAAATCTTGAATCCAGCTTGTCCCTTATTCGGGTAAGCAGCTCTCACATGCTGCTTGCACGGAGCTACTCAGTTGCACGTCTTAGTTAATGTTTATTGTTTATTGTTTATTGCTTTGTTTGCCATAAATTGGACAAATCAAATAATATATAGATTTAGCCAGGGCTAAAAGCGAGGCTCCCATTAATAAATTTATAATTTAAATTAAACAATAAACTTGTATTCGAATTCCACAATTCAGTTAACTTTAGAGCACATTTATGTGACTTTTGAGGGAAAGGCTACCTGATTTTAGAGAAAAATAATTTGTAAACAGCCCAAGAGTGAACCAAATCTTACATTGAGTTGATAGCTTCATATGTACACTTAAAAACTGGTAATCATCTTCGATCACATTTAAGAGCCATAATGGCTCTTGATCACCGTAGATTAATTAGTGGAAAAAAAAATCAGGCCAACTTTTTTGCGTTCGACAAGTTTACTTTGCAAAATCTTGTCAACAAATCTGGGTGCTTGTAAACCAAGTCCTTTTATACCATTTATACATCACATCTGAGGTGAAACGGTAGTATGAGGCACTGTTTTTATCATACCGGCAGACCTCGGACAGAAAGCAGTATTTCACAATACAAATTGCACTCATTCAATATTCATAAACTGTTAAAAAAATTTCCAAAATCACCTATACGGCCATCCGGTTCTCACTTTTGTAGTGTGAGCTGTGGCGAGTGTTTGAATAAACATTAACAGAGTTACGCGCGGCATTTTGAGTTAAATAACTCCTGCAAGCGATGTTCACTGAACGACTGAAAACAATCGGCACAGCGATTAAAATTACAAGAGAGACTACTAACAATCAATAAAAGAAATATAATTCGGTGAAACATATACAGAGACAACAATTTTCATTCAGGAAGACAAGTATTAAAGTGTCCCTAAAAATCCTGAGTCTTCAAGCTTCAAGCTTAAGTTTATGTTTTAAGCCGGCTTCCCGGTGTTTGCTTTTTTCAAAGACGAACTCGAGGCAAGAAAATCGCTCAAAGCTTTCTTTTCCGGCCAGAATTATAACTAAATATTCTTTGGAACGTTTTCTTTCTATTTGCGGTGAGAAACTGTCTAAAGGCTTTTTAAAGTTCTGTAAGCTTATATCAAACCTGATACTCGGTCAGATCATTGTCTCAAATCTTACAAACGTGCATAAACTAAATGCCCGCATAAACTACGCTCGACTTCATTAATTAGATACAAAAAACAAACATCAAATACAATAATTTCTCTGGCTTACCATTCGAGATGCAGCTCCTGAAAGGTATCAAGAAAAGCCAGTATCGCTTCAGACTTTGCAATCCTCTTACGCATCAAGCAAGGTGAAAACGAAAACGATGCCATCCGAAATCGGATTTCCGACTTTGACAAGCGACGTATTCCTGAACCAAAAACCCAATAAACAAACTAGCCATGAATAACAGAAGACTCCTGATAGCAGCTGAATTTCATTTTGCACATCCAGTGGAAAAAGACAGTTAAAAACATCACAAGTTGACACAAAACTCTGTCAGCTTCAGCTGTCAAAGTAAACAAGATTCAAGATGCTGCATAAATTTTCCGCATGAACTCACCTGTCAAATTTTGACCAATCAGAGCATAAAAATTGGACGTAGAGCGTGACCAACGCGTGACCATGGTGAGAAAAGTCAAAACCAACTGTCTTCCCTGCCTGTAACAGCTGGCTGAATTTTCGCGTCCGAGGTCAGTTTGCAATCAAAATTTTAATTGTGTAGCACATAAGCACAACATAATTATTTCATATGAATTTAGAAAAAAAAATGAACTTGAGCCTGCGATCACTTTAAAACTAGTAACTTGTCAGCGGATAGCTTCAAAAAAATACTTGACCTCGATGGGTCGACACCTGAGCCTGCGATACGGTCAAGTGATACTGGTCAGCGGGTACCCTGTTTTGACAGCTGTCAATTGATCAAAATATTGATGTCAAATATGTGTGCATTATCAGTTTAACTAGTTAGAGATTGAACATTGTTCGCGATCTAGTAAAACAATTAACTGGTCAGCGGACAGCTTCCAAATAAATCACGTCACCTCGCTGAGTTGACACATGAGCCCACGATATACTCATGGGATACTGGTCAGTGGCAATCCTGTTTTGACAGCTGTCAATTGACCATATTGTGAATGTCCTATACTAAAATCCCATATTAAAGATGTGGACTTGCCAACACACCCCTGAGACACCCCTCCCTTCCTTTTGATAGTCTTCCCTACCCCACCCGTACAATCTGTAGACGCGTACGTACGTATGTACGTACGTACGTACGTACGCTCGGTCAGTCACGTGACAACCAAACGAAAAGAGGTTGACCATATTCCATGAGTATGGGGCTCTGTCCCACGCGCGCTTCGCGCGCGCGGGAGTTCCGCTAAAATCTGATTATTTAAACTCTCATGGCGAGGAAGCCCAAGAGAACCCACCGGGCTTATAAGGAATGGGCTCCCTCATTTAGATAATTAGAAAAAAATATTATCATAATTACACATGGGAAAATCAATGGCAGAGCTACAGTAAATCTTAAAATAAATATATTAGATAGTCGTACTAATCATATGTAGTTCTAGGCTAAAAAAAGCGAAATGACAAAAAGAAATTAAAATAAATTAAAATAAAAGAGCAAAGGTGACTTACTTAGACCCTCACCCATTGGGCTAGTCAAGAGCTATAATGGCCCTTAGCTAGTGAATTTTAAAAGTTACTTGCCAAGCAAGAAAGTCTACTTTGTCCCGGATGACTGTACAGGAGATTTCTAGAGCCCTGGGGCCCGTTTTTCGAAAGTCTCGGTAACTTTTTGGGCCGGAAATCAAATACCCAAATCGAAATATTAAGAATAGGAGCGCGGGTCCTGGCTAGCAAACTACTCCATTTTGTTTCATTAACTGATAGTTTTATCATGTTAGATGCAAAACTATTGAATTCTCTATCTTGCATGTAAACCAAAATAACTTTACGGGCCCGTTAACCCTTGGACGAACAAGTGGGAGGGATTGGGGGTGGATGCCCCCCTAAGGTTTGTTTTTAAGGTTTTTTCTAGAGGATAAAATATCAGCACCTGACGTTTTTAGTAGATGTTTGTTCAACCCTCGCGCACATTTTGAGACAAGTTCAGTGATTGTCAGTTGCTATGGTTACGAGATATGACGTCACAAGTAACAGGCGGTCAAGCCATTTTTGGGTGAAAATACAAGTTTTTTTAACTTCTTTCAATAATAAAAGTAAATCTTGTGGCTAAAATCTTAAGTGCTCATTTATGTGTTATTTTTCATGTAAAGCACAAAAAAGTTACTATTTCTCGCGGTTTTAATTCAGTACGTAGATATTATCCTTGATTTGAATAATTCCAAATCAATATATGTATAACTCTCTATTTTTCTAATAATAGTAATAATAATGCCTTTATTTCTCATAAGATAAAAACTACATATCTTTTGCATGTTACATATTTTTAACAGCAAGAAGAGAAATTAAATAACAAATAGTAACTTATTACATCCTGAGTTAATGTCTTTAGATAAGTCTATTGATAAAAGTATTCTTACTGTAAGTGTTCGAGCGCTATTCTTAATTTATATTTGATGATCTTAATTAGTCTTAGGGACCTGCTCACGTAGAGGGTGGGTGCTAAGTGGAGAAATTTTCTTAAAAGCTTTTCGGTCTTGTTTTTCTATTAAAGCTCTTAGACTAATATTTAACCTAACTGAATTGTGTACTTATTACATTTTATTTTGTTTTTTCAAGTATCATCGCTTGTATCAATCTTTGAACTTGCTTAAAGCTTAATGAAAGGAAACTTAGTGAAGTCTGTTATTATGTTATTGCTTCAGCTCAATACATGGTAAAAATTATTTTTTAAATATTTTACACCTTTCCAAATATTGGTTTTTTTGTAGATCGTTGTTAACTTGGTTGGGAAAAATGGCAGACGCTCCAGCTTCACTTCAAAAAGTAAAGAATAAAATCCTACAATGGGGAGCCAGAAGCATTAAAGGAATAGCAAGGTAAAGATCTACTTTCAGGGATGATTAGACCGCTCAGGATTAGCTCAGTCGGTAGAGCGTTTGACCGCAGAGCGGGAGGTCGCGAATTCAATTCCCGGGACCGTACCTGACTTACGGTCTTCAATGAATAACTGAGAAATGAAGGTAGTCCCTTTGCACTGCAAGCGGCTGGACCTCTGCGTGGCTGGGATGACCATGAAGGTTCCGTCTCCAGTAGGAAACGTAAAAATAATGTCCCCAATTAGCACTTTCGACTTCTAAATACAATTCTCTTAAGTGCCCTTTATAGTGTCAAGGTATTCTACTACGACTTTTAACAAGAATGTTGTAGTGGCGAAAACAAGTTATCAAATGTTAGAAGTTTTACACCTAATTTTGCGATCCGGAGAGGGATTAACTTCCTCCAATGAAGATTTCTGGTGGAAAAAAGAACAATAAAGCATTCTAATATTTTTTGTTTTTATTGAGTACGTACAATGGAAATGCATATTTTCAAACAATACTACGGTGTGTGTGTCCTATGTCAAACCAGTTAAACAGATTACTTTTCTTTGACATTCGATTACAATAACATCTGCAGTGATTACTAAAGATTGGCCTGCGTGGTAGGTGTTTGAAAGGGAAGGGAAAGGGAGTTTTGGGAAAGGGAGTTTTAGGCGCGAGAGAAACACGAGGGGCGCGTGGTCTCGCGCCCTAATTCCCTTCCTCTTCCCCTTCCCCTTCGAACGCCTGCCACGTGCATGCAGGCTAACTAAAGATCGATTGAAGGTGATCTCATTATCAACTTTAAGTTAGATGATATTTACTGTGACGTAAAATTTTATCGCGGAAAAATGTTTGCAGTATTTTTTTTACGGGAACCTGTTTTTGCTCATCACTGGAAAATCACAAAAATTGGAACCCCAAAAACTTCGGCCACACAGTATCTGAGTTCCAGTTTACTGAATAAAAATGACTAAAAAGTGAGGTCAATTTTAAGGGAAATTATATCCCTTTCCACTGGATAGCGTAATTGGTTTTTCTAATATTTATCACTTGATAGTGTTATCCATCTTTTGAACAACCGGGCCCTGACTGTAATATGATGGGTGACCAACAAATAGCTATCACAATCTAGTTTGAGTTGCACACAACAACTTACAGGCAAGTTTCAAACCTCCACGACTAGGATGAAAGAGGTAAGTTACAAAGAAATTAGAACATAAATATTATTCCTTACAAATGTTTATCTTACTTCACCTTCACTTTAGAATGACCATAAGGTCATTACATGGGGACTTCTGGCCCCGGTTGTTCAAACGTTGGATAGCGCTATCCACCGGATAAATCACTATCCGGCGGATAAGTATTAAGGAAACCAATTGCGTTATTTGATGGATAGATTTTAATCCGGTGAATAGCGCTATCCAACTTTTGAACAACTGGGGCCAGAAGGAATGTCATGGCAACCAAGACAGTTGCAGCTTCGAGTGGGGGTGCAGTCTTGTTAATCCTAGTTTGCATTTTGCAGAACTTTTCGTATCTATGATGACGATGGCTCAAAGAACATGAACTTTGAGGAGTTTAAAGAAGGTTTTAAAGATTATGGACTTGATTTGTCAAATGAGGTATGGACTGCGATATCATATTACACTTTTATTGCCTCTTGATGCAAAAAGTAATTCAGCAGATAAAGTCCAAAAAAATTCTAGTAAAAATGTTCTTTCGCAAATGATTAAGACAGTATCCATTAGGAAATTGAATGATTTTAACTTTCAGTGGACAAGACTTTCTTTTCAGAATATTTCAAGCCATATCGCATTCCTTTTTACACTTTTCAAGGGCTATAGATGTACCGTAATTCGCGTAAATCCTCTATTAAGCCCCCCGGGGGGCTTATTTTTTTCAAGGACTTTTTAGGAGGGCTTTATAGAGAGGGAGGGCCTTATTCAATTTAGCGAAATGCATCAGCGGGAGAAAGGTTTCTCGACGACGGACTTGTGGGTCCCGGGCGTTATACTGCTTTTTCTAACAATAAGAAAATTGTAACAATAGAGCGTAAAGTTGAAAAAGTTAAGCACATGAAGCTGGAGGTCATGTGGCCGAAGACCAAAAACAATATGAACTTCCAGCCTGAATAAACCATAACTGATCAGTCCACGTTAATTGTTTGCGAAGAATAAGGATGGAGGGGAGGGGGGAGGGGGGCTTATTAACTTCTCTCCTCTAAAAAGGGGGCGCTTATTAGAGAGGAGGGGCTTATTTGAGAGGGGGGGCTTAATAGAGGATTTATGGTAATTAGCTATCTGTAGTAACACCAAAGATGATCTCTTACCGAAGCCCGAGAAAATAGAGCTCAAAGTTCACAGGAATTGAGAAAACACAGGTAAAATCGTTATCCATAAGATTTCATTTTGTGGAATTTGAATAAAAGAAGGAGATGTTGGTAAAAAGCATAAGACAAAGAAGTTGAGGAAAAACAATGCTAACAGACTGCTGGTCAATTTGTTTGTGTTCTTTATTTAAGCTTAAATTCTAAGCTAAAAATTGTCACTCTGATTGACAACGCACTTTTAAAAAGTAGAACTTACTAGAAAATAAAATAACAATACAATCTATTTTTTTAATGCAGGAGGTTACAGAGGTGTTTTCTTATTTTGACAAAGATGGATCTGGTCAAATTAGCTTTGATGAGTTTCTTGTTGCTTTACAAGTATGTAACATGTTTTAGATTTGTATTCATCACCATCACTCCTTGTCTTCATAATAATAATAATAATTATTATTATTAGTAGTAGTATTAATATTACAGTCGACTCCCGATATTTCGAACCTTGAAGGGAAATCGAAAAAGGTTCGAGTTATCGGGAGTTCGAGTTATCGGGGGTTCCAAGAAAATAGCCGAGAGTAAGGTAAAAAACAGTTTTTACTGCACAGTGAACATTTTAATCACATTTGATTGTAGAAATGTCAAGTGAAAATTAAGAGATACTTTTATATTATAAACCAGAACGTAACGTAACAAAACATCGCCTAAATAGACCAGGGGTTTTACTGCTTTGAGAAGAAAAGCTGCTTCACGTTAGCCTGTGACAATCAACATCAGCCTCCACTAGTAAACTATACTCCTACAACACGTCAATAGGAAATCTAAAATTCAATGTTTTGGATGCCGGTAGAAGGCTTTTTCCCCGACTTTTTAAGGGCTCAAAACATGGTTCGAGTTATCGAGGGTAAAATTATATAGAAAATGACCCGAGGGGAAACGAAAATTAGTTCGAGTTAGCGGGAGTTCGAGTTATCGAGGTTTCGAGTTACCGAGGGTAAAATTACAGTGAATGTGAAATCCAGGGGAAATCGATTTTGGTTCGAGTTAGCGCGAGGTTCGAGTTATCGGGAGTCGACTGTATTATTATTATAATTATTATGATTATTACTATTATGAGTATTATTATTAATAATATTATTATTGCCAACGAACAGGGCGGCAGCCAAATAGAGCAGTGGGCAGAAAAAATTTCGAATCGATGTAACATATAGTAACGTAAGGTACCTTTCATGATTTAATGTAGAACAAAAAATGCATCGTTTTCAATTTTCTTTTAACCTGTTAATCTGCTCCTTTCTTTGAAGCTCTTGCTGACCATCGCTCTCATTACCGAGTGCCGTAATAGAGGCTTCTCATGACCAGCTTCTTTTAAGAGAGGTAGAGTGTTTTCACATGACGTAACGGCAGCCTTGTTGTTGCCCCAAAACAATAGAGAGGAGAAGTCCTCACGCCACGTTGCCTTGGCAGCAAGAGTTTTGAATGACGACAAACCAATAAAGTCACTTAAAAGTGTATTTGTACTATTTCAAGCTTCACCGATCTTATTCAATTTCGTTTGATTTGGCAAATCTTGGCGAAATTTTCTTTGGGCCCGTATCTATCGCTATCTAAGTTTAGCAAAAGAAAGTGACAATTTTTGTGTTGTGTTCACCTACTCCATAAAGTGGGCTCGTGAAATTAGGAAGTTTCATGTCGTAGTGGTGCAACGATGGCAAAGAAATGTAGAAAACAGCATGATTCACGTGCAAAGTTGTTGTTTGTATATATAAACATCTTATTTTTCTGCCGTTCTTCTTGCCGTCGCCGTCGTCGTTGGTTTTGTTGTCATCCAGAAATAGTGCTACCATGGTAACATGACGTCACACTTCTCCTCTCTATCCTGTGGGAGTTTAAAACTCTTTTCTTCTTTTTCCTATAAACTTGCATAGATGCTGACCACGTGAGTGAAAACACCCTATACATACATTATCATACTTTATTTTTTCCTCCCCAAAGAGGCTTTTCAGGAACAATCATTATTTAAGAGTATTACATTTAACTAAATACAACACTCAACTTAGTTCTTATTACAATGCTTTAAACCAGTTACCAATTACAATACTTTTTAAACTTAACTAAGATTACCAAAAATTTATGTGAAAGTTATCTAAAAGCCTGTTCCTTAAGAGGCGTTTAAAAATCTGAACAGATTGGCTTAATTTAAGAGTAGGTTCCAAATTGTTCCAAAACTTAATAGTCTGTAATAAAACGTTTACTGTTCCGAGGCTGTTCTGTTTATCTTTCGGCTACTCTGAGTTTTTCGTTTACTAAAAAAATGACTTGTTCACGGGTAATAAATTGGGATGTAAGATATTTCAGGGGCTTGACCGGTCATGCATTTCTAACTCAAAGGGGCCCATGTGTCATGGCTTACCAGTTCATTTTGCTTATAATGCTGATTATGAGTCCTTGTTCACTATGGGACTTACGGAATTACCTGTTAATTACAAAATCACAGCGTTTTGTCAAACAAATACATTTTAGTATGTCTTCCACGCATTATATAAAATGTTAAAAAGAACAAAATTAAGGTTAAGGTAACAAGCTTTCAAAAACCACAGGGTTTCAAATCGGATTTTCAGGTGGTGGTCTGCCATAACAAGCTTTAAATGCGTCATTTTATTTCAGGGAAGCTTAGAAGGTCGTAGGTTGGCAGTAGTGAAAGAGACATTTAAAAGAGCTGACAAGACAGGAGATGGTGTGGTAACCTTTGAAGATTTAAAAGGGTGAGTTGGTTTCAGAGTATCATAAATAAGCCTGTTGATTCAATATGTGCTTTTGACGCCCCAAATTCTCCTCATTTCTCCAAACCCTGATATTTTTTACAACTTTTTCCAATTTCTTATTGTGTATCCCTTATTATACATAAAGCAAGGAAAACGTTTTATACGGAATTCGTAGATGACAATAGCTGTGATCTTGGGAAGCTGTTTAGAGGAATGAAAGCACCGAAGGATAGTCTTTAGCGAGCTTACGCAAAGACGACGCTAACGTCAAAGAGGACGTCAAAAAATCAAAAGGTTTAGATTGACAAAACAGCAACTTTGCCCGTGCATCACGCTTTTTTGCACATTTCTTTGCCGTCGCTGCACGACTACGACGTGAAAACGCTTAATTTAACGTTTTGTGGGGGACGTGAACGCAAGACAACGACTTCGTTTCCTACACTTCGATACAGTCTTTTAGAATTCAACTCCATAAAAAATTGCAACATTTGACGAACTGACTGAGATGGAATAAGCGCGATAAAGACTGAGGCAGCGCGTATTCACTTTTTAAGTTACGTTTTCGTTGCCGTTGCCGTCGCCGTCGTCGTTGCTTAAGCTCTCCCTTTTGTTTCCCTGACTACCGTGATAATCGCGCCCTAGCTGATGACATAGGTGGATTCTTTCGTCGCAAGATCAGTAATATCCGGAATGAACTTGGAATCGTCAGAGCCGCTATGAAAGAAGAGGACAAAGTTGAAGACGATCCTCTAGTAATGGAGAATCAGCGCATATATGAGTTTTGTCAGTTCCTTTGTGAAGATGTCCGCAGCCTCGTCCAGAAGTCAGCTAAAAAGACCAGCACCCTCGCCCCAATGCCAACATCTATGGTCATAGCCTGCCTAGAGGAGCTTCTTCCAGTAATAATGTGTATACTAAATTCTTCTTTGGGATCAGGTCATTTTTCGTCTCTGAAAGAAGCTATTGTACATCCACGCCTTAAAATATCTGGGAAAGACATCTCGTTTTCAAACCTACGACCTGTGAGTATCCTCCAGTTTATATCAAAACTTGCTAAGCGCGCGGTATTTAATCAGGTTCACGAGCATGTGATGAAGTTCCAGCTTTAAACATTATTACAATCTGCCTACCGCTCTGGTTACAGCACCGGGACCGCGCTGCTTAAGGTGCACAATGACATTCTGTTAAGCATGGATAAACAGAGGGTCACACTGCTGGTACTTCTCGACCTAAGTGCGTCCTTTGGTACTGTCAACCACCAGGTGTTGCTCAAGCGATTAGAATCTTGCTTTGGAATATCTGGGACTGAACTTCACTGGTTTAAATCATACCTCGATGGAAGATCTCAGCGCATCTGTGTTAGAGGTTGCTGCTCTAAGAAGTCTGGTCTACCCCATGGCGTCCCTCAAGGTTCATGCCTTGTTACCCTATTGTTTACATTTTAGGCTAGCAAGTTATTTGAAATAGTCAAGGCTCACCTTCCCGATGTGCACGCCTGCGCAGTCGATTCTCAGCTCTATCTATCTTTTAATCCGGGTTCTGAGGACAACCAGACTGAAGCCGTCGATGCTGTGCAGGAATGTATAGGGCATAGATAGCGCGGGCCAGCGAAAGCTTAATGAAGACAAAACCGAGGACGTACTGCTGCTCGCACTGCATTGGTTACCGATGAAGTTCCGAATTTGCCATAAAATCGCTGTGATCTCTTTCAAGGCTATTCATAATCTGCGGCCTAGGTATTTAAGTAATCTCATAAATATTAAACGATGTTTTCGCTATAACCTGCGGAGTAATGTGGGCGTTATTTTGCATCACCCCACCGCTAATTTCAAATGCACTCTTGGGGACAGATTATTTACTGCAGCTGCTCCAAAGATATGGAACGGTTTAGCGGACTATATCAAGAAAGGGAATGATTTTAATAAGTTTAAGAGACTCATTAAGACGTACTATTTTAAAGATGCCTATAGTGACCTGTCTTGAGTTATCGTAGGTTTTTCTTTTCAACTTTTATCTTCTGTTTTTACTTCTTACTTGTTATCAGCTATACTAAATTACCTATTAGGAAGGAAATGCAACAATAAGCTTTGATATAGAGAGTATGTAATATAACTTTTGTTTTAGTCTTATTCGAGTGTTCTGTGCATTTGATCATGTTTTTTTAACGTTAAAATGCACTATAAAAGCAATAAATATTATTATTATAATCATAACTATAACAAAATTGTCAAATCTGATTGGCTATCAACTGCCCTGATTTCAGCCTTAATTGGACAGTTTAATAGGACAGTACGCGTCGTGCCTAATTAATTGGACAGTACGCGCCTTCACGCGCGCGCTTAAATGGCTCTTTTTTTAACTGTTAGCAAAACAAAATTTCGAAATTCTTGTGTTTTGATTTAAAAAATAGCCTATCATATCACACATTTTGCTAAACTTATGATTAATTCGTAACAGAACTTCGTGTCGTCCAATTCGGTCTGCAATCATACTCGTGATTAAACACATCGGACTCCCGCTACGCGGTCGTTCGATTTTGTTAATCAGTCGTATGATTACAGACCGAATTGGACTCCACTCAGTCCTGTTACCATTACTTATTATTATTATTATCCTACAATCTCCAGGTATAGCAATATCCACAGTATACATTTTTGGCCTTCTTTTTCATTACTATAATGTCAGGTCGTCTTGCCTCAATAACGTTTTCACATGTAGCCTCTTCCAGGCTCCAAGATAGCGGGGAAAAAGTATCGATCACTGTAAAAAAAAAACGAAAGGTGCGAAAAACCACGTGAGAACTGCCGC
>OZ037788.1:6571863-6639363 GCA_964035525.1 Porites cylindrica | reverse complement strand
AAGAATACAAAAAAAAACCACTGTAGATATGCAAACAAAATATTAGGGCAGGGACACCGCAACAGCTAAAGCCAATACTGCGGACCCAAAAAATAAAAAGATATAAAAGGAGCAATTTAAATCACATGCAGCAGCTAATTTCCTGGTCTAAAAACCTGGCTGTGTTAAGTTTCAGGCAAATACTTTTGAAGCTCCTCTGAGAGTCCGGGTCATAGTTTATTGCTAGAGCCCGCGAGTAATAACCGTAAAGTAACATTATCTAGGTCAAGTCTAGTAATAAGCAGGTTCCAGATTCTAGTGGTTCTAATGGAAAAAGATTTCTGAAAGGTAGAAGTCCTGCATTTTTTAGGCACAAAAGATTGAGAGCTCGTTACGGATATACGGGTCCTTCGCGCGCATTCGCGCACGAAGGGAACAACAGACGGATCATGTTATGCGTAGCCTTGTAAAAGTATACTAGATCTAGTAACTCGTGCCAGTAGCGCCACAATGCATTCGCACTACCTCTGGGGGTTAAAGATAAAGAGGTCAATCGATAGATATGTAACTGATACAAAAACAATAATAAAAGTTGAAAGTTTGAGAACTGAGATGAATAAGTTACACATGACCGTCTACGTGCGTTTATACCAACGGCAAAGTATTTACATTCCCTATCACTGCCATTAAGTTTAGCTCCGCCTAGCCTGCGGTCAAGCTCTCTGGAACGCGCTAGCGGGGGTCGGGGAAAATTCGGGGATAATTCTTTTCCCGCCCCGCCGCCAGAGAGCCCCGGAGAGCTCTCTCGCAAGCTAGCTCCGCCGAATGTAAATACATTATTTTTAACCTCTAGTTATATTGTTCTTCTGTGTTAATTTTTAGGTCACAGAGAGAGAATTCTTGGATTACTATGCTGCGATTGGGGCAAACATTGATAACGATGCTTACTTTGAACTCATGATGAGAAATGCATGGAAGATATAAACATCAGTTTACGTAAAGCTCTTTCTTTGAGAGAGTGTCGGTCTAGTTTGATCACTTTGCTAATGCTTCACTTACTTAGTAATTATTGTTACAAAATTTAAGGAAGACCCCATAAATTGCATAAAATAAAATACCTTTCCTTTCTCCAGTGATCGCCAGTCTTGTTATAGTTAAAAACAATTCCTTCTAAGAAGTACCTTCCCTGACGCATGGAAATAAACCTCTTCAGCTTGTAGGCACCAACTGATAATACTCTAAGTTACCTACTATGTCAAATATAATTGAGAGACTTGCACAAAGACAGTTTTCTGACTTTTCATCAAGGAATATTAAAATGTCAGTACATCAAAGTGGCCATAAGAAAGGCCATTCATCAGAAACTGCTCTTATGCATGTCACTGATCAATTTTTGAAAGCAACTGGCAAACTGTATCACTGTTAGTATTAGACACTTAATGACTGTTCCCGAGGTAAACAGTTAATTCTGTTTCTTTGAGTGATTTATTTTATAGCTTGAAATTTTGAAGCTGGAAATTCATTATCGCTTTAAAGTGAGTTGTCGGTCAACATTCGCGGGTGCACTGTAACCATTTGACGTCATAGATTTTGTAATGTTGCCTGCTCAGAGATTTTGGCGGGAAACACTTTCATTGTTAGTTGTCATGTGACCTGGAAGTAACCAAAGAGAGCGCGCGCCATTGGGAAGAAATTTCCAGCTACAGTGAAACCTCTATTAAGCGGACACCTTCGCCTTCGCGGGTGCACTGTTACCCTCTGTCTTCATAGATTTTGCAATGTTGGCCGCTCAGAGATTTGACAGGAAACAATTTTATTGTTAGTTGTCATGTGACCTGGAAGTAACCAAAGAGAGCGCGCGCCATTGGGAAGAAATTTCTAGCGACAGTGAAACCTCTATTAAGCGGACACCTTCGCCTTCGCGGGTGCACTGTTACCCTCTGTCTTCATAGATTTTGCAATGTTGGCCGCTCAGAGATTTGACAGGAAACAATTTTATTGTTAGTTGTCATGTGACCTGGAAGTAAAAAAAGAGAGCGCGCGCCATTGGGAAGAAATTTCCAGCTACAGTGAAACCTCTATTAAGCGGACACCTTCGCCTTCGCGGGTGCACTGTTACCCTCTGTCTTCATAGATTTTGCAATGTTGGCCGCTCAGAGATTTGACAGGAAACAATTTTATTGTTAGTTGTCATGTGACCTGGAAGTAACCAAAGAGAGCGCGCGCCATTGGGAAGAAATTTCTAGCGACAGTGAAACCTCTATTAAGCGGACACCTTGGGGACCTTCCCAAGTGTTCGCTTAATAGAGGTTTGTAAAAATTGCGCAATGTTTGTTAACGATTAACATTCAACGGTTGCTTTGTATTGTGATAAAGTTCCATTTTGTTAAGGAAGCTATTAGGAAACTGTGCTGTATTTTGCGAAAGACTTTTAGGTGAACTGTGATCGCGGATGACAATTATTCGGCCGGATCGGTCTAATCTACATGCAGTTTATTGACAGCTAAATGTATTGATTTATCTTTATTAATCGACCACAGTACGTATTTCAAGGAAGTAATCAAATACTATTGTCAATTCAGTCCGTTATCCGCTTAATAGAGGTTTTTACAATAGAAATCCGCCAAATACAATTTATTTTAGTGTCCGCGTCTGCTTAATAGAGGTGGCTGCTGAATAGGGGTTCGTTATAAAAGGAAATATAAGACGTTAATTTTGGAACCCGGCTTATTGTCCGCTTAATAGAGGGTGTCCGCTTAATTGGGGGTCTGCTTAATAGAGGTTTTACTGTATATAACAATACTAGTTATGTCTAAAACATTTGATAGGTTGGAGCACAATTGTCTTCTAAGGAAGTTGCGTCAGGAGCCTATAATCCGGAGCGGGCATGGCCATACTAGTCCTATGTCACGTCACGGCGTTTTCACGGACTGGTATATTTTTGAACACATTATAAAGCACTTTTCGCGCGAAAAATGGAATCTCTGCCCCGTGCATGAGCGCATTCGAAGCCGAAGATATCAAAAAAGGGAAACTAAATGTCTTTAAATGGTCAAAAGTATCATTTTAGGTCTGTGATTTACTGACTGGTTTGTGGGGCTTAAAAAATTTTCTAATCGCGCCAAAACCGTTCTGAAATTAAACTGGTGGGTAAGAGCGCCGTGACACAAGTACGTGAAAGTTGCTCGCTTTTGCTTATGGACTCTTGGTTGTGTAGAATTGGCCTGATACAATCGGCAGTTTTCCAGCTATCTATCATCTAAAATTCTGAGGGTCCGCAACGAAGATTCCATCTCACGGTTACTACCTTTAGAACGTGGGGTGCCCCAGGGTTTAATTCTGGGTCCAGTTTTATTGACTGCCTATGTTGATGATTGACCTTACTAATGAAATTAATAATAGTGAAATCAAAATGTACGTAGATGATTGCCAACTGTTATTTTAAAATGCGTATGGATCGTTTACACGTAACGTTACGGCGACCATGTTGGTGTACCAGAAAAATTATGTGGGTACTGTTGAACTCTTTTTAAATAGACCTCCTTCATAATGGCGGTCTATCAATATATTCTTTTATATGTATGATAATTAGCCTTTCTGACCTCGTCACGAGGTCACAGAAAGGCTAATTATACACACAAAGATCCTCTGCTCGCAAATAGCTTAACTAATCAAGGTGGGCAGAGAAAAGCATAAAGTGAAAAAAAAAGGAAAAGGAAGATGTATCTATGCAAATGACACAAGAAGGTATTACAATACAACGTTACAAAATTATAAAATTATTTTACATTTCATGTCATGTTGCTTAGTTTTTTGATAAAAGTAGGTGTGTCAAAATAAGTGAGGGGGGTGAATAGGGGTATGTAAATCCGAGGATCCGTTAGATTTATTAACCAAATCCGCCGTTAAAATTTCGCCCTGAATCCGAAATCCGGGCAAAAATATTTTGATGACACGCGAAGTCGAAAATGCAGGCCCAAAAAACAGATGAATCCGCAATCCGCCGCAATTGCAAGATACGGAAATCCGTTAAAATCTACCTTTGACTCCCAAACCCGGGCAAAAATATTTTCAAAGTCCGCCGATCCGTTCGCCTATTCACCTCCCTCATAAGTATTCTCCAATTCTAAAATACGCAACTCTGCTCTTTACCGTCACTGCACGACTAACCCACGACGAACCCAACATGAATGTTGGACGTTGCCACGCGATCTTGACCTCTCGTCCCTAGGGCTTTTCCCATAAAAAAAAACCCGGGACGAGGTAATGATGCATGACAAACATTGTTTCTGTTGTTTGAATGCATTAGAAGTGAAACAACAGAATCTTGTGTTTCCAGAACCGATGCGCTTCTGGTTGGCACAGGTGATCAGGTGATGGAAGTAAACATGAGTATCGCAGATCTAGGACCTTTGGAAAACTCTCGGACTCACGCTTAATCCCGGGAGGGCTCTCACATTAGATTTAAATATAATGTTCATGTTCGTTTTGAATTTATCGGTCAGCTGACTCAGCTGGTGTGAGGTATGATGCCAAGAATCTTCGGAGCTGCTTATATCTAATGGGGAAGCCATCGGATCTTCCGAACACCAATCTCCAATAGTGGGTTCCAGGCCTCACACCAGCTGACCGCAAAATTCAAAATGGCCGCCAAATGAAAACAACTTTTCACGCATCGATAAAGTAAGCAATCTTTATTTTTTTTCAAATATTTATTTCCTTTTCGGATGTGATAGACACACGTGCTTAATTTCGTCAAAGGCCAGAAGACTATCCAAAGATTTCTAGGCTCCAGACCTCGAAATACTGACTTGCTGACTGCAAAATTCAAAATGGCCGCCAATGAAAACAAATTCCACGCATCGCAAAAGTAAGTGATCTTCGTAAGAATTAAATATTAAAGACCGGAGTGACTGCAGTTACGCCTCGCGAGGTTTTGCGAGTCTTGCGAGTCTTGCGCGAGTCACTTATTTCTAGTTCTAGAATTCGAATTTCGATGCTATTGTCAAAGGGTCATGGATGAATAGCTAAAAGGACAGGTTGCGTGATTGGTCGAGAGTTCCACGTTCGAGTTCTAGAAGGCGGAAGTAGGTCTAAGTACACGTTATTACAAATTTTGTTAGGCACACAGTGCTTTGCTTTTGCTCTCTAAACGAAATGGCAAAAAAGACCAGAAGTTCAGCTCGATTCGTAGAGATCTTATGGTCGATGGTTAACAATGAAGATGAGATAAAGAAATGCGGTGAATACATATCGTGGAATGAGGTATTTTAATTGAAGTATTAAAGCTTACTGTTTCAGAATACTTCTTTTCTTACTGACCTGCACGCCTCTTTTGTAGTTTTGTAAGCTGTATTAAAATGTTATAGAATGATTCAAAATAATGATGCTTAATCACATTCCCTATTTTTTGCAGAGTGGAACTGGTATCGTCATCGAAAGTGGAAACGAACTTGCCTCTGACGTGCTTCCTACGTATTTCAACACTCGAAAGTTTTCAAGCTTCCATCGACAACTAACTAACTGTAAGTATACAATCAGTTTTTGCACACAACTGCTGCATCCCTTGCTCAGAAAAAAGAAGACTTTGTAATTAAAGACGACAGAACTCAACCTAGAATAATCTCCCTTCCAGCAACATGTTTGCATAAACCAGACGATAGCCATGCTGCAAGATACTTTAATTTAAGATAATAGATAAATGGATAATAAACAAAATATTTTGTAAATCTTAGCTAGGAAAAGAAATAAAGCGATCTTAATGCCTCTGTAATCGACTCTGTAAATCTCTGATCAGCAATTGGTAGCAACAAATGTTGGATAATGCATGGTTTAATTTTACGTTTGAACAACCCACCCCTGGGCAATCCCTGGGGTGAGTCTATCCATTTGTGCTCAGGGGTGGAGATTGGTTTGAAGCAACCCTATCCCAGGGATAGGGGGAGGGGTGAAGGTAAAGGTTAAGGCACACAGGAGGCCAAAAGCCCAAATGGCCGGAACTTATACTGGTTTCTTGTAGCATGAAGCATGCTTCGAAGTATTAATTACTATTCCACTCTGCATGGGATGCTAGTCCATTGCAGGGTTACCCCCCAGCAGTATTTTGGCGGTACCCATTTATACGCCTGGGTGAAGAGAGACAAAGTGGAGTAAAGTTCCTTGTCTATTAATTTAAAGGAAACAACGCGACAGGTCGGACTTAAATCCTGGACCTAGTTTGAGTTGTTAACCGTTTGGCACCACATGCCCCCACAGTAGAGGGAGGGTCTTATTAAAAATTACTTCTCATTGTTCTTGTGAAAAATATTTTATTCTTAAGAATAGTAATTTGCAAAAAATGTGGAAGTAAAGTGAAACTTGACAAACATTGCCATTGCTTTAAGGTAGCTTTTCCTTTTTAAAGCATAATTATTCAATTGAAAGCACAGGCAGCCCAATCTCAGTATGAGAGTTTAATCATTAAATATGTGTGGTATCATATTGCATAATCCCTAAAATAGCCGTGATTAGTAAGGATTTGTATGGGAATTCAGGTAATAGATTTAAGAAGATACTTGTAGGAATTTTCAATAAAAATGCTTAACCTTACTTGGTGCCTTCTTGCTTAATTCTGTGGGCGACTGCGAAAAAGCAAACACGGCTCCCATGAAGAAGTCCTTAATTTAAAAGCAAATTTTCGTCACTCTATGGTTTCATTTCCTCTCAGCAGAATAACTTACTAGTGAAATTTTTAATATTTTGAAACTCTTTCTTTCCATTTTTTGTTCTTTTACTGTGTAATAATTAATATTAATTTTTGCAAGCCATTGCACCCATGAAATAAAATTATAGTCACCTGGTTTTCAGGGTATGATGACAGGCAGGAGCCTTTTTTTTTCATTTTGTTCCAGTACCTCTAAAATCACTATACCCGTACGAAACGAGCAGCGCTGCTGAAGCGCAGCAGAATGGCTTCAAGAAGCGCTACGAAAGAGCTGTAAAAGCGCTGCGCTGCAGCAGTCGCAAATTTGGGCTGCAGTGGAAAGCCCTTTGACAGCGATAAACAGTGCTTTTGCAGCGGTGCAGAAAATTCCCGAATCACGATCTGCGCTGCAGAGTGGCTGCAAAGTGGCTTCGAAAAGACAAAGAATGTTGTGGGGTATTAAATGGCCTACCACTCGTTAGTACAAAAAAAAGAAATGCAGGCTCCAATAATACAATGATCATGATACATGGTAGAGAAGTTTACAAGGCCTTAGTAGCAGAGTAAAAACCACTAGAAAGTCAAAATGCAACTTATACTTTATTAGTATACACGCACACAAACAAAAGCATGTGACGTATAACAAATCTGCAACAGTCTCGCTTTGTAAATATTTAGCAATCACGGTCTTTCATCTGAATGTCAAGAAATCCATTAACATGCAGACATTAATATTGAAAATTATCTTTTTAAAAAATAAAGAGAATAACAGCGATTGTTCTACATAAAGATTACACGGACAGCAGCCAAATGATATTTTGATTCGTTGCAACGGGCTAAGCTGGACATTGCTCACCTTGACGTTTTGTCCGTGATCCACAATCTTCTACACTTTTTTCATGAAAGAAATCAACCAAATTTTTCTTTGGTCGTCATTAAGTTTTACAATGGACTAATAGAACGTACATTACCATGAGCGTATGAGAATCTTGTGAGTACAAACCCCAGCTGAGATTCCTGTGTCTGTGTTGCTTGCTCTGGTTCGATTCGTCGATACTTAGCGTAGAAGACACTACACTGTTCAGTGCGTTGTTTGCAAATACGTTTGAGCTGTTCCATCCAAAAACATCAACAGAACTTCCATCTCGAAAAAGAACTAGATGCAAAAAAACTTTGAATATTTGCACCTTTCATTCAATGGTTGCAAATGTTTGGGCGATCCCGTGTTTGTCTAGAGATGTAATGGGATCTCATGCAGAAGGACTGACCAATTATATTACGGCCTAGAATTTCTCCAGGGAATTAGCGATTCCCACACTCACCCGTCACAGAATGAAATTTATTGAAATCTTTATTCTGAAAGCGTAGAATTTGGAGGTTTATTCAATAAGTGATCTTCCTTGCATACAAGCTTATATGTATGCAGAATATTTAATGTGTTTCCTAGAACTGGGTTATTTGTAGAATTTGAAATTCACCTAGTAAGAAAAATAATGAACAACCAGGGCCCATATTATGTGGAAACGGTTGCCACATTTAATACACACTTAAAACATGGCTTGAGTAGTATTTTAGAACCAATCTTGTCGATCTGATAGCTCCTTTGAGATGAATTGCAGAAATCTCTCTCATGATACATCCTCAGAGGCAGGGTCAGGGAGTGGTGAGAGGCAGCTGGGTATATTCACAGGCTGGTATTAACCTCATGGAAAATATCATGTTGTAAAAATTAATTCATTTTTTTTCTGAGCAGATGGATTTAAAAAACTCCAGGATGTGAAGGGGGATGAGTTTGTAAATGAAAACTTCATAAGAGGCTTTCCAGAGTTACGGAAGAATATTATCAAGAAAAAGGTGAGTGCACTGGTCATGCAGAGACTTCTATTAATTATAGCACTAATGACAACAAGCCTAAATAATCACTCCTGAGAGCAAATTGCATATGGCTGATGTAAAAATTCACATTTCAAAATTTCTTCTTGACGAATCCAGGGTTTCAATAAAAGTTGAATTAAGTAGCCAGCAGGTTTAATTTGAATAAAGTAAATATAACTATCAACAGTTTGTTGGTCCCCTTCTTCCTACTGGGTCTGGGGGGATCAATAGCAGTGTATATATTATGATCACAATTCATTTGCACATCAACAAATTCTGTATAAATTAACCTACATGTATAAGGAAATGAGTAAAAAATTTATTGGAATACAGCGTTAACATTATAAAAAAAATAGCTAATTATAAAGCACAACATAAAACCTGTAGGCAAACACTTCTATGAAATTACACAAAATAAGTTTACATTCAGATTTTATGATATATTTTTTGTTTATGGCATTATTCTAGTTGCATCTTCTTTTGAGAAAAAAATAGCTGACTTCTTTGAGTAAAGTAGCCAACAGTCATTTCTTTGGTCGTCGGTGCTTATTCAAACCCCCGAGAATCCAAAGAAATAAAACTGAAGAACCAATTTTCCAAAAGTTCTGCCAAAGAAGTTTCAATTGAATGGTAACATCATTAGGATTTTCAGATTTACATTAAAAAGATAATTATCTACTTCAATTATGTCATAATTAATCTGTAATTGTACACTGTACATATTTTAATCATTTTGACTGTTTAGCTTGGTATATCACTGTTCTAGGCACCCTATATTTTTTATGGGGTGATGGGGCTGGTGGGGTTTGATGGCTTTAAGCACTAATAAAATTAATAATGACCCCCTCTTAGAAAGTTTTTCACCTGTCCCCGCCCTAGGTTGAAGCCGTACACAATTGAGATGACCTCTTCCCTCCCCCCTCCCACCTTCCCCACAAGAGAAAAGAAAAGAAACACTCAAAGTTATTAAGCTGAACTTAAATCAAACATAAAGCCTTGAGGTCAATTTCAACATTGTTAGTAGTCGGTTTCAGAATCATTCCTGTTGAACATCAGGAGTAACTGTAAAGTAACAGTGAGGGTTTCCAGTGGTAATCTTTTTTCCCACAAAATTTTAAACTATTTTCACTGATCCACCCTTGATCCACTGCTTGTGACATTTTTTATTAGTTTCACCATTCAAGAACAACTAATTAAGTCAGCTAGCTAACTTGTGCAGGGTGAAGAGGTCTTTCAAACCATACTAGAATGAGCGTGATCCAGTCAAGGAGGCAGGGTGGAGAAAAAGGAAAAAAAACATGACTTTGTGCAGTTGACCCGAAAATTCGCATAAAAATCTGGCTCCACTTAACCTACCTACCATTTCCCTTCATCTATCCTAAGATCCTAAAAGCTTTCCCTCAAACTTAATTTCTAGCCCACGTAAACCCCACTAAATACCCAGCACAAGAAAAAAAATGAGGTAAAAAAAGTGAAAGAAGAGGGGAGGAGAGAAAGCGAAAAGAAAACTCTATAGACTGCTGTTTCACTTTCAAAATTATTTCGAAATTTTGCCTTCTACGCATGCCCGTAGTTCAGAAACTACTATTTTGCATCTGGAGGAGGGTACGAAGACCACGAAGTGTAGTGTCCTCTTTATAGCCAGACATTGACGAGAAAACAGCTCAACTAGCTTCAACACATGTTTTTTTTTGGCGATAAAAATTCACAGGAGAGTTCAATAAAAGTAAGAAAAATACAAAATAAGCTCTTTTTTGTCAAATGTATATTTGACTGCAGTCATGTAAATTAAAGAAAAATCACTGCCCTTTACACATTACATTTTTTTGTCTGCCCCTCATTGAATAAAGCCATGATAATTATGGCTTATTCCGTTTGGAATGGCTTGTCCACCTTTAATAAATCCCATCAACCCCACCCACCTGCTACAAATTAACAGCATGGATGCTAAACTCTCAGTGCATTTTGCTGTCACTTAAAAGCCACCTTAACAACAATAATACAAGTATTTCCTTGTAACGTCAATGTTTTTGTATTTTTACACAGCCACCTGACAAGCATAAAAAAGGTACACACATTGATGCTAATAAAAGTGTTCTTGTTAATAATTGATAAAAGAAATTAAGTTGTATATATATACGTAGCACATGCTGTATGACTGACAATTTAACAGAAGTACATGTAAGGAAAAGCGAAGCTGGATAAATTATGTTTATTAGTCAAGCTTGATTTTTTTCCGAACTGCACCTTCAAAATTATCCGTTGTCTTTATTTTCCAGAGTAATTTGAGCTGGTTGGGTAAGCTGGTTTTCAGGAGATGAAATGAGCTGGTAGCAGCCTCTTTGTGACTGCAGATATCCCCTTCTCTTTTATTGTTTGCCCCATAATCATGAATTTTAATATTGATCTTGATCCATCAACTATATAAATGGAAGTAAAACTATTAACCGACCTTCCCCCTCCCACCCCAAACAATGTTGAATTTTGAAAAGAAATAAATAAAATAAGATAAAATAAGAATATTAAAGAATTTAAAATAGATTACACAACACAAGTGTAAAAAAATTAGTAGGTAGAGATGAGTCTTGTTTGTATTGAAACATTGCTGGGAGGGGAAGGGGGATAATGAAGGGATGAACCCAAATCCTGTCATAAACAAAACTGTAATTAGGAGCAGAATCCTAATGTAACAATCCCTTGGAGAGGACTTTGTCACAGAGAGATGTTCTTTTGACCTCCATTGTACCTACTGCTTGTGTTGATTAGACCATGGTTTTGATTGCTGACCAGGATCAGATCATTTAAATAGCACCGTGGTTGCTTAAGTGGACTGCTGTACGTATGTTAAGAATTTCTCTCATTTTGGTGGGTTTTGTTTCCAGGCATTGATGGTATTGCTGCCCCTGCAGGGTTTCTGGCCCCTGAGGAGGCACAACTTTACAGTCCCTACATGGATATATTGGCGAATCCTTGTTTTCATTTTTTGTCTCATTAGCATATTATGCTCATCGTTATCTGAAGCTAGTAAAATAAAATTTCTAAATATTCAAAGGAACATAACGTGGTCATGCAGTTATCTCTGAAACTTCGAGCCCGATATACCGAATAGTTGCAGAGAAATTCTCTTTGAAAAACCCCAAAATTTACAAAGGATGATGTAATGAGGTCATTAACATTATATTTTGCCACCCAACAATTTCGCAGTTTTTGATTGCTGCTATTTTTTTTGTTATTAATTGCAAAGAGCTAAAACTTAATTGCTCAAACTGCTCAAATTTACCAGCTACTTCAATTTTTGAACAAGTTTTATTTGTATATATAACCACGTCTTCTGTGTGTTACCTCGTATGTTAATGAGCGAAGATGTAGACAATGACGTCACAATGAATCCGCCTATGCATGCAATGGAATTGACAAAAAAATTAACTAAAAGAAAAAGACGTATGCTAGCTAGCTGGTACAGTAGGCAAAATCATCCCTATTGAAACAATCAGACGAACAGCTCACCATGCATGTGATCAAGTCTCCCATAGCTCTTGGTGATAATAAAGCCTCCAACTGCATGGAAACGTTTTTCATGAAAGCTGGTCATGGGTTCCATTTCTGAGCAGTTTGTTATGTATACAGCTGTACTTAATATATGTTCCCTTTTTATTATTATTACTTTGACTTACGTGTTTAAAAACAGTTATTTTAGTTGTGGGATTCCTGTAAATAGCTTTTGGTTTGGTGGAGTTTCCCATGAAATAAAGAAGTACTTAATAATTCTGCTAAACACAGCAAAGAAAAAGAAAGATTACGTTTTTCTGTGTTTTTTGCAGGGAGAAAAATTTAGATAAGGGCTGCCCTGAAATAAGAGTTGCACCTACACTTCATGATCATAGTAATGAAAAAAACTTCATTTGACTTTGGCCATTGCAAATGTGTATTTATGCTCCTAATTTCTGTCCCTTAGGCTCAAGTGCTCGTGGAGAGAGTCTAAAAACTAATCATCCATCCCAGAATTCCTCTACATGTACGTCATTACCACATAACCCTCAGGTAAAGTTACAGGTAACTGATCAATTTTGTTATTGTAATTATTTCAAATACAGTAGTTGAAACCCAGGAATCTCTACATAAGTAGGTTCATTAATTTGCCTGTATTATTGAGTCCTGATGTTTTGAAAAAAATGTACTTGTGTGGAATTCAATTCACCAGAAGCTGAAATTAGGGTTCGCAGGGATTTTTTGAGCAATTCACTTCAGTGCAAACTTGCCCTTACAGTAGCTGCTAGTGTTTTAAGCAAGATGGATAAAAAGCCTTTTGCTTTGAACATATCAACTGAGCTATCATTAGGAAGTTTAAGCAGCAACATTTTAATGCAACGCATATAAACCGGAAGTGGAGATTTTGCACTCTTGAACAATGATTTTGAACAAAATTTTGGGCAAATCGTCCCTATAAGAGTAAAGACACTTAGCCATACAAATTTGGTAGCGTCATGGCATATAATAGAGAAAAAGGCTCACTTCTGATTGACGTTGTGTCACTCAAAAATGTTGCGGCTTAAATTTCTTAATTGATAGGTTGTTTTGGGCAAAAATATCCCCTTAGGTACTTCATGTATGGGGACATATATTGTACCGACTTAACTTGCATAAGTTATACCTTCCCTTTTATGCTTGGTACCTTGTTACCCTGCTGTCACTCTGTTACCTATAGTTACCTTGTTACTCTGTTACCTTGTTACCTTGTTACCTTGTAACTCTGTTACTTTGTTACGCTGTTTCCTTGTTACCTTGTTACCCTGTTACCATGTTACCCTGTTACCTTGTTACCTTGCTACCCTGTTACCTTGTTACTCTGTTACTTTGTTATGCTAGTACTGTTTCCTTGTTACCTTGTTACCCTGTTACCATGTTACCCTGTTACCTTGTTACCTTGCTACCCTGTTACCTTGTTACTCTGTTACTTTGTTACGCTAGTACTGTTTCCTTGTTACCTTGTTACTCTGTTACCTTGTTACCCTGTTACCTTGTTACCCTGTTACCCTGTTACATTGTTACCCTGTTACCATGTTACCCCATTACCTTGTTACCCTGTTACTCTGTTACTCTGTTACTCTGTTACCCTGTTACTCTGTTACCTTGTTACCCTGTTACCTTGTTACCCTGTTACCTTGTTACTCTGTTACCTTGTTACTCTGTTGCCTTGTTACCCTGTTACCTTGTTACTCTGTTACCTTGTTACCCTGTTTACCTTGTTACTATGTTACCTTGCTACCCTGTTACCTTGATACTCTGTTAACGGCCTTGTTACCTTGTTACTCTGTTACATTGTTACCTTGTTACTCTGTCACCTTGTTATCCTGTTGCTTTGTTACTATGTTAGCTTGTTACCCTGTTACCTTGTTACTATGTTACCTTGTTACCTTGTTACTCTGTTTAATACCTTGTTACTCTGTTACCTTGTTACTCTGTTGCCTTGTTACCCTGTTACCTTGTTACTCTGTTACCTTGTTACCCTGTTACCTTGTTACTATGTTACCTTGTTACGTTGTTACGTTGTTACCGTGATATTCTGTTACCTTGTTACCTTCAGTTGCTACTCTGTTGCCTTGCTATTCTGTTTCCTTGTTACCCTGTTACCTTGTTACTCTGTTACCTTGTTACTCTGTTACCTTGTTACCTTGTTACCCTGTTACCTTGTTACCCTGTTTACCTTGTTAATATGTTACCTTGCAACCCTGTTACCTTGTTACTATGTTACCTTGTTACCTTGTTACTCTGTTACCTTGTTACCCTGTTACCTTGTTACTCTGTTACCTTGTTACTATGTTACCTTGTTACTATGTTACCTTGTTACCTTGTTACTCTGTTACCTTGTTACCTTGATATTCTGTTACCTTGTTACCTTGCTACTCTGTTGCCTTGCTATTCTGTTTCCTTGTTACCATGTTACCTTGTTACCCTGTTACCTTGTTACTCTGTTACCTTGTTACCCTGTTACCTTGTTACTCTGTTACCTTGTTACTCTGTTACCTTGTTACTCTGTTGCCATGTTACCCTGTTACCTTGTTACTCTGTTACCTTGTTACCCTGTTTACCTTGTTAATATGTTACCTTGTTACTCTGTTACATTGTTACCTTGTTACTCTGTCACCTTGTTACCCTGTTGCTTTGTTACTATGTTTTGTTACCCTGTTACCTTGTTACCTTGTTACTCCGTTACCCTGTCACCTTAATACTCTGTTACCTTGTTACCCTGTTACCTTGTTACCTTGTTACCCTGTTACCTTGTTACCTTGTTACTCCGTTACCCTGTCACCTTAATACTTTGTTACCTTGTTACCTTGTTACTCTGTTACTCTGTTACCTTGTTACCTCGTTACCCTGTTACCTTGTTACTCTGTTACCTTGTGACCCTGTTACCTTGTTACTCTGTTACCTTGTTACCCTGTTACCTTGTTACCTTGTTACCTTGTTACCTTGTTACTCTGTTTCCTTGTTACCTTGCTACTCTGTTGCCTTGCTATTCTGTTTCCTTGTTACCATGTTACCTTGTTACCCTGTTTCCTTGTTACTCTGTTACCTTGTTACCATGTTACCTTGTTACCTTGTTACCTCGTTTCTCTGTTACCTTGTTACTCTGTTACTTTGTTAACTGTGTGCTTGTTACTCTGTTTCCTTGTTTCCCTGGGACAGGGCTAATATCTTCTAGCTAAATGATGTTGCAATTTTAAAGAATCATTTTTCATTTATAATGTATACATTTATTTGTACAAGCCAGGTCGACTTAAGTTTTGATATAAAGATAATTCATTGAACTATAATTCATTCTTAGCTGAAAAGGTGTTGAAAATTCGAGATTTTAGAAACTGCAGTTATACCAATCTGAAAGCACCAATATGAAAGGTAACAGGCTAACAAGGTAACGGGGTAACAAGGTAACGGGGTAACAAGGAAACAGAGTAACAAGGTAACAGAGTAACAAGGTAACAGGGTAACAAGGAAACAGAGTAACAAGGTAACAGAGTTACAAGGTAACAAAGTAACAAGGTAACAAGGTAACAAGGTAACAGAGTAACAAGATAACAGGGCAACAAAGTAACAAGGTAACAGAGTAACAAGGTAACATGGTAACAGAGTAACAAGGTAACAAGGTAACAGAGTATCAAGGTAACAAGGCAACATGGTAACAGAGTAACAAGGTAAAAAGGTAACATGGTAAAAGAGTGACAAGGTAACAGAGTAACAAGGTAACGAGGTACCATGGTAACACAGTAATAAGAGTAACTCACAAAACATAGTAATAAGAGTAAGGTCTAAAAAGGTGGAAACAGTAAGCAAGCAACCATGAGACAACGGGTTCAAGTGAAGTGGGTTAAGTCGGTACAATATATGTCCCCATACATGAAGTACCCACCCACTTTGCACTAAGAGGTCACGTGACCAATGCTTCCTTTAAACAATGAGTTGGAATCTTGCTGACGCAAAAAATTGACAGAGCAGATAAAAATTATCTTACACCCGAAATTTGAGAGGGAACGTATTTAAGGGAGGTATTTTATGGTACTTTGATTTTTCAACAAAGTAGTATGATTTGCATTGGCCGCTATGTTGGAGGGCATACTCTTGCCCTCCAAGGTGGCGGCCAAAACAACGTTTTGCTTATGTCTTGTTAAGCGTTTGATAGTTACGCTCAGATGTGCTTTAAACGTTACCACATCATCCTTTCAACATTTTCCTTGAAGTTTAAGTGCAAAATTTACGTTCAGAGAAACGTAAATCATAATTTTAATAATTACATTTTGGTCACGTGACCAGGTACTAACTTACTCGTTTTAAGAAAATGGTGCGGGTTTGAAAAACCAAATCACTATTATTTTGTTTAAGACTTGACCCACTAATCGTTTTTCGAAGGCAAAATCATGTAACTTTCATTTTCATAAAAGCGATGTCACATGAGCTTGGTGCAAATGGCCTATTACATGGGTGTTCTTATAAAGTCACAAGTTGTACCTATTACTTGGCTTTTTGCTCTGAATGTAATAAATGAGCAATTCATTATTACTTAATACATATTTTCCACTCTATTTTTTTTTGTTATAAACAGGATCCTGCAGCTTCCGAACAGTTGACAGCAAAGCGTCCGCAGGAAAATGAACCGTTCAATCAGAAATTAAAGAAACTTAGAGCGTCTGAAGTCCGTTCGACCGACCCAGATTCAAGAACTCCTCTCAGGTCGCTTGGGACAGCTTCAGCTGTAGAAAGAGTTTCTGATCAAGCTAATTACTCCCTTCAAAAAGAAGGAGAGTCGCAAGAACTCGTTATCAGAAATACAGAGGAGATTGGTCACTCAAAACCAGGTAGTCAAGAGACCAGAAATGGTACAGTGTCATCTGCGCCACATTCTCTCTTGGAAGAGCTGGTGGATAATGGGCTGATGGGATATTCAACGCCTGAACAGAATTATTTAAGTAATGTGTCCAATGCAACGCCAATGATGCAATTAAATCAATCATTTCATCCAGGAAATACAGACATGGGTGGAGATTTGTCAAAGCACGACGGCTTTGTCCCTTTTCCAGGACCTAGCGACATAAGCTCCCCAACTTTTTTGTTGGATGTGTCACAACAACCTCTTGGTGTGAGAGCACAGGTGAGTAAAAGCATTGTTAAAGGGGAGGAAAAAGTATCAATATGCTATTGCTGGCGAGCGTTATGCGAGCCAGCACACTATTCTGTACAATAGCGGGAAAAAGGCAAAATTTGTCGGATGTAAGATCAGAAGCATGTGCAGTCAATTGGTTTTCTTATTATCCGGGTTATTGGCCATTTAGACTGTTCACAGTCTTCTATTTTTCCGTAAGATCGTCGAGATCGTTTGGGAGGAAGCGAGAAAAGTAGAGGGACTGTAATAACATCACTGCAGCTCGCGTTCAGGAGGTGTGACAGGAATTTCACGCCTTTTACCATTCATTAATTAAGAAACATGCCAGACACCTTTAGCATCGATTGCGCGTGTTTACAAATATCTCCTTTCGAAACAGTGATTTTATAATGTTTCTGGGCCATTCCTCGAAATAAAATCGGCAAACATGTACAAGAAAACATTTTCCTAATCAAAATACCAAAAATCCTTCGTGTGTTTGCGCAAGATGTGCCTTATCACACCTTATGGTATGAAAACGTACGTTTAAGGGAAACGTCGACTTGTCAACGACTTGTCGATGTCGGCAACTTAAACTAAACCCTTGTCAACGCAAATCAACATTTATTGTCTAATGACCAATCAAACGCCTGCGTTGCTGGTACAAGGCGCTCCTTAACGCGAGCTGCAGTGATCTTATTACAGTCCCTCTATTTTTCTCGAACCCCCCCTCCCCGCAGAGCTATAATCCCCGACGCCCACCCCCTCGGTACATTTGAAATTCAAGATAGCCGTGACGGTAAGACGCGGTGTATCTAAACGATCTCACGAGAAAATAAGGGACTGTGAACAGTCTATTGGCCATTTCCACATCTCCCAAAATACACTTTGTTTGCGTGTTTCTTGCACCCAACACATGCAAGCTGTTTTGTAGACGCATTGTTTACATTTCTCTGGGGACGATTGAAAGTCCCAAGGGAAGATGAAGACAATGCCTATGACACACGCAAACAAAGTGTATTATGGGAGATGTGGAAATGGCGAATTCACTCCTGCGCTATGACAAAAAAAGATTTACTCTGTCAACGTTTAGAATGATACATGCACTGTGTAGTGCTAGTAACCTTCGCGCGAGAGCCGAGAAAAGAAAAAAAACCTCTGTTCAAGCAAACTCACAAGGTCACGTTTCACATTATCACGAGCTTAGGAGTCGTGTTTAGCCTGTCAACGCTTACTTCTGAACTGTCTCGCGCGAAAATAATCGGAAGTTGTAAATTGCAGATTTCTCTTTGATTGGCTGATTTAATTGGGATCAGCTAAGGTGACAAAAGTGGGCGGCATTCGAAAAATCACAATCGATGCTAAGTGTGCCCTCGTAGTTGTTATTTCCTGTGGTTTGTGGCAGCCAGAAAGGTGACAATTTTCGACTAATGGATCGTATTATTATTGGTCCTTTTGACATCACCACCGTGGCCTGTGTACAGGCCCCCCCCCCCCCTTCCCCTACTGAGGGGAGGGGGTTCTGTACACTGGCTGCACCGCCGTGGGTCAATTTTGGTTGGCGTAGATCGACGGTTGCCTGCGTGCAACAAAGGAAATAGGAGACGTCTGCACGCAGGCAAGTCGTCGGAAGAACCAGAACAATGGACTGGTAAGAGGTGCTTTATTTTTTTCTCCTACCCTTGTCTCGCGCTTCGCCCAAAATGCCGCGTTCGCCTCGCTTGGCTCATAAAGCGCCAGTTATGCAGTCTAGTCCGTTGAGGCGAAAGAAAAGCTTGGAACTATATGGATTCAGAATGTGTATCGCTCTTTGAAGCTACGTGTAACCCCTGGCTAACCATTCAACGATAAAATTATTTGAATGTCGCGTTGACAATCGCCTGCTACGCAGGCTACCGTCAGGTTCAATTGTTTTTTAAACCTTCAAGCACAGGGTCCAGAAGAGTTTCGTGTGAATAAATGAATTACTTATTTTAAGTCTCACCTGAAAAATGTCTGTACCTATCACTTAGCACGATTAATTAGCTTCATGGGATCTTTATGAATCTACCGTAAACGAATTCTTCACTTCTTATCTGACCCAGATCGACCTTGTTGTTTGCCATTTTGAAACTATCAATAACCGCAAGCCCATATCCTCGCTGGCGTACGGCACGTCGCCCGAAGGGAGACCGAGGCACGAAGTGCCGATCTTGCAAGCCCTCCGTCTCTTGGTTTGCGGTATATAGAATCTCTAACGAAACTGTAACGCGATCAAAATAACCCCTTTTTTCAGAGGTTTTCGACAGGTTTTGATGTTCTAACGACAAACACATCTCCTCTGGACCCTGTGCTTCAAGTCGAAGGAAAATTTCTCGAGCACCACATTAAACCCGTTAATTAATATCCATGCGTCGATATCTTCACACCTCCAGTCGGAAATCGACAAAAATTCTTGACAAGCAGCCAAACACATAAAAATATCTTGGAGTCTTCCTCGGGATCCGTCACTTAATTGTCCGTGAGCTCGATGAAATTATTTCCATAGGCAGATAAAACAATCTAAAAAATATAAACAAGCAATTAGTAAAAACTCAGGCCTCGTTTATCTTCTGCTTGCACTCTGGAAATTTACTCCAAGGGCTTTCCCCTTTTATACAATACGAGAAAATAACATCTTTTGCTTTTAAAAAGGCTTGCCCACCCTTATCCCCAGGGGTCATTTTCATTTTCTTCACTTTAGTCATTTTCAAACGGTAAGTATTTGAGTGATCATACATTGGGTTTTCATCCTGCCGCAGACTCAAAACTAGCTGCGAATCACCTAACTTAGAATCACAGCTTGGAGGCACTGATCATGATCAGTGTCTTTCATGTTATGAGCTCAGACCCCGTTCACAACTAAACGTCTCTGGAAAAATTTTGATCGCTTTCACAATAGGCCACGGTGACCAAAAAAAAAGGAGAATGAAAACCATGGTGACCATATTGGTCTGCACGTGCAAACGGACACAGCATTGTTGGATGTTACATGTTGCGTCCGTTTGCACATCCTGTTGCATGTTGTTGGGAGTTGTTGCGCAAAGTTTGAAACAGGTCAAACTTTAAGCTACGTGTAAACGGACGCAACAATTCAACAATGTTGAGAGCTGTTGCGTCCGTTTGCACGTAGCTTAAGAACTTATGAGAGGTCAACTTGTGGCAAGTCTGCATATTAGTATACAAAACAATGAAACGGCGGCCATGTTGGTGTACCCCAAGATGCACAGAAATACTCAATACGGGTACTTGTGAACGAGGCCTTAGATCACCTGTTAAAGCATAATAAACATGTAATACAGGAGACTACTATCTTCTTCAGAATTTTATACACCTACTCCAAAATAAAGATAACCTAGTCAGGGTCAATTGCGGTTATTTTTAATTAGTGGAATAATTGCGTGGAAGTAATTTTAAGAAATAGATTTGTTCTTTAATTTAATTTCAATGTTTTCAAATCCTCTAATTTGGTTCTTGTCGTGATGATCGTAGGTGGCACAGCCAATGGAAATCGTCAACCAAAGCAGTCATCAAGGTATTTACTTACAAGAGAATGTAAGGATTTTTATACGATAGAACGGGGAATAACTCGGAGACTTCCTTAAAACAAAAAATAGAATAGTTTTCGCACCTTTGATGGGAAAGTGGAAAGCGCAGATAAGAATGAAATGGGATATGCTTGTTGAAGTCAAATGCAACTAGTCCCAGTTTACCCGTTTTCTCAGGGCGCTTTCCATTTACGAAAAAAACCCGGAAATTTCGGTGGTCGCAAAAGTGGAATTTCCGATTGGTAAAAAGTTGTTCCATTTGGTCGTAAACCCCGGTACGTGGCCGGGTGCCCGACCGTGGACCTGGAACTGGTACAAACTACAAGAAACGTCAATGGAACACGATATTCCGTTCGGAAATTCCAACCGGGAAGACGGGACCACCTTTTTAGATTTTCCACTTTTTCTGGGAATTTTCCAGTGGGACGAACGGACGAAACGTGTTCCATTTACCGCCGAACCGGAAATTCCGGAAATTTTGACTAAATGGAAAGCGCCCTCAGTCTTCGCTAAAACTCGTTATGACGACGGCTTTCACGTTTTCCCGCCAAAATGTCGCTGGTTCACGCGCGCGCACTGCTGAGCAACCTCTTTCCCAGGGTTCTCTGAGAACCCTGGGAGTGAGGTTGACTGCTTAGTATTGAAAAAATCTCGTAGTCATAGCCCAGTAGAAAAAGGTATTTTCGAGCAGAATTTGAGCAGAATAAGGGAAAATCAGCGGCACTAATGATATGCATAACGGTTGTAAGAGAAATTTAAAACTAAATAAAAAACAAATGGAAAATACCTTGTGATTAATTTGATTACTTAATAGCTACAACGCACTCACATAAAAAGTAAGATCAATTAAAATTTTGCTACGCATTACGAATATCTAGTTAGTTTTTAGGGATTAGGCCGAGGCTCTTTTCTATTGATAATTGCGAAAGTAAATACGAAAATTTTTTTCGGATACCGAGCAGAATTTTGAGCAGAATTAGCGATTTTTACGGGCACTGCCGGCAGGCAGAATAAGCCATTTTATGAGCAGAATTTATTCAAGCCTAGTTCTTGTCTTAGAATCTAAAGGTCACACTACCTTTGGACGGTTACCGGTCATGTTGACCAGCCGTCAAATTATAGGTTTGCTTGCTCATGGCTCGTCTCTTACCGCCCAGACTAATTTTATCTCGGTCCTGGCTCGTTTGTTACAGGTCAAAATACTGAAAATATCAATTTTGTTAAAAAAGCAATGGGTAATTAAAGTCAAAATATCGCCTCGTATGGTCCAAAACTCGTTCCATCATGAGTTGTTGAAAAAAGAAGGAAACAATGTTCACCTAACATTCAAACCATTTTACGATGACTTTTTGTATTTTTCTCAAAAATTTGTGAGTGCAAGCAGCGAAAATGTTTAACGATTGAACAGTTTTTGTCATTTTCAGAATTAATGTAAATAAATTTAGTTTTCTAGTTATGAATGCCGTGCACAAGGTTTTTCCTGACAAATGGTCATCTTGACCTCCCTGAAAAATGATTTTGAAATACTCTTACATTTACGTTCATTATTTCGCGGAAAGTGAATGCACCATAGGCACGCACCATCGTGGCATTAATATCAGGATCATTTGTAGCCGGAAATTTGTGCACCTCCAGGATAAACGAGAAGTCAAGTTATATAATAAGTAAATACTGTAATCGTTTTTTGTTTAAAATTCGAAAACTTGATCAGTTGTAAGACTATTCGTTAATGCGCGTTTTATAGTGCAAAACGGTCTTATTTCTGCGTTGGCCAATTCAAGAATTCAAGCTTTTGGTCAAGTAAACAGGAAGTGTGGAGTGTGTGACAAAACGGAGAGGGACATTTGGAAGAGACACATTCGAGAATCCACTGTTCGCCATCGAGCACTTTGAGTAAGTGCATAAAGGCAATTTTCGTCTTGTGTGCTTTCTTTTAATAACACAAAGAAACTGACTGTTTTGTAGTCTGCTGATACGTCTTTGTTAAAGCGGGGAGGTGTATTAAAAGAGCGAGAATTAGTCAGCGGTAAACTGTGAAAAGGCAGAGCTGTGCAAAGAATTGACACTATTAATTTCAGTAAACCACATACAGTAGTCTGAACCAAAATTTATCTCTTTACAGATATAAATTCAATTGCAAGAAGTAACAGCAAGGTGTCGTCAGATGACTCTGGACAAATAGTCTGGGTAATTACAATCTGTGTTGTGTGTTAAACCAGGAAATCATAATGCTTAAACTTAACTGTTGTGGGAAGAAAGCAATGAGGGCAAGAAATTTTAAAATTGGAAAGAATAGTTTATCATGTGTTTTGATCGCAAGCAGTCAGAAAGTAAAGCTGCGTTTGCAGAGTTTTTTATGGCAACATTAGTTTTGTGTTTCGTTTTCAGTCCCCAAGTTTTGACGGTTACCTGGAAAACGATGCTTTGGATTCAGGTAAATCCTTCTTTTATAGCGGAGCTCCACGCGCGCGGAGCCCCATTGCTAAGAAAAATAGACCTTATTCACGATATCCGCCATCTTTGCACGCGCATAAGGACTGATGAGATAAATGTGATGTCACGTGGTTTCTCAGTGTGCAAACAAGCGATAAAATCTGCAAAATAAAAGAAATCGCGGTTGTGTTTGTTTACTTTAAACAAAAGAAAATGAAGAACTTTTTATCTTAAAGACAATAGTGGCAAATTATGGTTGGACGTGATCGTTGTGTTTTTGAATGCAGTAACGACCGTAGATGTCCTCACAGCAAGCAGTAATGACGTGAAACTTGTCGAAACTTGAACTGTAGATTTTGCAAATTTAAAATTGCCTTATCGTTTTTAGAGGATTAACAAACTCGACCGCGATTACTCGTATTGAGACATTTTATCACTTGTTTGACCCATGAAATACCACCTGACATTGCTTTCATCCCATCAATCCTAGAGCGCGTGCAAAGATGGCGGGTATCGTGAATAAGGTCTATTTGGTTATCTATACATCCGAAAAATTTTCGTTGTGACGTCAGTGTACGCCCACCCGAACATACAGACTCTGGGGAAAAGGGAAGGGAGTTGGAAAACAACCCGACTGGGAGGTGGATAAAGCGGGAAATCGCGCTTCTGGACCATCGGCAGCCCGCGTTTTTATTGGCGGGAAGAAAAACACCAGGACTTTAGAGAAAAAAAACAACAACAAAGCCGGGTCTTTCTTTCGACTAAATTTGAATGTCTACATTTACGCGAAAAAGAGAGAAGCTAGAGCGAGAAATAAAAAACAATGGAGATCAATTTCGGTTGAAGAAAAACAGGAAGATTTTATAGCAGCAGTGAGAAAATGAGAAATGCTAGCGGTCACCAAGGTAAAAATGAGCTGCAGCGAAAAAAAAATGATCAGGAACACATACCACATTTCCTCCATAAAACGTGTAACTAGGAAGTTAGTGGAAGTTTCACGTTGAAGTCGTGCAAAGCAACGGCAAAAAAGATATAACAAAAAGTGTGCCGCACGTGCAAAGTTGTTTTTTTTTGCCAATTAGACCTATTTTTGTTTTTTGTTTTTTTTTAACCGCTCTCGTTTCGTCACCGTTTCTATAGCATTGTACGATTTCATATTTTGTTTGAGTAAACGATTAATATTAAAGAGAGCTTCTCTTTGAGTCCTGGCTAAATCTATATTTTAGTCACTAATGATCAGAGGACAACTGTTTAAATGTCGGTTCAAGTTTATTTACATTGACTTGTATGTCTCCCCTTCAAAACTAGATCCAGATTGGCTGCTTGATCCAGATTGGCTGCTTTCACTCGATTTTAATGGAGGTGATCCATCTGCAGTGACACCTACTCCTGAGCTGACTGCTTCATCATCGTATAGTAGTTTCGATAGTATCCCGTCTGTAGCCTCCTTCAATGTTGGAATACAAGGGCAAATGAATGATGATCAAAACCAAAAGCCTGAACCACTTAAAGCATTGCATCCACAGGTGAGTAATGCCAACGACATAAACTACTTGAGGGATAGTATTTGTAATCAGGTTAAAGGTGAGCGTGTTTTGTGTCTAAAAGCCGCCAATTCAGCAGGCAAACAGTCTTAGAAAAAAATGACTCATTAGACACTCATTGTCAGAGACTGATTGATGGTAACCGTCATAATTGTTGTCGTTTTTTGCTAGTTGTTCTTGTTCTGAAATTGGATGTTTTATGATGTTATCTGTTAACTTAAATATGAGGAATAATTTGTTTCTGTAAAAGGGCATTTTTATCACTGCTGGGATTAAATTTACTCCATGGTATTATTTTCTTTTGTCTGATAGGTGCCTCATGGTAACAGTTCTGACTCCGGGCTAGGTTCACACAGTAGCAGTTCTGGTCCCCAATCAAGGGATATGTCAGAAAATGAAAGTAGGTTTTATACCTGGATTTAGTTTCTCTTCCCTTTGTGGATGTTGCACTATAAACTCGCCCCAGCCCCTTCACGTAAAATAATCTCTCTTAAATTTTATTAAGAGAGGATAAAGGGGACAGAGAAGGCATCCCCCATACACACCCTATTCTATAGGTAATTTATCTCAAGTTATTTTGAACACCACAGATCTCAAGAGGGATTAGACAACAGCCAATCACATAGCGCGAATGCGTTCCGCGTGGGTGACCCACGCTCAGAGGCACGCGTCCTTCACGAATTGATGCAGAACAAAATGGCAGAAGACGCGGAGGGCGATATTGCTATTCGTTTTGTCGACGAAAACGACTACAGAGAGATTTCTGCTAAAGCTGTGTCGGCGAAACGGAAATTAAGAAAGAATCGCCCTTCCTCTCTTGTATAGAGCTAAGGAAAATCCTTAACACACTGAATATTCTCTCAGGATCATTTATAATTTACAGTTTGAAGAGACCAATTTCCGGTTTGATATTTATTCTTTTATTAGTCTTTTATTATTCAACAAAAATAACAATTGGCGTCCTACTTGCTTTATTGTACAGACGACCGGTTTCAATAGACTGGCGAAATTTTTCATTTTATTAAAGCACTGAGATTACGACAACTTCGAGTTAAACTGATTTCACGGGTTGTCAAAGAGTCGAGCGATTCCCTTTTCCCAGGTGAGCGCCGACTCTTGTCGCGTCAATATTCAGGAATGCTCTCGATCTCTTTACGCTTTCGTTGCCTTTCGCCTGACATGTTTTGCACGGCGTTTAGTCATGCGAAACCTCCACGAAACATCCACGCAGCGCGCGATGTAACTTTATCCCGATTCTAAAAATAACTCGAGACGAATTACCTATGGAGTAGGGTGTGTCTGGGGGATACCTTCTCTGTCCTCTTTATCCTCTCTTGATTTTATACGATGAAAGGAGGAAGGTTAACCCTATTTTAAATAAATTGGTGTTTTTACTCATGCTGAGTACACGAAAAATATATTTTAAGGAGAACAAAATCTGGAGAGTGAAAGTTTTATTATTTAGATATGAATGATATGGAAGTCTGCATTTGGTAACAGAGGAGTATGAGATAATTTTATAGCGGTCCAATTTCTTACTTCATTTACAACATCGGGGAACTTCAGGGGGACTTTCACTGAAAAATACAAGCTCAGAAAATCAAACGGGCTCTAGGTTTAAGTATCATTTATTAACAGCTTTTGCTTATATAGCGGCAATAAGAATGTGTGACCGATGTCTAAGTTTTGAACATTTCGGCAGCAAATTAGTTTAAAAAAAGCACTTAGAATAATTGGCAGGCATGGCAAGAATAAGCACAGTGACCCCATCTTTGTGTTTGAGTTTTTCAATGTTCTATACATAACTTTAATTTTGACAAGTATGATAAGGTTTCAACGGACTGGAATTACCTTAAGAACACACAACGTACATACATACATACATACATCCATACATAGTAACATACATGTTTTTTTTTATTTGAGTCTCATACAATAAATAGTATATCAACTATTTCCAAAAAAACTAAAATTACAAACAACAAAAATTCCTGACCATATATGGCTAATAACTTATAATTCCTTAACCTCCTCCCCGCCCCCCATTCTCTATTATATCATAAATTTTACGAACCTTTAATTATTTGGAATGTATTGAAGAAATAGTGAATTGGCTAAAAATTTTATCAACATTTTATTGTAAATTGTACCCAAGTGGAACGTCAAATATTTTATATTTTAGCAGCTTAAAATGTTTCTGTGACAGAGGCTCATTTATCAGTGTTTTTTCCTTCACGATGCAGATAACGCTGTCGTGGACCACGCGATCATTGATATATTTCCTGATGTAGTAGGTTTGCGGGTATGTTAAAGGGTCATATTTTCCATATTTTAACTCTGATAAGTTAAAATTTCTCGTTATCTGACATCGAAATTGATATTTGTCAGATTTAACCTAAAACAGTAGACTGTTGGCCTACTTAATGAGAAATTCATAATTATTTATAATCTTGGCGCCTAACTTTTTAAAATATTTTTGTAAGGGTGCGCCTTCTTGTGAATTCCCTGGGTTGGCAGAACGCTTCCCGGAGGTTCAGTCAGGATATTATACCGTTGAAGGTGTAAAAGAAGAATTCTGCTGGGAAAAAGGCGATAAAGACGGGAAAGGAGATTGCATTCCACGTATGTTTTGTAATATACAGTATGTTGCCACGTCCGCTTGCTTTATTCGGGTAAATGGCGTACCATGCGTTGAATTACCTCACTAGTTTAACTAAAACAAAAGTAATCTTTAGTCCGGTTGGACTACAGCGGTACATTTCATAAACAAAAGACGATGTCAGTCAATGCCAGGTTGTGGATAGATATATTACATTAAAAAACGCAAAAGCAAAACCTCATCAACCCTTGACTTTAAAGAAAGTTACTAATTTGTTTCAAATTTGCCTTTTTCTATATAAAATAGTTACATTTACCAAATTTAGCACGAAACAGGTTAAAAAAAAAAAAGAAAGAAAGAAATTCCCATGTTCAATGTTAATGATTTTTGTTTGATAACCGGGATCAAAGTAACACAATAATTTTTGTTCATTTTCCCATTTCCCATTTTTTTTAATGATTTTTGTTTGATAACTGGGATCAAAGTAACACAATAATTTTTGTTCGTTTTCCCATTTCCCATTTTTTTAATGATTTTTGTTTGATAACAGGGATCAAAGTAACACAATAATTTTTGTTCATTTTCCCATTTCCCATTTTTTTAATGATTTTTGTTTGATAACTGGGATCAAAGTAACACAATAATTTTTGTTCATTTTCCCATTTCCCATTTTTTTAATGATTTTTGTTTGATAACTGGGATCAAAGTAACACAATAATTTTTGTTCATTTTCCCATTTCCCATTTTTTAATGATTTTTGTTTGATAACTGGGATCAAAGTAACACAATAATTTTTGTTCATTTTCCCATTTCCCATTTTTTTAATGATTTTTGTTTGATAACTGGGATCAAAGTAGCACAATAATTTTTGTTCATTTTCCCATTTCCCATTTTTTTAATGATTTTTGTTTGATAACTGGGATCAAAGTAACACAATAATTTTTGTTCATTTTCCCATTTCCCATTTTTTTAATGATTTTTGTTTGATAACTGGGATCAAAGTAACACAATAATTTTTGTTCATTTTCCCATTTCCCATTTTTTTAATGATTTTTGTTTGATAACCGGGATCAAAGTAACACAATAATTTTTGTTCATTTTTCCATTTAGCCTCGACGGAAGAGGGAGAAAAAACTGTGATAATCTGGTCACTGTCACGTGAAAAAATGGGAGAAGCGAAGCTATTGTACGTAGATCGCCGTAAACACAAAAAGGAAGAACATCTCAAAACATACGTTAGAAAAGTAACCCAGCAGATAGAAGATTTAGCTGTCTCTTTAAGAGACCAAGCTGATCAAAGCGAAATTGATGGAACGCAACATTCAGAGGTTTTTGGTACGTTTTTGTTCTTGTTTTTATTGTTTGTTTTTTTTTTAATTTTTGTTCTCTTCGTATCCTAGTTAACTGCTGGTTATAGATAGTTGCAAACGTACAGCAACAATAACAACAACAACAATAATAATAATAATAATAATAGTTAATAATAATAATAATAATAATGATAATGATAATGATATAATGATAATAAAAATCTTTAAACGACTTGGAGTAAATAAAGTGTTACTGCGCTTGAGTTTCCAGGTCAGAATGTACCCTTATACTGAGCTACACTTAGTAGAAGCTAAAAATAATGTTGAAAATCTAATAATGGTCTTTTCCTGCATGGTACATGTTTGTTTTTAAGCTTGTTTTTCACCCACTTATTCGTACCAGGTGTTTGTGCAATAACATATTTATTCGTTCTTTCAGGATCCGCGCGGAAAGTTCAGGCGTTACGGCTTTTGATCCATAAAGCAGCAAAATGTGGCTTTCAGTGGGACAGTTTTTCATTATCAGAATCTGCTATTATGATGCACGATCTCAAGAACGCAGCCATTAACCTTGAAAAGATAACTGATAGGTAAAAGTAACTTACTTTTTTATTTCTTTCGCCACTGAAGTGAAGAGTGTATTGACTTTAGATGTGGCTATATATATTTTTTTATAAAAAAACGGTAATATCCGCAGCTGTTTAATAAGGTGTTTGGAGGAGCAATGCTTTGCTTCTCATCGTATTAGCTCGAATAGGGACAAAAAGCATAACCATTCGTATTAAACAAAAGTCTAACCCTAAGGAGAACATGGTCCAAACTGAGAATTAGTTCATATGATTAACAATTATCATAAGTGGCTTACCTTAATATCCAGATCAAAGAGGGTGTTAACCGCGGAGGCGAACAGCCTCCGAGATCTGCATAATCCTTCATATCATACGAAAGCTGAAATTTAGGATAATTCCTGTCTTTATAACTCGGAAAATTGTGGATACATAAAGCCAAAGGAATGTTCAACCTAGCAGTTGTTCTGCTGTCCGTGTGAGTGCGGTTTTTTCTTCTTCGCAAAAACTGCCAATTTTTGTCGCTGTTTTTCATTCTCAAGCTTTACCAAAACAGCTGAGCTACCGTGGCTTCAGCTGCCTCTCTGTTTGAGCAGTTATCCGTAAAAGTGACTCATCTGTAAGGATATCGGCGAACAACTCTTTCAAATTTAGTTTATGAAGAGTTAGGCGGGAAATTTAAGCCAATCAGAAACGAAGAAACATTTTGAATGGGTAAAACAAGCATTCATCGGACTAGCCTCACACGCAGACGTTCTTAGGGGTTCGTTTCGGACATTTGTACGTTAATATCAGTTTTTTTTTTTTTCAAACAGAGGAGCCTTGACTGTGCTCTGTATTAACCTGCTACAGAGCACGAAAGAACAATAGGGGGAAACACGAGGCGCACTCCTACTTCTTGAGTACTCTAGCCGCCTCCTAAGTGCTTTACAAAAGAACAGGGCACAGTCAAGGCTTCTTTACTTGTTTTATAATAAAGAATCCGTAAATTCCCCACGCATTACCCTCTAATTTTCAAAACAAACCATCGGCAGTTAGCTCCGTGTTTTATACTCTCATAAAAAGTATAAAACACTATATATCTGAAATTTATTATAAATGTTTTTACTGCACAGATTTGCGAGAGATATTGCTCCAGAAGGCACCGAGAGTTTTGATTGGTTAGAATTGTTTGAAATCTTTGATGCACCTCACGAACAAGGTGAGGCTAGTGAGTATCACCGTATAAACCTTTTTTATTGAAGGCCAGGCTGGTGGTATAAAATATTATGTCATTCTTCCATTTTACAAAAGGTGGCGCCATTGAAGACGAAAGCCGGCAACTTGAAGCAAGTGAGGACAACGATAGTAGCTACTATGGGGATGTCGAGTCATTGTCATGTGATTCGGCAGCGGACCTAACGTCAGATTCTGAGGACGACCTCTCAGAAATGCTTAGTAAAGGTAATTTCAAAAAATACACTAAAATTATCCATGTCAAAGATGCCCTATAAGTGTAGTATATTTACGTACAATAGTAGAGTAGTAACCCTATGTCCTTGCCTATTACATAACAGCCCCTGTAAAAAAAAAAATGGCGAGAAATTGGAGAGTCAAGTGTTAGAGGAGGTAGAAGAGTGACCAGCAAAAACTGCGATTTCTGCAATTTCTGCGATTTCTCCAAAAATTGTGAAAAATTGGAGAAATCGCAGTTTTTGCTAAAATTAACTAAGTCAAGAGTTAGAGGGGATAAAAGGGTGCCAGGAGCCCATCAAATGGAGCCTCCATCTCCATTAATTTCTTGAGTCAACCTTTTCCCGAGTAGATTTATAAATAGAACGGCTTGTTTCCCGCGAAAAGTGTCATATTTCTGCGAGTCTCGTATGTCACCGTGAAAAAATAGAGCTGGATGAAGTCGAGCTCAGAATCCCGTCCTTCGGCCGTTTTCTTTTTTTACTATACGTCCATTTTTACAATTTTACAGCCGCTGGGATCTGGGTATCATGAAATTTAAAGTTAATGAATTACCCGACTGAGACTTAGCATGAAGCGATGGGACAAAGGCAGCGAACTGAGGATCACTGAAAGGTTATCTTTGCGAGTGTTTTCTTTTTTGCCGTCATACATCCCACATGTAAGCATGCACTTCCAAAAGAGTCTACGATTAAGCGTTCTGTGGACGATTTGGAACTTTTCGATGATCAGCGCCGAAAAACTGCCAGGATCATTTGATTTTTGTCATCAGCGTGGAGTGGATTTCGCTAGTTAAGCACGCGAGCGATGTCCTAAGTAGCAACTAACGAGGAATGCTTTAGTTCCGAAATTTGAGAAATTGCAGTCTTCCTTTACAACTGACTTGTATTACCATGAGTGTTGCGTGATAAAACTGGCACTTGGAAAGTTGGACAGAAGAGAATAGTTGCTCGACTGTGAAGCTAACTCAAAAGTAATTTGCTAACGGAGGAATTTGTGACATCGCGCTCCAGTCCAAAGACCCACTTATCTCAAGAAAAACAAAATCGATTGTATCTGGGCCAAAAGAATTAATTAAAGGACAATTCTCAGCAATTAATGTAGAAATTTAAGCTCAATTCTTTCCTTCGAATTCGCGTCTGTAGATCACTTTTCGCGAGAAAACAATGTTAAATAGCTGGGCCCGGCGTTACAAAACATAGCAGGGAATCATCACTAGAGTGAGAGAGAAAGTGTTCAGAAACAGTTACAAGTATTATTCAGATAAACGCATTTCGGAAAAAAAAACCTTGAAAAACTAGAAATTTGATTAATATTGAGTCATTTAGCCAAAACAAAAACCTTAACGCGTAAAAAAAAAGAATGGCTAATCCGAATCCTGTCAGAAATACAGACTGCAGGAAGCAGTTAATTATTACGCATGGAACAGACCAGCTTCATTGCCTCTTAATGTGAGGCAAGCAGCCAAAATTCAGATTAACATAGCCAGAGTTTAAAACTGAACTCTCCACAGTATAATCTACCCTATAGAAATAAAAGAAAGAAAATATCTGAAGGATTAAAACGCTAAAGTCACGTTTCACTAGCTTATGATTATGTTTGGCCTGTCAAAACCGAATTTCCCGCTGTTTGATGAAGTACAATAGCACTGTCATTGCGTCGTTGTGATTGGCCCTTCCCACTGTCGGCGCGCGAAGTCTCCTATGGGAACCGATCTAATTATAAATCTACTCGGGAAAGGGTTGACTCCAAGGGCTTGTATGGGAGATGGAGGCTCCATTTGATGGGCTCCTGAGGGTGCCCAGCAAAAACTGCAATTTTTGCGATTTCTGCGATTTCTCCAAAAATTACGAAAAATTGGAGAAATCGCACTTGTTGCTAAAATTAACTAAGTCAAGTGTTAGAGGAGGTAGAAGGATGCACAGCAAAAACTGCGATTTGTTCAAAAATTCGAAAAATTGGAGAGTCAAGTGTTAGAGGAGGAAGAAGGGTGCCCAGCAAAAACTGCAGTTTTTGCGATTTGTGGGATTTCTCCGAAAATTGCGAAAAATTGGAGAAATCACAGTTTTTGCTAAAATTAACTAAGTCAAGTATTAGAGGAGGTAGAAGGGTGCCCAGCAAAAACTGCGATTTCTCCAAAAATTACGAAAAATTGGAGAAATCGCAGTTTTTGCTAAAATTAACAAGTCATTTGTTCGAGGAGTGGAAGAGTGCCCAGCAAAAATTGCGATTGCTGCAATTTCTGCGATGTCTCCAAAAATTGCGAAAATTTGGAGAAATCGCATTTTTTTTGCTAAAATTACTAAATTCAAGTGGTAAAGGAGGTAGAAGGGCACCCAGCAAAAACTGCGATTTCTGCAATTTCTCCACAAATTGCGAAAAATTGGAGAAATTGCAGGTTTTGCTAATCTTACTAAATTCAAGTGGTAAAGGAGGTAGAAGGGCACCCAGCAAAAACTGCGGTTACCGCAATTTCTCCACAAATTGCGAAAAATTGGAGAAATTGCAGTTTTTGCTAATCTTACTAAATTCAAGTGGTGAAGGGGGTAGAAGGGCGCCCAGCAAAAACTGTGATTTCTGCGATTTCTCCAAAAATTGCGAAAAATTGGGGAAATCGCAGAATAATTATGTTAAAATTACTAAATATTCAAGAGGTAAAGGGGCAGAAGGGTACGCTACAAAACCTGAGATTTCTGAAGGAAAAGTCGATTATTATAAGGTACTTAATATATTATTGTGTTACTTACAAAATGATGATTTGTTGTCAAAACAGTTTTGTAAAGACCAGTTAGACCAGGTTAGCCACCATCTTTGAGTTGGTGTTGTTTTAAGTCTGATATCCATGTAGAAAACATGACGGTTTTCCCGCATCTGTTCATTCTTCATGGTATTAGGGCAATAGCAGAATAATTGGGATGTTTTCGATTGACTTACGTCCTGAGATGAAAATATCGAATGCTTGCAATGATCCATGGAAGGCATTTTGTAATTGTTCTTCTCGTCCAAGAACAAAGTTGGCAGGTTTTGTGTGAAGTATTAGGGAAATACTTATTAATATTCTATTTTTTTACCTAGTCGTGGGAAATGGCAGTGGTATTACCAACTTTACATGCTACTTTTGACAGGAGTCTGTATTTGTATTAGCTGGTTTCTTTTTTCAAAAGATGGAGGCCGTCGGTGTTATTTCAGGTTGTGACCCAAAAAAAACAAACAAAACGTCGATCTAAGGGGAGTATTTGTGCTCAGCGGTTTTATTGAATACATAGTTACACTATAATAATCATATATGAAGCACTTAGCATAACAAGGGTTTGTACGAAAGGACAGCACAGTTTGGCGTGCTCACAAAACCTAAATTTGCCGTTTTTTCTGTTAGTTTATTACAAACGTTTGATTTGATGTTTTGGAAGAAAGAGTTAACTTCAATAGTAGCTCTTAAAATGTGGTAAGTTGAAAAGCAATGAGAAAATATCCTGATAGAACAAGGGGCCAATAGTTATTGTATCGTTTGGGTAATTTAAAATTGTGAGAAAGATGTGCTTTAAAAACCTGCCATTTCGGATTGTTCTCATGTTTATTACATTGTCAGTCGTAGTTAGAATGACCATTAAAAATGTAAAGTGTTTTCAAAATTAGGGACTATTTGGGCAATCAGAAAGAGCCCATGAAATAACAAAGTTAGTTAAAAGTGACTAGTAAAATTAGGATTAAAGTTAAAATGATCAGGTTTGACTATGAAAAAAATTTCAGTGTCTCAGTCAGGTTTTATGAAACCCGTAACCGACCTAGCTATGTTCACCGTCCATAGTCTACTATGAAGTAAATTGGAATTGGACTAGGTGTATGTTGTTATTCTTTGAGGGCGGTTCCAAAGACGCCCAATTCTGAAAAAAAAAATCAAGAATGGCTGATTCTAATAAAAAGGCATAGCTGGGGTCGGTGCTTAAAGAACGAGGTATATAACATGTATAGTGCTGCTGTTGGATTTTATGAGCAGTTAAGACTCGAGCATGGAGTTGTTGTTAGGGTTAATGAGCATTAAGGACCAGTTGTAATTTACACGTGGATTTGCCCGACGGTGAATTGTTGTTCTTTAGAGGGAAAAAAGGAATAAGCGTGAAAGTGATAGTGACAGCATGTGGATCTACAACATTTTGCAGGGTTGAATGTAAACAAAATGTATTCAGGAAGGACATAGCAATCGTCCAGATTTCTAATATCGTTCAGAACGCTCGACCTATTCCAGGCGAAGCAGGGTCGAGCGAATCCACTTTAGGGAGAAACGACCAAATATTTTTGATGTACTACTGAAAATAATTGAACATTTAAGTGAATGATACTGTATTTAACATGTAATATGAATAAATAACGTTGACCAGTGGAGAAATAATTAGTGATGCTTGATCCCTTGTTAAAAAACTCCGAGGAATCTCACAAATATAACTAGAACCTTTAGATAAGAAGCCTTTATTTAAAGAGCTGCGTTGGGTTTTGCGCAACTCGCTCAGGTTTAGTGAATCGCTAGCAACGCAAAAAAGTCAGACTAACGATTTTTCGCAATTTTCACAAATTTTGTTAAGTCCGCAACTTGCTCTGGTTTAGTGGTTATTAACATTACAAAGAAGAGCGAAAAATGGCGGGCAACGCAAAAATCGTCAGGCTAACGATTTTTTCGCAATTTTCCCAAATTTTCTTAACTCCGCAACTCGCTCTGCTTTAGTGATTATTGACATGACAAACCACAGCGAAAAATTGCGAGCAAGGCAAAAAATCGTCAAACTAACGATTTTTCGCAAATTTTGTTAAGTCCGCAACTTACTCTGGTTTAGTGGTTATTAACATGACAAAGAAGAGCGAAAAATGGCGGGCAAGGCAAAAAATCGTCAGGCTAACGATTTTTCGCAATTTTTCCCAAATTTTCTTAAGTCCGCAACTCGATCTGCTTTAGTGATTATTAACATGACAAACCACAGCGAAAAATCGCGAGCAAGGCATAAACTCGTCAGACTAACGATTTTTCGCAAATTTTGTTAAGTCCGCAACTTGCTCTGGTTTAGTGGTTATTAACATGACAAAGAACAGCGAAATATGGCGAGGAACGCAAAAAATCGTCAGACTAAAGATTTTTCGCAATTTTCGCAAATTTTGTTAAGTCCGCAACTTGCTCTGGTTTAGTGGTTATTAACATGACAAAGAAGAGCGAAAAATGGCGGGCAACGCAAAAAATCGTCAGGCTAACGATTTTTTCGCAATTTTCCCAAATTTTCTTAAGTCCGCAACTCGCTCTGCTTTAGTGATTATTGACATGACAAACCACAGCGAAAAATTGCGAGCAAGGCAAAAAATCGTCAAACTAACGATTTTTCGCAAATTTTGTTAAGTCCGCAACTTACTCTGGTTTAGTGGTTATTAACATGACAAAGAAGAGCGAAAAATGGCGGGCAACGCAAAAAATCGTCAGGCTAACAATTTTTCGCAATTTTTCCCAAATTTTCTTAAGTTCACAACTCGCTCTGCTTTAGTGATTATTAACATAACAAACCACAGCGAAAAATCGCGAGCAACGCAAAAAATTGTCAGACTAAAGATTTTTCGCAATTTTCGCAAATTTTCTTAAGTCCGCAACTCGCTCTGCTTTAGTGGTTATTAACATGACAAAGAACAGCGAAAAATCGCGACCAACGCAGAAAATCGTCAGGCTAACGATTTTTCGCAATTTTCCCAAATTTTCTTAAGTCCGCAACTCGCTCTGCTTTGGTGATTATTAACATGACAAACCACAGCGAAAATCGCGAGCAAGGCAAAAAATCGTCAGACTAACGATTTTTCGCAAATTTTGTTAAGTACGCGAATCTCTCTGGTTTAGTGGTTATTAACATGACAAAGAACAGAAAAAAATCGCGAGCAACCCAAAAAATCGTCAGTCTAAAGATTTTTCGCAATTTTCGCAAATTTTGTTAAGTCCCGCAACTTGCTCTGGTTTAGTGGTTATTAACATGACAAAGAACAGCGAAAAATCGCGAGCAACGCAAAAAATTGTCAGACTAACGATTTTTCGCAACACACGAAAAGCCACAATTTTTGCTGCTGCATGCAAACCTGGACAGAAGTGTATATGGAAAGGAAAGGATAAAGTTAAACGTTCTGCACTTATTAGTGACATTGAAGATGGAGGACTTAAAGCCCCACATTTAAATTCCATATTTGAAACACAAAGAGTACTTTGCTGCCAGAAATTGCTTGGCAAATGATCAACCGAGTGGATGGAAAGCAATCCTTTTGCATTATCTGAGACCTGTTGGTGGTAAATTAGTCTTATGTTGTGACTTTGATTTGAAGAAATTGCCTATCAAATTACCAGCCTTTTATGAAGAATGCTTAAAATGTTTTGCAAAGTGCTCTGTGGTAAATAATTTAAATATACAGGATTTAAATGGAAAAGACTTGTCAAAAGTTATCTTATGGAACAACAAATTTATTTGTGTTGGTGAGAAGTCTGTGTATTTTCGAAATCTCGCTGAGAAAGGGATCCTTCGAGTGGGTGAGTTAATCTCGAATAGAAATGAATCTATATTTTCCAAGTCATTAATAATTCATTAAGAAAATACAAAGGAAATTAATGTTTAATGAGTGTTTGGAAATCGGATGAAACACTGCTTAGTATTTGCATCCTTAATTTCTCCTTCAAAAATGATTTTGTTTGAGAAGAAACATTCGACACCTCGAAGTTCGTCAAAAATACTCCGCTGCGCGTCGTATTTTCAACTCTCTTCTCGGTGTTTCATCTGGTGATGAAACACTGCATCTCAAGTTTGATATATTACATCAAAAGCGAGTTGAGAGTCTTGAACCTTTCGCCTTTGGATGCCTTTAGGCTTGTCTCTTTAATAGACGCTCTACCAACCCAATGGCATGAATTGTTGAAAACCTACAACTCTACAGGTGGCACACTATTCAATTTGCGTGATGAGAATAAGTTCCGCTTAAGTGGTCAAATTGTTTTACTTGAAAAAGCGTCTTCGAAAATTGTTTATAAAGAACTTCGAAACAGAATCGTCACTCCACCAACTGCTAAACTAAAGTTTAATGCTCATTTTGTTAATGACACTTTGAATTGGAAAAAGACTTATAGCTTGCCATATCGTGTTGCCTTGGATACAAAGACTCGCGAACTTCAGTATAAATTACTAAACAGATGCCTTGTGACAAATACCTTCTTATGCAAAATTGGTATTATACCATCTCCAGCGTGCTTCTTATGTGGTGAATCGGATGAATCCCTCGAACATCTTTTCCTGTCTTGTCATTATACTAAGGATTTCTGGTCTGAGGTTATAAAATGACTTGTTGATCATAAGGTCAAGATTGAAAATCTTTCAGACAAAGATATACTGTTTGGTATTATTGGATGTGAGGACGACATATTTGTGAATCATATTTTATTACTTGCAAAACAATATCTATACTCTTGTAGACAGAACAAATTTCCTCCCTCCATTAGAGTTCTTAATTCCAAAATTAATCAAACAATAAGTTGGAGAGCCACAATATGAAATGGAGCAAATGTAAATCTGATTAGCATACGATCCTTTCGCCGCTTACTTCAGTTATTATTAATCTTTATTAATTTTTTCCAGTAAATAGAGAAGAAGGTACTGGGGTGTGTTTCTTTCTTTCTTTTTTGTAAGCATGTAATTGTGTGTTAGTCTGCGATGTATATATGTTTAGTTTTCTTTTCCCTTTTTTGTATTTTTCCTACGTGTTCACAAGTCAGTGTGTAAAAAAATGTAATACATAACAAAATAAAAATTCATTAAAATACAAAAAAAAAAAACGAAAAGACGATAACAAATCCCCACGCTCCACACCAGCGCTCCATAAAAAATTCACTGCCAGGGCTAGTCAAGTTAGGATTATTATTAATTCACCGATTCAAGATTATACGTAAGGATAATTTTTACGTTTCATAAACGTCAGGAAACGTTTCCTGTGCTTAAAGAAATGAATGTCATAGTATCGTTGTCATTTTATGTACAACACTCTGTGAGCTACTGATACATCATTCATACAGAACTTGCAGAAACGTTTAAGCTGAGCTCTCGCGCGCGAAGCGCGCCCAGCGGAGCACCATTGCTAAGAAAATGAAGTAATCTACCCATCCGAGAATTTGGTAATCGCGTGACCCTACGCCCGCCCACCCGTCCGACCGTCCGTCTGCTCCACAGGCAAACCAATGTAAAATAACTCAATCAACAGGTATGGCAACCCAAATGCAACTCGAGGTTATTTTGGCGGGAAATCGCATAGCCACCGGCGTCTTGTAAAGCAGAGACAACTAAAGAGTCAATAAAGACGAAAACGGAAAGCGGAAATTGTTTCTGTATTCGTGTTGTCTAAAGTATTAATCTTAGATTAATTGTCATGTCCACAAATTTGGAATATAGAGCAAGAGAAAGACAGACAAGAAGAGAAAGTAGGCGACAGGCCAGCGAAGCTCAACGAGAAAAAGAGCTACAGAGATCTAGGGCGCGAGATAAAGAAAGGAGCATTTTTTTGTTGGAAGAACAACATGGAAATTTTGTAGCGGCGGTGACAAAATGAGAAATGCTGGCGGCCACCAATCAAATGCATGGTGAAAATAAGCGGCAGTGAAAAAAAGTGAACGAGTGTTCGCGACAAATCAAAAGTAAAAATCGGACGTGAAAATTATCCGAAAACTGTTAGGTTTTTTTTGATAGGAACCTGAGCGCTGGTCATGTGACTAGCGTGTTGATCTGTGAGAGTTGTTGCGTTGTTTTATGGTAGAGAGAGCACAGAACTTTTTTCACCGTTTGAGTTGAAGAAATCTGTGCTTATCCCCAACAACGAGAACACGTACGACATTTCCCCCATTACGGTGACCCGAACCTATTTATCTGCGCGTTGGTTATGTTTTTGAATCGCGTTTTTCGGCAGGAATTATTTAACCGATTTCTATGATTTTTGGCATCCTTTATAAAAAATGGTCGAAACTGTTATTTATTTTCTTGTAGGTATAAAAACGTTTGAGATATTGGCATATGTTTAAAACCGCATTTTTACAAAAACCCTTTTACGAAACCCTTAAGAGAGATTTTTCTCTAACTTCTGCAAATAAGCCCCAGAGCTCTGTAGTTTTATATCGGCAAGTTTGAAGTCAATCTTTACCGTAGAACTCGCTGCACAAATAGCTGGTCAAATTTAACCATAAAATGCAACGCTAACATATTTGTGAAATTTGACGCACAACTAGAGGAAAACTACCGACGGACTATCTCCTATCTGCAAGGGTATTCTTAGCCAAAGCTTTGTTACCAGAAACTGAGTAATCAGAAACCTACTGCGAATACAGTTCGCAATACAAGAAGAACAACTTTATGCTGAATGCGGGGCAAGATTAAAGCCGGAACTTCCATTCATCAAACTTACGTTTTATTTGTCCCTCTCTTTTAGAAACCTATCTTAACTAAGCAAAATATAGCATCTAGGAAAAACTCTCAAGAGTTTTTAGCGTCGCAGGTTTCCGTTTTGAAAGAGAAATAAAGCCACCAACTCCAGTACTTCTAATCGTCCATTTTTCGCTTTACTGAAAACCCTTGTACTTAGTAATTTATTCAAGCTTTTTAGACTTTACATCACATTCGCACGGAAAGTTTGCCACTTGAGGATAAAGATAAAGAAAATATGACAATTGTTTTATTGTTTTCATTATTCCCAATTAGTCTAGGAGCAATGGTATTCCCGTGGGATTTTTGTGATGATTTCAAGCGACCAGTTCAGAAATATTAAGGGGGACCTAAGGAACATGATTAATGTTGTCGGCACTTTATTCTGTATCGGGTGCAGATGATTTTTTTTTTCTCCCCCGCATGAGAACGAGGCTGAACAATAAAACGACTGAAAAATGGCCGTTTATTGAAAATTTGGAACAAACCTCAATCAGTTTCGATATTCTGAGATATCTTACCTAATAAGTAGTTGATGGCGACAGTTTTGTGCGGTCACGTGACCCGAAGTAGAGACTTGGTACAATGTAATCCTTAAAGAGTACTAACATTAATACCCTTTCACATTAACAAATTGAAATCCATATTTGTCAACAAATGTTGACTTTCTAATCTTTCTACACCTCACTGTCAGAATCCTCGTCCTCAATTTTTAGTGTATTAGTATCTTTACATGCATTTTCGCAAGGATCATCACTGTCACAGCAAGAACAGAGAGATGCGTAATTCAAGCGTGATTTCCGGCAGTGGCATCGGTGTTTAAGCATCGGATCTTTCAAAGCCGCACTTGACCAATAGGACGACTTCTGCAAGAGCAGGTGCTTCCTTTGTCATATCGGTTATCCATTTATCCTCGCTTTTCTCCCACCGAATCCATCTGGCTGTGGCAAACTAGGACAGCACACTTTATCAAACTATCATTTTCATAGTAGGCGAGGAGAATTGCTTCATAAAATGCCCCTTTTTTGGTGGAAGCCTATCCGATTCCGCCTGGTTTTTTCTGAACATACATGTATGCGAGCTTAGTTCCGTTACTTTTGAGATACCGGTTTCAAGCTGATAAATATGGCTTATAAACTTCTCCACAAGGACCAATGTCTCGTCTCGGGGGAAGCAGTGTGGCTTCAAGGCTTCCCGAAGCAGTTATGGTATCTTTCGCGTCCATGAACGTTTTCCAGCATAAAGGTTCTCCTTTAACAGAAAAACGCCAGGTGATATCAGCCCCGATGAATGCGTGGAACGCTGGTAATGCGGCAAGTTTAACAGTATCAAGGGCGCTAGCTATTGAACGAAGGCCAATCACACGATGGTTATGACCCGTAGTAAAGACAACCGATGTCTTCACACACAGCTCCGGATAGCGCCTTAGAGGCACAACTAACATCTGTGTCTGGAGAAGGGATATAAAGCTCCATTGCACCGCTGGCAGTTGCGTCCAGAACATTTAACGCCATCTTGGTGTCTCCTTCTTCTTGATCACTTTGAAGTTGGTTCATATTTTGTTGTGTTGCACGACACTGGTAATCCTAGGCGCCAACAACTTGTACATGTAGATTTGTCTTCATACCACAGGATAAAGAAAACATATACACAATAACTCTTTGTCAGAACTTTCTCGCGCGTATGCAATCCAGAATTGTGACTATCAAAAGTGATTTTTTTGTTTATAAACATATTTTTTTTCCCAGACTGAAAAGCTTCTTATATTTTTGGGGTATTTAAATGCCCAATTCAGCCTGTAGGTTCTTAAACCACTAGGTTCTTATATGCGGGTTTTTACTGTACTCTGTCATGAGAAGTCGGTTTCTCTACAAGTCGTTCATTTGGCTTAATTTTGGCCACAAATAATACACAAACATAAATTGAGGTGTTTGGTCTCTCCAGTCTCCGAAGAACCCGACATTTAGACTGACTAAAAGACGTAACGGCAATATGTATCCTAGGGCCCAGTTGTTCGAAGGCCGATTAGTGCTTAAAGAACCCGGGGTTAAATGTAACCCGGGTTTCTTTTTCTCGTGTTCAAAAGCATTTTCTCGGATAATTTTCTCTGTTATTTTTATAGCTTCCAATCATCAACTTGTAGACATAAAGAATTAAAACTGAAATGCTTTTTAAGCTTTCAAATCTGAATTCAAATCTCGCATTAAACCTAGGTTATTTTAACCCAGCTTTGAACAACTCGGCCAAACAACAAACCAGAGAACCGGAATATGTGTTAGCACGTGCAATGAAGAAAAAAATAGCCTATATAACTGTCATAGTTTGAAAATAGAATTTCTTGTTTTATTATAAAAGCAATCTAGTTTATAACTGACATATATATTTTTCGCCGCTTAGCATTACACGATTTTATATTTTGTTTGAACGAACTATAAATATTATCGATAGCTTCGCTTCTAGCCCTGGCTAAATCTATATATTATCGTTATGTAAAATAAATAGTTTACAGCATTGCTTTAGCTTAATCATATTTATAGGCAGGTGTTGACAGTGACTGACGTTTCGACAGCCTGTGCGGTAGTCATTTTCGAAGTTCAAAGTGAAAACAAGACTTTTGACTCTGAAGATGGCTGCCGCAGAGATTGTCGAAGCATAGACTTGTGGCTAACAAGTTGTGTTTATCCTTTCTCAAATTAGAAACTCAAGAGACACATAGTGGTCTGAATGAGAGTGCTGTTTCACTGAAAGAGAATCTAAACAAGAACCAAATGTCAGACAAAACAGACACAGCGTCAAAAAATCACATGCTGCCTTTTGGAAACGAAGGGAACTTTTCAAGAAAGGAAATAGCGATCAGAAGAAGGGAAATGCCCAGCAAACATATCCTAGACAAACACTGCAATTTCCAAGTTAACATCCATTTTTATCGCGAAATGATTAACTTCCCAAAGATGACAAGTTGTCGTCAACCACTCATCTCTGCCCTTCTCATCGTAAATACCGAGAGCGTCAAACGTTACTTGAGCACAATACATGAAAGGTGGAGAATCCAATTACAGCTGAAACAATTTTCAGGAATAACTTCTATGTCATCCAGTTCTGTTCTGTGCCAGAAAGTGCACCTTGACGCAGCCGAAGATACTTTGTCATTCAGTCTGACTAAGCCAGCCTCGAAAGAGAAAAATACAGTTGGGAAAGGTAATTTGAATTTATATTTCACGTGTTTCTGGGCGTGCTTCGTATGTTAAGAACAATTACCTGTTTCTGTATAGTTATAGTATTGCAAGGAAAGCGCAACTGATTTTAGCCCCAAGAGTTTGTTTGTTTGTTTGTTTGTTTGTTTGTTTTCAACAAAATTTCCAAGACGTTTTCAAAAACTACCGTCAATTTATTAAACGTGCTTCTTTAATAAATTGTTACCGGAAAAAGCAATTAGTGAGTGGTGGTACAACGCCAATTTACACACGCAAAAACATCAGCACGGCATCCCAAATTGTTAGCACTGTACTGGCCACTTTTGGACACAGCACTAACCATTTACACATTCGCATGAGAACATTGCAAATTTTTCATCAGCACCCGTAACTCCTCTTATTCCATTATTGTATTGATTGGAAATGGGGGAAGAAATGAAAACTGCCATTCCTTACCGTCAGATTGTAAGTTCAAGATGCACCGTACATCGCCAACGATTGAAGGACGAAATAAATCACCTCATGAAAAAAAAACGACAACAACACCACGAAAAGAACAAGAGAAAAAGTGGCTTCATGCAGCATTCCTCTGCTCATGATTACATTCAACGTCTCTGTGGGCTCGTTAGACCACGACCTTTTAGAGATTTGGCGGTAATCGTTTGTGTAAAAAGAACGCACGCGCCTCGGTTGTAACCGCAGCTGAAATCCCACTTAATCCCTTTTTCGGCTCCGTACCTTGATTTAGGGGTGCCGAGACTATCTCCTCGAGTTAGCATCGGCACCCCTTAAGGTTGGTCCATCAGTGTCAAACTTTTTTTGGTACCGGTGCATTTACGCGTTGGTAATTGCGAGTGCCATTCCCAAATACTGCCAGCGAGCTGTCGGAAGAACGAAATGATTATTTTTCCGAGCGAAGCACCTCGTAAAGAGCGCGCGCAGCAAGTGAACCGCGCGTGGTCTTAGCCAGCTGCAAAATTGGATGCCCCATCGTTGAATATATCGGAGTATGAATCTATCTCTTGGTGTCCCCGCCAATGACGTCATGTAGCGTTACGCCATAGAGCATTTTGTATGGCGTAGTGGTAAAGAAACGGTCTTGCGTTTAGAAGGTCCCGGGTTTGATTCCGCTGAAGGACCGTTTTATTTTTTATTTCTCTTCTTTTTTTTCTTTTGTTTTACGTTTAGTTTTCTTTTTAGTTATGGTGGTTTTATTTTGTTTATATAGCTTAAGTTTTTTAAATTTAGAAATTTTCTTCCCTATTATTACCTTATTTTCCTTTCGACTTATTACATTATTGCAGCTTATTATCGTTCCCCGGCCCGGAGTCCTTCGTCAGGTCCTGCGATTCACGCATTTCTAGTGTAGGAAGGCAGTAATAGTTTGTCTCGGCCGAATTTCCTGTTTCTCTGTTTCATTCATAGGCAGCGGTCGGGGACATAAATCTAACAGAGAATGAGTTAAAAATGCGTGGCAAGGGTGGTTTGAACTACTGTCAACTGTTAAACGAGTGCGCATGGCACCTTTTACGCTTCTCAACAGTGTTAAATACGTGATTAAATTTATACGAAAAAACTGTTTTAATTAGACACTCCTTGTTAAATTCTCTCTACAGATCTTGTCCCGCCTATCTTGCGCTACTTTGAGGTTGGTCAGTCCTTATCAAAGGACGAAGGTGCAGCGGTTCAATGGGAAGCCTTTGGAAAAAGTCGTTCCAAAGCGTCTGACGTTTGGGTGCTTACTAGCACGTACCGCCCAAAAAAGAAGACCTTATTTGTTTGTGTGAGTATTTGAGAGATCATCTTAGTGCCGCAATGTCAAAAATGGAAAATGGAAAACCAAAAAGATGTTTAAGTCCGACGATTTTATAGATAGAGAAGAAGAAGAAGCAACATTCCAGTACATTCATTCAAACCTATCGTTTTACGGTAAAGGGTCAACCTGCTCAGAGTGATAACAGTAAAATGTTAGATTTGCAAAACCGTGCTCTCGTCTTAGTAAAAAGATCACGTACTGTCGTCTGTTGTTTTGTCAAAATCTTTTCTTTAAAAATCTTTTATAAAACTAATTTTGTGGTGTTAAAATCTAGCTGGTTCTGATCCAGTCATATTTTTATAAGGAACTGGGTGAATAAAATCGAATCTAATAAAGAATTTTCGATTTTTAACTTTCTGAGAGTTTTTTTTTCTCCTTTTACTGCTCCTTCTTAAACCGAAATAATTTAGTTGCATGTTACACTTAGGATTACAACTGGCAGAAAATCTTTGATTTTGGACCTAGTCTCATAATGGGGTAGTTAGGTCTATTCCTTCACAATTTTTCTCTGAAGCCGACCACTACTCAGACAACACTTGAATAAAAACATCTACTTCCTCATCAGATTAAGTGTAGTGTACATAATATAATTGCGAACGACTCGTTAACTTCGAATGCGATAGGTTATGAAGAATAAACTTTTTATATGAGTTTTCCTGAATGTACTGGTAAGTAACAAAATATGTCAAGTTCGTTGTTGAAAGCTCTCGTAAGCGTTGACCCCATTACCTTATAACATTGTAGCTTATGACAAACCACTCTCGAAAACGATTGGACTATCTCCAGTTGGGACCGGTGGCTTTGACTGTAACTCGTTCCATTCCAAATATTTTGGCATTGGGAGAATTCTACTTTTTCACCTTTCCATTTCAGGGAGCACCAAATCCTTCATCCTCTCTTATGGCAACCTAAATTTGGTGCTTCACTGGGAAGCATGCCCCGGTAACTCACTCTTACGCGTTCGGATTACCGCCCCTCTCCCCTACCCCCGCTCCCAACCGTGCTCCTTTAGGTCCCTGCTATCGCTATTACACTTTGTTTTTTTTAGGTCGGAGATAGACAAGACTTCTTTCCACTTGAGTGGTTCGAAGATGAAGATTGTGAACTGTCAACAAAATGTTGGAAATGGTGCGAATATAGAGACAGATTAGGAGAAAGACTGATGGAAGTGCAAGAGCAGTCAGGTACGTGAAAGCGGTTAGAGTAAGTACCGCCAAAGAGGTTTAATTTAAACGGTCCCACCACAGCGCTGGTTAAAAGCTCTTTAGGTCACATAATACAAGTTTACTCTCCCTTCACGAATTTTGCAAAATACAGAATTGTATTGCCTGCATTCGAATATACCACTGTCTTGTAATTAGCGAGATGTTTCTTATCAGGTCGATCTACTGCCTTTTTTTGCGGGGGATAAGAGGCTTAACAACCGCGTTCAGTTTTTGAAACGATGGATGAGTATTGAATCCAATTAAATTTAGCCTGTTCCAGGCGTTCAGATAGTGGGGAGCGGTGCGAAGTAAAAAGGAGCGCGAAAAAATAAAGCGAGGGAGGAGGAGAGGTGAGAGAGGGAACCCCTCTCTCCCCAGTCCCCCTCTACTTTTCATCGCTTTCTTTACTCCGCACCGCTCTCCACTATCTGAACGCTTGGAACAGGCTAAATTAAATTACGCAAATTAAGGTTTCTTTGTGCCTTCTTTCCTTTCGCAGAGTTCAAAGAATCACAACAAGAGCCATCACCTTCAGATCCACTTGTCACTTACGTGAGTTTGCTATAATCTTCTTGTCAATTGATTGTAAAATAAGTTTTGAGGCCAATATTTTACTGCCGTTACAACTTTGTCGCGTGTACTTTTTTGTGTTTACAAGAGTGCACAACGTGAACGAAACCGCTTCCAACCACACTTTCAAACCAGTGGCAAGTTTACACGGTTGTCGGTTTGTTGTGATCACAATTTGTGCTCCGTCAAAATACAAAACCTTCCACCAATAAACATGTAAATAGAAGCATTCAATGATCGGGCAGGAAAATTCATTAAAACGCTTACCGTCGTAGCCGCTTTGCTGAGTAATAATTCCTTCCACATTGTAGAATCTGCCTCCATAATTCTACCGGGGTGCAGTGTCATATAAAACAACAAAGGAAAATAAAATAAGTCCTCATTAGCTTAAATTTGTTTAGTGACCCACTGGTTACCGGTCGCAAATGTCCTCGTTTCACTTACTTCCTACCGTCGATTGCATCTACCCGTGAACGCACGCGCGCAAAACATGTTTTCACGTGGCGTCAAACGTCTGAGTTTCAGGTGTCAAACTTTGAAGTCTTCCCGCCCAAATGGGAAGTTTTACTTCTCGGCACTGCTCAAAGGGAAGATGTTTTCAAACAACAAGAAACTAAGGAAGAAATTATCAGAAAGGTGTCCCACTTTCAAGCGATTTGCGGAATCAAGTAAAAAAACTTGCGCAGGATTATTGTTTTTCAGAAGTTGGGCGAAGATTACGCATCAGCAAGGGTGCAGTTTCAAAAATCGTTAAGCAGTACAACTTGACTGGAAGCACGGCTCCTAAAAAGTTGAATCGCGTTCGAACAGTTCCTAAGTGTACTTTCCAAGACTCTATTCTGTTGGACACCACGGTGCAAGCAAGAGGCTCTTCCTCTCTTAAAGTACTGCGCGATGATTTGGCCATTCACGGTGACTGCGGAGAACTGTCAACATCAACAATTTCCAGAAATATTAGGAACAAACTTCCAAGTGGCCGCAACTAGTCCCTAAAAAGATTGGGGAAATGTGCGTCAGAGCGTTTTACTCCCGTAAATATAGTGTACACTCAGTTGTACATTGACTATTTAAAAGACAAAGATCCTTCCTCTGTTAAGTTTTTGAGTCAGGTTTTCAAATGCCTGATGCCAGTCACACAAACTTTGGTTTCTTACCTGTCGGTGAAGATTGCGTAGAAACGCGAAGATACTTGCCTACCGCAAACCTCACCCTGTACTTTCTGGTTGGGTATGATGGAGTAAAATATTGAAACATCATAGAAGGAGCGTCGAACTCTGTACAGTTTTTACGATTCTCTTATGAGGCTTCCCAACCAGTAGATCCAATAACGCAAAAGACCAAGTCTCGAAGTTGGCGACATTGTTGTGGTGTACAATCTAGCCGCGCATCATGGCGAAGCGGAAAGAGCTCTGCGAAGCTTCCTAAATGATTTGGGAACGGAGCTCGTTTTTCTCCCAGTGTATTCACCAGATCTGAATCCTGTTGAGGAGGTATTTTCGAAGCTGAAATATTTGTTGAAGTACAGATACCAGGAACTAGTGTGGGATAACCTGGAATACGCAGTGTTGAGAGCGGTCAGGGATGTAACATGTACGGCTACTACAAGCATGTAGCATATTTTTTTTTGAGACACAGAACTGTAATTTGGAACAAATACAGTAATATTATTATTGCCATGGACGAGTGAGAAGTAGAGTAAAATATTGTAGTCATCTGACCCAGAAATGTTGTTGCCAAAGACTGTACTTAATTTATTTGAAACTCCGCTATAAATTTGTTTACTAAAAATAAAGCTCATAATGTTTCGGCGGCTTTATTTTCGGCCCAATTTCGCTCTGTTATGATCACAATATGTAATGCGAAAAGCCAAACGTAAAAAGGCCTGTTACTTACACAATTTCGAGTGTATCTGCAAGAGTTTTTTCGTCACAGGATTTTTACAAAGTCCTCAGAGACGCTCGCTGTCTGCAATCCCTTGCGTGAAATAGTATGGTGTGAACACACTACAATCACAGAATCAATACCCCATCAAATATTAAACCACAATAAAAAGTCAATATTGTCTTAAAGTTCGTTTCGATTTATTGAATTTATCAGACAAAACGGCAAGTTTAATTGATCAGTTGATAAGTTTGTGCATGCATAAACGTACAGTGCGAAAAAACGACAATCGATCTGCAATTTCGAAAACAAATGAATTTTCTGTTTTAAAACATCCTAATATTTTACTGCTTAAACGAAGAAAAACGGATGTCAACAAGTCAGAAACTAGCTGTGACAGTAAAATTATTTACGGTAAAATAGAGCACGCAGGCCACGTAAAATACCGTGCACAAAGCTAAAAAAGTCAAAGTTTCATTTACTCCTTTGAAGTCTTGTCCGCTTTCTTAGTTTGTTCTATGTGTTATTGAAATCAGCTTATCTGAGAAAACGGCAAGTGCTAAGTTTCCGCATAAACGTACACATGCAAAAACCGACAATAGATGTGCAATTTCGACAAAAAATGGACTTTCTGTTTCAAAACATCCTAACGTTTTACTGCTTAAACGAGAAAAAAAAAGATGTCGACAAGGCAGAAAGTAGTTATGATCTTACACTAACAGTAAAGTTATTAACGGTTAATCGAGCACACAGGCTACGTAAAATACCGTACACAAAGTCAAAGTTTCATTCATTCCTTTGAAGACTGGAAGGACAGCAAAATATTGGCCACTTCCTTAGTTTGTTCAGTGTTATCGCCATTATCAAATGGTATGGAACCAAGAGACAACTGTTTAGCCATGCAAACCTCTTCTTCCTCTTCCTCTGCGGTATTTGGCGACAAGCAGAAACTGGTTGGGCGAGTAAAGTTTCGCCGATCAGAGAAAATTTACACCGTAGCTTTCCAGCCAGACTCTGGTTTGCGAGCAATTTTCAGAAGTTGAGCTGTTCGCGGCGGCGTCACGTTCTAGAAGACTTTAAGTTCAAGGCGTTTGTCGTTCTCAGCGGACTTTTGTCTCTCAAGGAGAGATTTCACAATACTCGTCGAGGCCGTACACTGCCCTTTAATGATTTCTTCACAAACGCGATGTCCTGCTGAATTTTCAGCCAATTTCTTGCATTATTTTGGACATATTCTTCAGGGTATTCTTTGAGTAGCATGTCTTCTATTTGTTTGTCTACAGACTCCTGCACTCTTTCAAAAGCTGCTTCTCGAGTTCTCAGTTCTTGTTCAAGTTTAGTTGCTGATGTTTCTAATGCTTTTATTTTGTTCTTCTGCTCTTGGAGCTTCATCGTTTCGTCAGGATATCGCGTTAATTCGCCACAGAAAAATACTGACTCGCACTTTTCCATCTGACAGCTGCGAACAGTATGATTTCGGTAATAGCAGTTACTGCATCTTTGGCTGGGAAGGTTATTTTCCGAAGCAGCCTCTTTGATTCTTCGGTAACAATCTTCCAGCACTTTTTGTTTTTCAGCTACTTCAGCAAGTTTTTCCTCCACAGTGCGGCGTTTCTCCTCAATGAATCTTTCTCCAGGGGACAGTAATTGTCGTCTAATCGTTGGGCGCGAGACGCTGGCTTCACGTTGTGACCACTGTGCTTCTTGCCCGACACATGCCTCGCCAACACTAAGGACAGTTTTTTTCCTCGCTGGAGATTTAGAAGCTGGACTTTTCTCTGAGGATGAGGGGAACTTAGTTTGCGGTCTTTCACGTACGGGCGTTCTCAGACGGCTAACCATATTTAAAGATAAGTCTTTTATGTCCTTCAGGGATTCCCGCTAGATCGTTTTCTGTTAGATACTTTGCACTCGCTGTTGATGTAAAACCATTGCTTCGTAATTCACCAGCATATATATATTAATAAGTCTTCATCCACTTCTCTGAGGAAGTCCTCGATACTTTTTCGTCTCTCCATATCAGTGAAGAGATTTTCGCTGATTTTTCTCTCATTTCTTGACCGCGCTGACAGTGAACGGTCAAGAGAACAGAGTGAACCGAGGGAACCGAGGGAACTTCAAATTTGGGCGGGAAAACTTCAAAGTTTGACACCTGAAACTCAGGCGTTTGACGTCACGTGAAAACATGTTTGCGCGCGTGCGTTCACCTGTAGATGCAATCGACGGTATCTCTTCTTTTGTTTCTCTTTTTTTGTTGTTCTTTTGAGTAAAAACAAAGTGTTTTTCCTATCCTCTTAGGAGTATAGTATGGAAAGGTTACCCTTTTCTGTGAAAGAATCTTATTAGCAAATGAAGGAACACATAAAAATCGCTGACGTTGAATATTGTCAATGCTTTTGATTTGTGTCGTTCCTTGATTGACTCTTTTTCGGCAAACATTTTGAGCAGTGGTGCTAATTTTTGCCTAAAGAGCATAACGGCTGTCATTATGAAATGCAATCGCGTCTTTCGCTGGAAATCACTTAGGAGTTTTGAATCTTGTATGTACTGGCAATGCATTTGAAAGAAGTGTCGTGGCACCTTCTCATTACTACTTTGCACGTAAATGGTGTCCATTTTTGTGCACAGAAGCTGAGGAAGGCTTAACATGGATATATTAAAACAAATAAAATCAGCATCTTCGTTTTATCTTACAATTACACTGTGAAAATTTTTAGAAAAATTGAATACCCAACGTTAAGGAACAGCTTGGCTTTTCTGAATTACATTTATAAAAACCTAATTCATAGTGATTTTGTTTCCGACAGATGTTACCTCAAATTAATGGCAATGTGATACAGTTTCAAGAATGTCAATGTCCTGCATGGTTACAAGCAGTACTGTATCATTGTGGGTTGGACGATGATGTTAGAAGGACACCACCGTACGCATTAAGGTTAGTGTTAGTAACGTTAACGTCAAATTCCCTCACGTCTTTATTCGAGAAGTTTTTAAGTTAATAAACGAGCAAGAGTGCAAGTGTTAAAACATAAGGCGTAGCTGGGTGTTTTTGACGAAACACTATTTCATTGAACGGCCCTATAACACGCAGTATTGTAGATATGCAGTATGTGTGCCCCAAACTGGCCTGAAAAGACATCATTCACCCTTGTTGGTAGAGGTTTCTTTCCGTGACATGGTTTTTGTTTTGTTTTGTTTTTATTGTTGTTGCTGTTTTTGTTTTTTGTTTCTGTTAAAGTTTCCTTTATCAATTTTTATTAACGTTATCAGTTTTTATCTGCCTCGTTGACTAGAAATATCTCATATCCAACGAGGGCGAGTCCAATAATTGTTTAGCAAAAAATGTCCACAGAACATTGATAAATCTTTCCTGCCATATTTTGTTTAAACAAACCAGAAGGGACAAGGGGCTATTAGATTTTACGTGTAAAACGTGAGTTAAATGTGTAAGATTTTGTCGCTTTCGTTAGGTTTTGCAATGAAAGCGCATTTCTAGCTGTCATGCAATGCAGCGTGTAAGGCGTACTGTAGTCTGCTACACAGCCGTTTTTTAGTGTCGTCGCGAAACGCTCCTCTCCAAAAACTGTGGGGTGGGGAGGAGCGTTGCGTGACGACACTAAAAACGACTGTGAAGCAGACTAGGCGTACGGTAGCCAAAAAAATAATCCAGCTCAAGCAAAGGTGACAGCAACAAAAACGGCAAAAAAGGCGAAAGGTTTAGACTGGCAAAACAACAACTCTGCACGTGCATCACGCTTTTTTTGCACATTTCTTTGCCGTCTTTACACGACTACCAAGTGAAAATTTCCAATTTCACTCTTTGTGGAGGACATGAAAACAAGACAACGATACAGTCCTTTAGAATCTCAGAATTCAACTCCAGAAAAATTCGCCAACATTTTTCGAATTGAACGAGATGTAATAAACGCGATAAAGTTGGAAGCAGTGCGAATATACTTTTTAAGTGACGTTTTTGTAGCCGTCGCTATCGTTGTTGCTTAAGCGCTCTCTAGCCTTCTTTCCACGCTGCTTAGCGAGGAGGGACGGCTATCTTCGCTAGGTACGCAAACGGTTCATCTTGCGTGATAAACACTATATGAAAAAAACGTGGGTACTTCAGGCGAATTAATTGACATGTGCACGTAAAAACTTTGCATTGCTTAACAATTATTGAGAGTCTTGCTAGAAGGAAATAAACAAAGCCCATTCGCCAACTGATAAGCAGTAAATAGAGACAACGATTCAATCGATACCAGGAGAAATTGATAGGTTACTTAAAGTCTAATTTATCTGAGTTTACTGAGGTATAATTAAAATGAATCAAAGAAGACAAAGTTATCAACTCTGGTTTTCCCACAGTAAATTGTAGGAAATGATAGAAATTCAGATTGTTTATCCATATATTTAATATACTATCTTTTCTCTGGAAACACAATGCTTTTCTTGCTGATTAATTTATTGCACTTTATTAAATAGCAGTTATGTATTTAGGTATATATTTATAGAAAAACAACAAAACAAATAATCCAAAAAAACACAAGACCAAAAAGGGGGGAAAGGAAGAACGAAGGAAAAAGGAAAGGTGTGGAGCAGGGCTTGATCCTAGCACCTTCGGCTCGTTGCCTTTTTACCCAACCACTACACCACCAAGACCGATTACGTAACTCTGGTGAAAAGTTTTCTTTTTAATGCCTTTTCGGATAAAACTCCGCCGGCAAACGCCGTGTAAAGATGATCGAGCTGCATAAACCGAACTATTGACAGTTTAAAAAAAAACAAAAATAGTGTAAACGCATTTCATGGCAATGAATGAATGAAAGAGCATACAATGCTTTACAAAGCCGATACACCTCTTCTGCGAAGACCTCTGCGAAGTACGACGCAAAACATATGTTTTCTTATCTCGATTTCGGCTGTTATTTTGAAGTTAATGGTCAAAATCACATCCATTTTTGGCTCATACAGGTTGTTAAGAATAGCATGACATATTTTTCCACTTTCAGATCACTTTCCAGCAAGCTGAAATTTGTATATCCCCCGTGATCTTGCGGAGTAGAAGAGCAAACGCTCATTTTCTCGTCAATCCAATCCCGAAGTTAACCATCGTACTCATCTGAAAGACTCCTGCGTGTCTTAAACTTAGTAAGACCTCTAACCAGGCTGTGAAAAATTTGCCACAAAGAAAACTCTGAGTCTGAGCAGCGAACGATGCACGTTCTCATAAGTCTCATAAGAATTTGATCACACCGAACTTCGGCGAGCGTGTACTTCTTCGGAAACGAGAGATCTTCGCACTCTCGAGTTCGGACTAGCCTCGACCCGATGCCCGTCTACTACGAGTGAGCGAGTGACTAATTTGCATATCCTAGTCCCTGCAATAACTCGTGGTACGCTCGCGCGTCCCCACGAGTTAAAAATGGTGAAGAAGTAACGTAGTTACTAAAACAAGGAATGACCTACAATGATCTACAATGACCTACAATGATCTACAATGGCCTACAATGATCTACAATGATCTACAATGACCTACAATGATCTACAATGAGCTACTATGAGCTGCTAGAAGCTAAAATAAGTATAAAATGAGTTAAAATAAGCCCTACAATGAGCTACAAAATGACAGACAATGATGTTTGTCATGTGTCACGCTTGGACGTGACACTAAGCTCATGGTATTAAATTGCCAAGCACATTTTGAAAAGGCAAAACAAAAATAAAGCCTGATCTCAGGTAACTTGAGAAACTTGAACATAAATTATTGCAATCGTGTTTTTACCGGTAACACTATTATACCCCGTATCGATCGAAGTCATCCTGCGCCTGCGTGAATCCAGTGTATTGTCACAGTACTGTTTAATTTGTTTGAAAAAAAAGACAACACAAAACACAACTAACGGGAAAGGTTGCAAGGGATGGTTTGGACAAAAGTCACAGTACTGTGACAATACAGGGTTCACGCAGGCGCAGGATGACTTCCATCAATACAGGGTATAATAGTGTTACCGGTAAAAACGCGATTGCAATAATTTATTTTCAAGTTTCTCAAGTTACCTGAGATCAGGCTTTATTTTTGTTTTGCCTTTTCAAAATGTGCTTGGCAATTTAAATCCATGAGCCTAGTGTCACGGCCAGGCGTGACACACGACAAACGTAGCTTAACATCATTGTCTGTCATTTTGTAGCTCATTGTAGGGCTTATTTTAACTCATTTTAGCTCCTAGCAGCTCATAGTAGCGCATTGTAGATCATTGTAGGTCATTGTAGATCATTGTAGGTCATTGTAGATCATTGTAGGTCATTGTAGGTCATTGTAGATCATTGTAGGTCATTGTAGATCATTGTAGGTCATTCCTTGTTTTAGTAACTACGGAAGAAGTAATCAACATAGGCTGAAACCTTTTTCCTGGGCAAATTGAGCGAACCTCAGACTTTAAGATACTTCAAAATGACAAGTAATGGTAATAGAACTGAAAAGTGGCACACAAGCCGTAGCCGAATGTGTCACTACTGTGCTTATCACATTTTGACGCCTTCTCGTGTTATCAAATAATAACAATCTACTCGTTTTATACAATGAATGGATCAGAAATGGAAGAACGTCAAACTCGCCTCGTTGCGCTTGCGGTTGAAGGATTTGTGCCAATTTAGACATTTCCAAGTCACCAACGCTTCGGTTGATCCCTGTTTCTTCTGTAAATACAGTGCTGTACTTGTAAACAGTTTCTCTCAAACGTTTTCAAAGGCCGATCACTTGCTCTCTAAAGCAGAATAATGGCGTAAACATTTTCGAAACTACGAGTCTCTGGTAGCGATGGCATACGATGGCAAATGTTTTGAAGATTTCTGCCTGTGTCGCCATTTTCAAGTCGCCAAGAACTCTTTTTTTATCAGTTTTTCCGTCTCTCGTACTTGTAAACAACTCCTGCTTCGGTTTTTTCGAGGCCTTTCACTTGCTTAATCCAAACAATCCTTTTAAAACCGCGCGCCATGGTAGCCAGGTAATTAATATATAGATTTAGCCAGGGCTAAAAGCAAAGCCTCAGTTTCTATGCTTACGATAAAAGCAAAAAATATTACTAATAACATGAACTCTAAGCCTAAAAAACAAGAAACAAGAAGCCTTCGGCCTCATTTAACCTTTAGAGGTAGGGGCTAAATGATTAAGAAAAAATATCCTGCAAATAAACCTGAATTGAAAAAATTCTAAACTTGAAGATCTGTTTAGTAGCAATCTACAGGTTATGATTTCTAGGGTCAGTATTTCTGTCTTTAAGGGAAGACCTAAATCTGCGGTTGGTGTTCAGGTGTTGTGCCGAGTGCATTGCTGAGAAACGTGCGGTAGACTTAAGTTAATTACACTAAATTATAAACGTTAATAATACAGCAACTTACAACTTTTTAGAAAAAAAAATTAAGACAAACTCGGGCTCGAAAAGCCGACGAGTCTGTCGTTGGAATAGGGGAGAATTCTTTCATATTTTAGCTGAGCTCACTTTTTCAGTGAGACTTTATGCTTAAGCCGTAAACAAACAACTGAAAACAAACTTCATTCATAAGTGGTTTTAGCTGTTTGCAGGACACGGATTATGGAAAAAGAGCACCACACTGCAAAATTCTTGAATGGCAAATAATGAATAAGAAAATGAATAGCAATTAAATGGAACATGTACTCAAGCTTACCGGTCGAGATGCGGCTCGGAACTTATCGAGTAATTAAGACTTTTCGCATAGTCCAACAAGGTGAAGTAAGCCTACTAAGAGTAGCTTCATTTTGAAAACGATAACTTCCGATTTCTTTTTGTCGAGCGGCGCATTTCTCAACCACAACCCAATAAACAAGCCAGCCAAGAATAACAAAAGAATGTTAATAGCAGCTGTATTTCATTTTGTAGATCCAGTGCAAAAAGACAGGTAAAAACATCACAAGATAACACAAAACTCTGTCAGCTTCAGCTATCAGTAAACAAGTCTCGGATGCTGCATAAATTTTCCACATGAATCCTCTTCGCCTGTTAATTCTTACTCTATTCCTTTCCGCTTCTTTCTCTTTCCCGCTGCTCTTCACTTACAAGCAAACACGTAGGTTGAATTAAATCCGCTATTGTTTGTTGCCATAAAAATTTTTCGAAACAGTTTACTATAGACTGAGCACTACGGTCACATATCCTTATGCTTAAACTACTAGAAAACAAGTTTCTAAAGTAAACAAGTTTTTGCACGCGACGACTTGACCACGCCATTTCTTGCGCGATTTCCCGCCAAGAAAAACGCGGGTAACGGTTGGACAAATGCATCGCACGATTTATGACATACACCTCCCCCCGACAGGCTGACACTTGATTCCCTTCCATCACCCCCAAAGAGTGTACGGACGGAAGGAGTACGCTGTTACTAAAAAGGAAATGTTATCAGAACCAATCAGAACTCAATTGTTTTTCAGTGATCAGTTAACTTTTGGATCTAATCGGCACCAACCCCGAATTGATTAGCAAACACGAGTCCGTACCTCGGAGTCGCTAGAGTACCGCCAATCTTGGCTGTCTGGTCTTTTTGTGGATATATCCATCGCGAAATCTACACCCTGTTTCGAGAAAATTTGCTGAAAACGGATGTTGAAAACTTTCAATGCTATTTTAAGAAAAAATCCTAATGGCTCGTTGTATATTTACATTTATACAATGATGTGAATGCTACGCGCGCTGTGATTGGTCGTTGCCCATGATCTATTAGAGCACAGATACATGGATGACGTCACGGGAAACTTGTTTTCTTTGTTTTGTTCAACATGGCACGCGGTTTTGAAAATGTTTGTGAGATTATTTCGGATTGAGGCAAGTGAAAGCTTCGGGAAAAGTTTAGCAGGAGCTATTTACAAAGAAGAAAAATGGAGAAACGGAGACCAAAAAAGCTATTGACTACTTGACAATGCCTAAACTACAAGAAATCTTAACAACAGCCCGGGGGGGTACTGCCATATATGGGCTATATAGGTATGTGCCGCTGTGAAGGGTATGGTTTTCAAGCAGTTTACTCTAGGATTGGGTATATAAATCAGAGCGTTTGGGTCTAGAGTAGGGTGTCATTTTTCAGGAAACTGATCAGTTGGTTGAAGATTTTATCTAGACTACATAAACAGCTACTCTAGGATAGGGGGATTTTGGGAGTTTACTCTAGTATAGGGTAGCAAAATTCCGCTAAACTAGCTCTAGTGTAGGTTAAGGGTTCCAGGGTTCCAGCGGCACATCCCCACCCAGAAATTCCTAAAGTACCCCCCCCCCCCCGGGCACAACAGTTGCCATCGTGTGTCTTCGCTACGAGAGACTCGCTGTTTTGCAAAATGTTTTCGCTATTATTCTTCTTTGAGCAAGAAAAGACGGTGAAAAACTTTTCGAAGAAACTATACACAAGTAAGATAAAGAAGAAGCTAAGATGAAAAGTTGGGTTTGGGACTTAAAAAATGACTAAACTAGCACAAATCCTCAAAAGGTCAAGCGGTTCGAGGCAGGTATGTGTATCGGTCTTTTTCTTTTCTGATCATTGTATAAAACAAATAGATTCTATGTTGCCGTGGGTCTGTTCAGTGATAGATCACAGAGGACGTCAAAATGTGGTAAAAACAACAGTGACACACTCGCCTGCGGCTCGTGTGCCACTTCTTTGTTTTTACGACATTTTGACGTCATCTGTGATCTATTACTGAACAGACGCACGGCAACATGGAATCTATTTGTTAAGTATCAAACAGAAGATGGTTTTCCAGACATATTCTTTTCAAGAGTATACACAGCAGGAAGGTTGTTGTCTATTAGTTAAATGACATCAGCGCCTTGCACTGAAAGTTTTATAAAATGAACGCGAAAGCATTACAGCTTACTGAGCTTTGGTCGTCAGGAAACACAAGAGTTTAATGCTGCTTTGAAACAACGTACATTCGGCAATGTTTCCTGCGAAAAAAAACTCGAAAGTAGCTCTTCTTTTTAGTCAACCTTTTTCCAAGGGCTTTCCGACCTCTCAGACCAAACGAGGTTGCTTTCTTGTCCATGAGGAAACAAACGCTTGCTACTCGCGTGGCATTTGAATTAGTCTCGGTTCCAACGCACCTTTTATTACAGTACATCGAGTACGTTCGCAGTTGTTCAAAAAAAACAATGCATTAGATGGAAAAAGCCAATAGATAACTCATAATTATTGAAAAACTGAGATGATGATTCTGGCAACCTTAAAGCGAAAAGACCCGAAATAAATGATGAAACTTACAAAATGATCTAGAAAAAAAGGAAATTATGCACAATACAGATTGGGATAGGTGAAAAGAACGTGAAAGTGAAGAACATATTTTTAATTTGGGAATGCGAACGTAACACCTTTTAGCGCTCGTATATTTCCTATTCATCTATTTATTTTCTTTTTTATTTACTTATTTTTACTTTCGTATTTAGTGAACCAATGACATCGTCGATTTTGGGATCAAAGCTAAGTGATAGTAATGAAGGTATGAAGTCAATGAAATCTTGCACCCTACGATCGTGCTGGAGCAATGCTGATGAATTTAAAAGACCGGAGTTTTATTTCTGTCCCGTGGACGGTGCATGGGTTGATGACAAACCTACAGGGGAGATGTATTTTGAAAAGAGTTTCCCGAGCAATGAAGAATTACATGATCCTAAGGAAGTTCGAGAAAATATTTCAGGGAAAGCCATGTCATCAGTTTCGGTAAATGTTAATTGTGCAGTCTGTGTCGAAGAATTGACTGAGTTTCTGTCGAAACAAAAGTCGATAACAACACTCACAGTTGACGTTAACATCCCACGCTGCACGATGACTGGCAGGGCAGAAAAACTTGCCGAAGCTTTAGCGAAAATTCCATCCTTGAGTACGCTTACCCTTAACATCAAGGGGCGGTTTGATATGGTGGCAGATTTAGCGTATGGTTTAGCAAACAGCACGTCATTAACTACCCTGGCTGTTAACTTCAGCAGAAATTGTGTAGAAGATTGTGACCACCGACCAGGAGGAAAGGTGTGGTTCTTCCTTGAGGTCCTTGAGTTCCTTAACCCTACGAGGCCAGTTGACCTCTACAACCTTGCTGTGGGTTTGGCGAGAAGCACGTCACTAACTACACTCACTCTTCGTTTCAACGACTTCTCTGACTTCCACGGTGCCTACGTCTTCGGCGTTTCACCCAGGCATTGGAGACTGAAGTGTGCCGCGAACTCGGTAGAAGCTTTGGTAAAAAGCGAGTCACTGACTACGTTAAATCTATGTGTTGGCTGCTGTACTGTAATGAGAGTATTCTTTTCGTCCTCTTATGTCTTCCTGGATGGAGATTGGGCACACGAATTGGCGAATTGTTTACAAAAACGAATGCAATTCTCACTGTTGACACCAGTATCAGTGATAACGTGATTGAAGGTTGGGCATACTATATGGAGAACGGTTTCACTTCACTGTCTACGCTTTCACTGAACATCCATAACGCCGTTTACATTAAAGAAGGTTTGTCACACACTCTTATGAATAGTTTGGTGAAGAGCACGTCACTGACTTCACTCACTCTTAACCTTGACGTTCCTCAACATGGTTCCTTGGTTTTCCTCCCTGGAATGTACTTTGATTATCTGAGAAAAGACATGGCGGAACTTCGCATGATGAATATAATTGCGCACGATTTAGCGAATAGTTTGGCCAAGAGTACTTCACTGACTACCTTCACTCTTACCGTCAGCAACCTTGTTGGCCTGAGTACCGCGTGGACACAGATCCTGGCTGAAGGTCTGTCTAAAAGCACCTCCTTGAGAGAGTTGGCGCTCACTCTGAACGTCAACAACTGTTTTCGGGATGTTAAAACTTTGGAGTGCATTACAGGCATGGCAGAAAGCACGGTATTATCAACTACGTTTACTTTGAACGTCGGCAACCGTACGTTAATAAAAGCACGCTTTTCGCCGCGTTGTGTTTGCCTGGAGGGAGACCGGGCTTTAGATGTGTTGAACAGTTTGGCGGCAAACACGTCACTTACTTCCCTTGAGCTTCACATCAGCAACCCTGGTAGTATGGAACAAAGCCGGGTGCACGATTTGGCGAACAGTTTGGCAATGACGTCACTTACCACACTCACTCTTAACATCGCTAACCCTGGTAACATGAAAGAAGGCTGGGTGTACGATTTGGCGAACGGTTTGCCAAAAAGTACATCATTGACTACCCTCACTCTTAACGTCAACAACCCTGGTAACATACGAGACGGTTGGGCAAACCCTCTAACAAATATTTTATCAAAAAGCCCGTTACTAACTACACTAGAGATTAACATCAAGAACCCGAGCAACATGAGTGAAGACTGGGCAAACTCTCTATCAAATGGTTTAGGGAAAAGCACAACCCTAACTACACTCACACTTCGCATCCATAATCCTGGTAACATGAGAGAGGGCTGGGCAAATTCTCTGATGAACGGTTTAGCCAAAAGCACGTCTTTAACTGCACTGACGCTTAGCATCAGTAATCCTGGTTACATTAGTAAAGGCTGGGAACACGATCTGACGAACGGTTTGGCGAAGAGCACGTCAATTACTGCATTTACTCTTGATTTTACTGGCAATGGAAACAGATTCTGGATTTACAATCTTGCGAATGGTTTGGCAAAAAGTACCTCAGTAACCTCCCTCACTCTTGACATCAAAAACACTGGTAACATGACTAGATTCTGGGTGTGCCATCTGGCAAACGGTTTGGCAAAGAGCACGTCACTGACGTCACTCACTCTAAGGATGGACAACCCACCTAACGTGAGATGGACAGACTATCTTGCTCAAGGCTTGGCGAAAAGCTCGTCACTGACTACACTCACCCTTAACATTAACAACTATTGGTTCCGCAACGTGAGAAGTCGAGCCTGGTTTCATGATCTGGCCAACGGTTTGGCGGAAAGCACGTCAATGACCACAATTGTTCTTAACATCAGTAACCCTGCGAACGCGAGTAATCGATGGACACACATTCAGACTGACAACATGACGAAATGCACTTCACCTTCTACACCTGTTATTTCTATCAAATTCCCAAAAGACATGTCAAAACGTTGCGAAGTAGATGTCCGTGAAAGTGTGGTGGAAAGTAAGTCATTAACGTATTCCACTTTGAACGTTAACAGCCAAAACGACATGCTGGAACTCTGGGAAGTAGAAGTCACTGAAGGATTGGCAGAAAGCAATTCCTCGACTTGTTTTACTCTAAACGTCGACAACCAAAAAGACCAGCCTGAACGCTGGGGAGTGGGACTGGGTGAAGCACTGGCAAAAAGCAATTCCTTAACATCTTTTACCATAAATGTCAACAATCAAGGAGAAATGTCTAAATTTTGGGGATTGGGACTGGCTGAAGGACTGGCAAAAAGCAATTCCTTAACATCTTTTACAATAAATGTCAACAATCAAGGAGACATACCTGAACTTTGGGGAGTGGGACTGGCTGAAGGACTGGCAAAAAGCAATTCCTTAACATCTTTTATCATAAATGTCAACAATCAAGGAGACATGTCTAAATTTTGGGGATTGGGACTGGCTGAAGGACTGGCAAAAAGCAGTTCCTTAACGTCTTTTGCCTTAAATGTCAACAATCAAGGAGACATGCCTGAACTTTGGGGAGTGGGACTGGCTGAAGGACTGGCAAAAAGCAATTCCTTAACATCTTTTACAATAAATGTCAACAATCAAGGAGACATACCTGAACTTTGGGGAGTGGGACTGGCTGAAGGACTGGCAAAAAGCAATTCCTTAACATCTTTTATCATAAATGTCAACAATCAAGGAGACATGACTGAACTTTGGGGAGTGGGACTGGCTGAAGGACTGGCAAAAAGCAATTCCTTAGCATCGTTTTCCTTAAATGTCAACAATCAGGGAGACATGTCTGAACTTTGGGCAGTGGGACGGGCTGAAGGACTGGCAAAAAGCAATTCCTTAGCATCGTTTTGCTTAAATGTCAACAATCAGGGAGACATGTCTGAACTTTGGGCAGTGGGACTGGCTGAAGGACTGGCAAAAAGCAATTCCTTAGCATCGTTTTCCTTAAATCTCAACAATCAAGGAGACATGTCTGAACTTTGGGCAGTGGGACTGGCCGAGGGGCTGGCAAAAAGCAATTCCTTCATATCATTTTCATCAAATTTCAATAATCAAGTAGACATGTCTGAACTTTGGGGATTGGGACTGGCAAAAAGCAATTCCTTGTGATCTTTTACCATAAATGCAACGATGACATGCCTGAATTTTGGGGAGTAGAGCTTCCTGAAAGCGGGAAGAAAATCAAGTCATTGAAGTGACAACTAACTAACCGAAATATCGGAACCTTGGAGAAAAGGCCAAAGCGGATCTTCGAGTTCTTCTGGTTATAAGTTAGGTAACCAACAGACATGGCTTACTCTCGAAGAGTAGTTCCAGCTAGAGTCTTAAATAAACCCATCTGCACTCTGAATTTCCTCAACCCAAAGGATAATCTTAAAGACCTCTCAAAGGTGGGGAGTAGGTCTGGCTGAAACCTCGGTCCAAAACAAGTCGTTAACTTATTACTTCAGGGATCTACCAACAAGAGGACATGACGGAACCCTGTAAAGAAACCTTAAAGTTGATCGTTGAATTTTTGTAATTCTAAACGTAAATCATCTTAAGGACACGATTGACTGTTGGGGAGTAGTTCTTAAGACTTAGAGAAATACAGTTGCACTTAAAACATTCTCAACTTAAAGGACATGACCGAATTTATAGTACAGGCCTTGCTGACTGATCTGTTCAAGACTCCTAAGGCTTGTATAATGATGATGATGATGATGATGATGATGATTATTATTATTGTTATTATTATTATTATTATTTTTATTATCATTATTATTCGCAGTGAGCTGTTAGTTGGGCGAAAAAGTGCCTCATAATTAAATTGATCTGACTTTTTGAAATGAACTGCCCAATTTGACAGCTTGTTAGATAAAAATGTAAATTTCCAGAGTAATGTGGTCCTTGACCTTAGGAAATATCTCCTATTGCTTAAAGTCACTCAATTGGCTTGCTATAGCTATGACCTATAAAAACTTCTTTTCTTTTAAATGATTCCACTGTGGTCCACAACTGCCTGAATGGTCAAGCGCCAGACTATTTTGGTCACGATGGAAACACAGTATAAAATACTTAGATGCAAATTTAAATTTTGGAAGCAGTCGTTCGCCTCCAAAGGCCCTAAACGTGCATGCGTTGGAAAAGACTATGTAAATTCCTAAAGAACGTGGCAGACTGCCATTTTTAAGATGGGACTTATAAATATGCTTTAGGGTGGTGTATTATTGTTATTAACATTATAATTTAATCAATGATAATTATAATGTTTATTCATTATCTCTTGTAAATAGTTAGTGTATTGTGATCAAAACTGAGCCCTGTAAAGAGGGTCTAAATAAATGAACGTATGTTTCTATGTAATCACCTATCTCTGCGACTCATTCAAAAGACAGCAGCTTCCGAGTACGATGCGCCACGAACAATGTGCTGCTTGATTCTTGCAAGCCTGACAAAGATGTTTGACACTTAAACATGGCCTTTAAAGTCTTCATGCATACTGAGCTAACAATATCACGGCTAAATTGACAGACGACCAAAAACATTGCGGCTTTATGGAGCAATTAGTTCAATAACCAGAGTTTAATACTATCAACTGACGTGATACAAATCACTCAACTCTGATGATGATGGTGGCGCTGGTGCTCGATTTTGTTTTTTGTTTTTTCATAAGGTTCGAGAATTTCTGTAACACATGCATAGCAAATCACTCATTTGAGAGGCGGTCCGTATAAGAACAGACCACTCCAGGGTGGATCCAAAGTAGTTCAAGTGATTTCCAGAAATCACTCAAATGTTTCCAAACCTGCGTTTGTTATTTCTCAGGTTCTTTATTGTAGTTCAAGAAATCAATTATCCTTCTTGTTTTATTGTTTATCAGTGAAATAAAACAAAGAAAAAAGCGTCACATTTCGTTATTCCGTCGATCACACAGCAAACCCAACCCTTCCCGAGCGAATTCGACGAGTCTCCGTTCGCGCGTATTCGTCCCAGTTAGTCGATACTTCCGAGAACAACGCGAAAAAATTCGTTGGCACGACCGGATAAAGTTTATACCCAGTGGGTGGGAATGGATGGTATGTGGATTTTGTCACAAATCACTCATAACCCACTTCGATTGGCCAGAAACACCCACATTGTCTTGCGAACTACTCAGAGTCGGTTGTGATTAGCTATTCAGGCCGCAAACTACCGTGAAAACTACTGACAATCGTATATAAAGGGAAGCCTCTCCCTAGAAGTCTCTTCGTTTGTTCTTGTTCAGTTCCGATTAGAGTTTATCGTTAACTTGCCACGGAGGAAGACAAGATTTTTATTTATAAACCATGGTTCGAGGCGCTCCAGTTTTTCGGAAGGAGGACTGTTCTCAGTACGGTATTGGCTCGGTTTACTTTTCAAGGAAATCAGCTCATATTCGGACCAGGAGAAACTCAAGTTCATAGAGAATGTGTGGAAACGGTTAACCAGGTGAGCTATTTGACCTCTCAGTGTCAGTGGAATGTTCGAATTCTATCCGTCATTTTGTGTGGAGCTGGCTGAAAAGATTTCCCTGGCAAGCATACTCTACATATCTAGATGGTGGTGCATTTTGTTTACCGTGTGTTTTTTTTGGAGTCCAGTGTGGGCGAAATTCGAATAAACTAGACAAACGGTACAAGTCTCCACTCACACTTCATTTTTTTTAAAATTTATTTTTCTATTTTATAATTTTTAATGATACACTAGTGAGCAGCACACTTACACTTCCAGTGAATATTTTCAACTTGGAAGCCGGAGAAACCATGCTCGACCGGGACACCGAACACTACATCGGACGTTCTAACCACTGAACCACCAGTAGGAATTTTGTACAGAATTATGCCTTTCTTAAGGAGGTGCTGTTTATGTATCTGAATGGCTTGGGGTGCTCTCAGAATGCAGGAAAATTGCATTCTGAGAGCACTAAATTTCAAATTTTCTTGGGGGAGCACACCCATAACCTCCCCTAGTTAAGGACGGTGCCCACTAATGGGAAGTATTTTTTCCCAGATAATGACTATGTGAGACAAGTAGATCATATCAGGGGCTATTGAAATCCATAAAGAAAACTGGGGGTAACCACGCATTTTTCAGAGATAACTGCGCTTCAATATGGAGAAAAACGCTGAATGGGCATTTTTTTAGAAAAATGATAAACAGTTATTTTTTCCCAAAATTTCAGAGTGTACACGTGAACTGGCACAAATGCAATGATAATTGTAACAAGGTTTCAAAATAAGCAACAAATGATAACATAACAACTGCTCTTTATACCTCTTTTTTTGAAATATCAGCACAACTGGGAAGTTATCAGCAGTTACCCCTCTCCACGCGTTTGCCTCAAAAATAGTGTAAACGACATTTTCCCCGAACCAAAAATTGATCGTTTGCTGAGTAGGCTAATTACTTTCATTTGGTAAGATAAAAAGCAGGGGTTACCACGCGTTTTTAGAAGTTAAATTGGTTGGTTTCGACCTTACCTTAATCGCTTTGGGGATTATTTACAATTTTCTCCATCCCCTCCCCGGTCAGTTTCACTATTGCTTCACTCAACGCTGAGTACCCCGGGATATCCACAGTGGCTGAAAGTCAGAGAAAACAATACATGGAGGCGAGCAAAAACAGAGAGTGAAGCAGGACATTTCATGGACTCTAAGGAAAACAAATTATACTATTTCATTAAATTGGAGCTTCTCCGTCTCAAACATTAAACAAAATTTTTGGAGAAAGTAATCTCTAATACCTTGGAGATTGCTCTGCAGCGCTCGTAGAGTAGTATGGCGAGCTCAAGATCCACGGCTGGTTTTGTAAACAAACTACTGTACTGTAGTGGAAAATAGTCGACAGAGACTCTAAGACAGGTACTCCTTCAATCGTTTGCTTACCTGTACATGTCCTCAAGATTTTTTGAACTGTACATGTAATGTGGATTGTAAACCTTCTATCGTTTTTCTGTCATTTTACCGGGTACCTCGATCGAATATGTTATTAAACTTGCATACATTCAATGGACTTATATCTGTGCTTTGCGCTATCTCTTTCGGGCTTTGCCACAAGTTTTATATGACATAAATGATTTGCATTGACTCAACTTCCATATATGGGCTATCTTTTAAAAAAGCTGAATAGTGTGAAAGTTGTTGTACCCAATGCGTTTATGTACCCTCATATATGCACTGGGCTATAATGATAAAAAAAAAAAGCCTCGGACTCTCAATAAAAGGGCCATCTGTATCTACTCAAACGCTTTAAATCTATCTTCTGGTGAAAAATTACATAAAATCTTGCAAAATTAAAGAAATATTCGGGAAAGTGTTTAGAGCCGATTAGCCGATAAAACGCGAAGGACGCGAGTGGAAGGTAAGCTTGCAGTTTCTCGATTAAGCGGGGGACTTAGAGCTAATTTCCTTCTGATTTACTGATCCTTGCCTATTAAGGGATTTTTTAATACCCAAGCTCTAAGCGTAACATCTTGAAGCAATAAATTTTGATGTTTTAGAATTGGACTTTTGTTTGACTTTAAAATGTTCGGTCAGATCGATCATACATAGAAATAGCAACATGCGCATACTTCTTCGGTTTTCAAAGAACTGACAAGGTAAAT
>OZ037788.1:6534363-6566863 GCA_964035525.1 Porites cylindrica | reverse complement strand
GTAATGGAAGTGTCCCAAACCGTTTAGACCAGGATTGTAGATGTGCCCCTCCCCTTTCAAATCTTCTTTTTTCTTCTTTTTGTGGCAAGCATATCTAAATGTAATGATCTTGGCTTTATCACGACACGTATTGTAAACTTTCTGTAACTCAAGCTCTACAGGAAGATTATCCAATCACAACCTTTTTTGAAAACAAAAGATTCTAAAGTTTTTTTTGCAAGCGGTCCAAACACATTCATGAATTCGAGAGCTGTTTCCTGAGAGGTCAGGTGAGTTTAAAGGATTTTAAGGTTTTCAACGGTTGAACTGTTGAACGTTGAATTTTATTGGTCCGTTTGCGAAAAAACTTGAACATCTTTTGTTTTCAAAAAACCTTGTGATTGGATAATCTTCCTCCAAGTGCCCCGGATCGAGTAGTCGCACTACCTGTAATGAATTTATGATTCGAAAGTTACATACATAGATACATAAATACATAGTACATACTTTATTGCAACTCCCTAAAAGGGTTTTTCAGTAACAAGGCTACTAATCAACTAAAATAGCTAAATAAATTACCAAATAATTAATTGCTGCGGAGCGACCGAAAGGAGCGAGCAGCAACATAATCAGGATTTAAAGGAAATATATAAGGGGCGGCGAATTCTCGAATTCATCACTTTTTACCACAATGCATTGCATTTAACCACACTTTTTACCACAATGCATTGCATTTAACCAGAGTGCATTGCGCCGCGAGCAACTCAAATAAAAACGCGGGGAAGTAGTGCATCGTGCGCTGCTCAGTTCTACAGCACGGTTAGAGGTCTTACCAAATTTTAAGACACGCAGGAGTCTTTCAGATGAGTACGATGGTTAACTTGGGGAGTGGATTTCAATTCGAGAGCCTTTGACTCGTCCAGGTGTTAAACCTGACGAGAAGATGAGCATTTGCTCTTCGACTCCGCAACACGGGGGAAATTCCAGCTTGCTAGAAGGTGATGTGAAAGTGAGAAAATGTCATGCAATGCTATTCTTAAGAAACTGTATGAGCCGAAAATGGATGAGATTTTGACCATTCGCTTCAAAATAACAGCGGAAATCGAGATAACAAAACATATGTTTTGTGTCCTACTTTGCAGACCAGGACGTGTATCGGCGTTTTGAAAAGCATAATTATGTTCTTTCATTCATTCATTGCCATGGAATATGCGTTTACATTGTTTTTTCACTGTTAATAGCTCGGTTAATGCGGCTGGCGATCATCTTGCCGGCGGAAGTTTCATAGAAAAGAAATAAAATGAAACACTTTTCCCAGGTACTACGTTATCAGCCTCTGTGGTGTAGTGGTTAAGTGTAGTCGCGTCGAGTTGAAGGTGCCGGGTTCGTGTCCTACCGAAATGTTTATTCCTACTTTCTTTTTTTTTGCCGTTTTTTGTGTTGTTGTTTTCTATAAATATATAGCTAAATAACTGTTACTTAATAAAGTGCAACAAACAGCAAGAAAAGTATTGTGTTTCCAGAGAAAATATCATGCACTGTATATTAAATATCTGGATAAACAATCTCAATTTCTATTATTTCCTACAATTTACTGTGGGAAAACCAGAGTTGATAACCACTTGATCATTTTCTAAACAACGTTCCCACGAGTTCTTTCTGTAGACTGATAGTAATTATTCTAGTACTTTCCGACATGTAAATAGGACATTCAATGTCATTTTTGATTCTTTTAAGTCTCACTGCCTAACTAATGCCAGTATCAACAGAATGTGCCGCAGCATTACTATCTTTTAGATACCCTAGTATAATAAATATACGTTAAAAAATAAGTGAAATACAATGGATAATTCACTATTGACAAATTCATAGATTGATCAGAGAAAAGTAGGTTGACAATTTTTTCCCTAACAACTTTGACTGAAGATTTCACATTGTCTTTTAGATTATTCCAGAGCTTAGCACAGAGGTAGGTGAAGGACTGCTCACCGGTGGTTAGGCGGCACTTTAGAATGTTCAGTTGATCGCGTTGTCTAGTATTTCTAGAGTGAATTTGTGAACGCAGAGTAAATTTCTCGAATAGGTAGTCATCACTGCATCGTTCAAGTAAATTCTGTCATTAACAGGCAGCCAACTTAGCGATTTGATAGCTTGTGAGATGTGATCAAACTTTTTGAGGCCAAGAACAACACGGGCGGCAAAATTCTGCACCAGCTGAAGTTTGTTGATGTTATGTTTGCTAGTATTTGACCAAACAGTTGAGCAATAATAAAACTTACTAAAAACGAAAGAGCTCATAAGGAGAAGTATTGTTTTCTTATCTAGCAAGTGTTTTATTCTATTGATTTGTACGAATTTATGCATGTAGGCAAGTAGAGACTGTTTTAGCAATGCGTTCGTTGTAAGTTAGGGATTGGTCATCAAAATGCCAAGATCTTTAGCAACAGTAGAGGGTGTAATTTCTTTTCCAAGCATCTCGAAGAAAGCATCCGAACCGCAGATGCTGTGGGCAGCTTATTGAGGAGTTGTGGCATACCAGGATTTATCAGGATTTATCAGGATTTATCAATAAGGAGTTTTGGCAACACCATCTGGAGACCTGTTCCAGGTCCGCATTTAGATTGTGAATTGCAGTAGACATGTCAGACGAAGGAAAGGACAGGTGTAGTTTAGAATCATCAACCCAGACCGGCCGATTTGCAGTAAGTAGGGACAGACAACAGGTCATTTAAAGTTGAATCCGTTAGTAGTCGTAGATTTCACATTCATTTCTTCACAGCCGTTTCTCCTAGCTCCTCCCGCTTGAGACGTTACGCCAGGAGGCCAGGAAAGACGTCTACGCCTCGGCGACACAAATTCCCCACTGATGAAGTAAATCAATGTTAATATAAGTAATCCGGTAGTCATAAGGTACCAAATGTAAATTTGTTCGACTATTCTGTGTTTTCTCTCACGCGGCCAGCATCTATGCAACTTTATTGGAACAAAAGAAAGCGTTTACATAAGAAAAGAGTTCAGCTCCCAGAGGACTGGTTTGGGACACAAACATGGCCGCCGTTTCATTGTTTTGGGACACAAATATGGCCGCCATGACGTCATGTGAAAATGACGATAACCGGAAATACGTCTGCGTTCGCAGGCTAGGTTTTTTCTGGTCGATTTTGGTAACGAACGAGATCTTGCAAAGCTCAAACGCTTCTTCTAGAGAAGAATACATTCCCACGAATATTTACTGTTTTGTAATGTAGATTCTTCGCGTTTACATTTGAACTTTGTGGCCTGTCTTTTGTTTGTAATTCGTAAATATGTCGACCAGTCAGAGCTCCTGACCAGATTTAGGACAGATTTTACGTCATCAGTATGGAATTTTTGTCTGTCCTCTTATAGAGCGTCTTCACTACGTGGCCAGCATCTATGCAAATTTATTGGAACAAAAGGGTGCGTTTGCATATGAAAGGAGTTCAACTCCCACAGGACTGGTTTGGGACACCAACATGGCCGCCGTTTTATTGTTTTGGAACACCCACATGGCTGTGAAAATGATCCTAAAATTAACACAATCAGCGCGCGAGAAATAATTCAGTTATTTGTAAAATGATTATTGGAAGCCCTGTTTAGTGTTGGAAATAAAGTGATCTTAACAGTTGTTTTGCAACAAAATCAAATTTACGACGCAGTAATCTCATGACAGGGATAGGGTTATTTGCAAATGATAATTATTTGACAAGTGATAGCAGACGTAATCGTAAACGGAGTGGAAAATTACCATAACACTCAAAGAAAATCCCTTAGGCGTCTCTTTAAATGCTAATAGCGTTTATTTTCACCGACCGCGGTATAAACACGTGAAGCTTAATTTGCACATTGTAGTTTGATATTCATTAGAAGCGTATTTGTCTCCGAAGACACCAGGCCACGCTAAAGCACCGTCATTTTTCGACAGAAACCTCTCTTCTTGCAAGGGTAAGTAGAACTTGTTTACAAAAAAGGTATTTTCAGAGTTGTATTTTTTCACTCTATCAGGAAATAAACAGTACTCTATAATATTTATAATGATTTTCAAGAACGCACCCGGTGTTTGCTTGGAAAGTGGGTAGCACTTGGAGGCGAATTTTATTCGAAACTGGGATAAAATTATCATTAGAGAAACATGTTAACAATAGAAGAAATTTCCTCTGCGTTCAAGCTGTACTTACGTAAACCATGACATAGGCTCAGTGCCTCAATAAACTTCTTACATATTGCTTAACAAAATTAGAATATCAACGTGAGAGAAATTTTAGATAAGTCTGATAGAATATGTGCTGAGTGAATGAGGTACCCAACACCAGAGAGGCTTAAGCGGCTAGTCTGAAAAATAAAGGAATTCTGAGTTTTTCTGATGTCATTGATGAAGAACTTAATGAAATAAATAGTTTAAAATCCTGTTATCCCCATGCTGTGGCGTGTTTTTAGTTCACGCCTGGTTTAATATGCTTTCTTAACCACTAGTATAATTTGTTATTGTCACGGATGTCGCACTATATAATTATAATCATTATATTCGTGTTTTACTTTAAAAGAGGAAACTTCTAGGCCTTTCTCCTTCTTATAAATTGCTTGCCCACAAATGCGATTATTAAATGCAGTGAACCGGAGTTGTAATTATTTTTAATAGGTCGCGATACTTTAAGCAAACCTCGTGAGTTCAGGGGAAAAAAACTCTTAACACCACCCACCATATCTTCTTACAATATGAGTCGTAACGTGGTTTTTAACTGAAAATATAAGCGTCGAAAGAGCTTTTGTGAAAGGCCCGTTCAGGATTAGCAATTGGATGAAGCAAAAACGTCTATATTCAGTAGAGTTTCAGCGTTCAGTGATACTGACTATAATTCCGTGCCTCAGTTTAAGAATATTCAATTTGTTTTATAAATTCATACTAATCATACTAGAATAATTTACAACATAAACGAGTATAAGTAAGAAATAAGCTCACTTCTTTGATCGTCGAACTTTAAGTCTGAAGTATTAACTCCCAGTTTTTGATTTCGTCAACTGAGAAAACTGTGCCTTTAGTCGTACTTGAGGTTAATTGAAACCTCGTTTGTTGAGGGCAATCACTCCGTTAGTCCCTGAATGCATGGTAAATATTTTTTCCCTCTCTCTAGCTACGTAGCATTCTTATTTCAGACTAGCGCAAATAATCCCTAAAAAAGGGGTTTTTTTTTCCTTCTATGATCACGCAAAACGGGCATTGTACGCTCATTTTTTTAAAGAGAACTTCACCGATATCTTCAGGAACCAATTTGAAAGGGTGTAAAGCGTTCGTAGCCTGTGAATACAGCCGCCCCTCATCGCTTCCCCGGGCCGTTGTGGTATTTACGTAAACGTGTCACCGTGGCGGGAGCGATACTGAAGACGGCGGTAGGATCATACGTTGTCCCCCGTACCGGCCAGACTCGTACCCAATCGCTTTTCTGTATCCGCGCGGTGATTAATGGAAGGGACTTAGTGAGAACGCAGTGCACCAAGGGAAGAAGTAACTCACCCAACCTCGTCCCCATATTGGAAAAAGAGAAGACCCTGAGGACCAGTTTGCCTAATTCCCAAACAACTTTGCGCGCGTCAAATTTTCCTTCCATATATTGCTTTGTAAGAATAAGCGAGTGTCCACTGGGAACAAGTCTGGCCGCGCCCTGTAGCCTCATAACTGGCAGGATTCTTGTGCCCGGCCGGGGTACTTTTTTGGCTCGCGGCTCCGCCGCCAAAACAGCACTCCCAAGCTAATCCCGCCAGCTACGCGGGCTATTTAACCAGGTAGACATATTTTCTGCCATTTTGTTAGTAAATATGGTTTATAAATCCTTAAATTAAGCACGCTGATCTAAGACCTCTCTGAAGCATTTCCCTGTTTGCCCGACAATTTAGTCTTGAGCCAGCACTGTAAAAATACGAAGGACCTATGCTAATGAGCTAGTGAGATTATTGCTCTTTCATGCCCTTTCACCGTACCGGGTCCTCTTGCTTAGGAAAGTATTACATACATGTAACCTCGTTCCCAGTCGTCCTTTGCGACTTCGAATATGACGTCACCTGTCAAGCTTGTTGGGAAAATTCGTGCGCTATCGCACTCGATTCCAAGCCTCCTCTGGTAACTCGGATAGCGCGAACTGGCCTGGGTAGAAGGCTGACATACATGCAGGTTTCTTTCTTGGGAGCCCTACGGACGTGAAGGGGCTCGAGTTCCAAGGTTCTCTGCAGGTTTAAAATATCTAGCCGAAAACAACTATAACAGCCACTAAATGTTGAATGAATTCGCGGTAAATTCTTTGCCCCCTGCACTGTGAACTTTAAAGTCGCCATTACTGTAGAGATCTGTACACTGATCACAGTTCTAGACCCCTATTATCATTGGGCTGCCCGTTGGGGCAACGCCTAATCAGGAAATACCAATGAACCCACATTATATGGCTGAGCGCGGCACGGTTGGCCATCTTGGGGGGTATTTACAAGAGACTGGGACGAACTCAGACCGGTCTGAGTTTTAAGTCTGAGTTCGTATCGGTCTCCATACATTTCTTTGCATGCGTTTACATGGGATCGGCCTAAAAATTAACTCAGACTGCTCTGACTTCGTCTTAATCGTACCGTTAATCTCACGTAAAACGGAAACGAATATCAGACCGGGTCCATAAATAGTGATGTTTCTTCGTATCAGTTCGTATGGCTCCACCATTTTTGCTTTTTCTCAGAAAAAATAGAAACACTGCTATACGTATAACATCAGCAAACAAGACTTAAAAGTAGCTTCAATTCAATATATGCTTGAGGGATTTCACCATTTTGAGATGCTGTGCAGTTGGTATTAACAGGCCACCATATGAGCGTTAGATAAAGCTTATTTTTTGGGAGCAATAAACTCTTACGGTTGTCTTCTCACTGACTACTGGCGTACGCAGCCTAGTCCTTTCACGTTCTTGGCTCGGTCACTCCTTAGCCCTGGCTTCTTTCAAAGCTGCAACATTCTCCATCTATATGATATTGTAATTCCTATTATAAATTCAGTAACACCTCTAAACCTGTAGAAGGCTGGTGTGGCCAGTGAAAAAGCAATACTCGTTGTTACGATCAGCTTTGCAGTAGTCTTTGGACTTCCTGTTTTTTGGTTCTTAATATATTAGCTGATTAGATCTCTTTTCTAGAGATCCGACGTTTATAACCAGCAGGATTTTCGGGCTTTTGCAATAAATTTAATTCCTTTATCATTGGGTAAAGATAGATGCAGATACGAAAGCTTTAAAAGCAAATTCAGTTTTATTATTTTTCCCTACGACTTGATGATTGGATAACCTTAAAAAATGAAGAAAATTACTTGGGACAAATGCTTTTGAACAAAAAAAAAATGAAACCCCGGGGGAACCCCTCCCCCCTTTCCCAGGAAAAAAAATACGGATTAAAATTTAACCCTGAGTTAGCGCAGGAGGGCTCCTGGTTAGCGCTACTCGGCCTTCAAACAGGGCCCAGTTCTTCGAAAGATGGATAACGCTATCTATCCAGTGGATTCCTCCTAAGACTTATTCGGCTGGATGCGTTTGAACAACCAGGGCCTGGACTCTACCACACTTTTTCGCGCGCTTCCAAAAATAGAACTATGGCCTGGCTCCCAAGCTTCTTCTCAGAAGGGAGTGTTCTGATCATTTCGAAAGTTCTGCATTTCAAAAGCAAAGGAGTAGAAAGATGTAAGTAGATTATTTTACTTCCTTTCTTGCCAGAAATAGCTATCGTAGTCCTTCATGGTCTCAATTATTGCTCATGGTACTGCTTGTTCATATTTATTTATTGCGCTGGATATGCTTCAATCTTTAGCAGTTCGTCCGTTTTCTGCTTTGTTCTTGTGAAACCACCGTATTCGTTCGATTGTCAGAAATTTACATTGGTTGATGCGTATTGCTTAGCATATGTATACTATATTCGAGGTACTTCAAGGCTCTGCAATGCATTAGTATAATTTTCTGTTGAGAGGATGGCAAATTATCCTCAAACTTTTGGTTTGACCATGAAAATGACAAACAAACTTTGTCGTCGATCAAGGATGTTCTCTGTGACCTTTCGAGCGTTGTTTTTAGCCGTTTGATATTTCACCTCTCAAGAAAACCTCTCATTTTGGTAAACTCATAATAAATTGTACCCCACTGAGCGGGTTACGTTTCCTTCAGAACTTTTACATTTGCTTTTTTAAGAAGCTTGAAGCGAATTTACTGCATAAGCTTTCATTTTTATCAAATATTTGCTGTTCAAGGAAAGGCTAGAAATCGGCAACCCGTCCAAAAGTGCATAATATAACCTGTTAAAAAAATTTGACTGCTTCATATGCATCCAGTCTGTGTAACGTGGAGGCTGTGTGTAACAAAGGAAAATGCATGTCCTTTTTAATTGCAAATACGAATGATAATTCATTGTTCACGTACCACCAACATAAATTTTTTGTTAAGTCTTTTCTTTGTATGCAAAACAATTGATAGTAAGTGTAATATCAATAAACTCTTACCTCAAATGAGTTGTGGATATTTAACAGCTGATATGAAGTGTTGGAGTTCGGGGAGTGCATCATTTGAAAAGTAACATTAAAATGCAGAATGACACATTTTGCAGTGACCTATTTGTAACCATGGGAAAACCCACAGTAAAATGGTTTTCTTTGTTTTCTATACATCTCCTCAAGCTTCCTTCAAAAGCTTTTTGTAAATTTCGCAGCCCAGCAATTGTAAAAGCACAATAAAATTGTTTTGCTGTCTTTCCAGCAATGTCTGTACTTACCAGTAGTTTGTTCTCCACTTGTCAGGGTAGCACTTCTATAAATTCCCTATTAAACTTAATAACCCTGTAAGGAGATGACCAACGAGATATTTTCTCTTCTTGGTCTCAAGAATGGAAGATTTGAAAAAAGACAAGACATCTCATAAAGGGAGAAAGCTTCAGAAATACAGCCTTGAAATGAAGATTGAAGCTGTCAACTATGCAGAGTCACATGGCAATCGGCCAGCCTCAAAGGAGTTTCATGTGGATGAAAAGCGAATACGGGAATGGAGAAGTAAAAAGAGTGAAATTGAAGAATGCATTGCTACTAAAAGTGGAAGACAAAGAAAGAAATTAAAGGGAGGTGGAAGGAAACCATTTAATGCAAAACTTGAAGAACTGTTACTTGTATGGATTAGTGAGAGTCAAACTCAAGGACTTCAGTTATCCCCTAAGCTTATAATGAAGAAGGCGGAAAGTGTTTATCTTGATATAAAAGGAAGTAGTGATACCAGTGTTGAAGATTTCAAGGCTTCTAGAGGCTGGGTTACACGATTTATGGAGCGAAATAGTTTAATTTTGACAAGAAAGTCTTCTACGAAAACAGATTCACAAAGTGATATCGTTAAGAACTCTTATCCACATTGTGGGTTAAATCTTCTTGTACAAACCTCAGAAGACAGTTCAGTTCGGTCTGTTGAAGAGGGAAAATGCTATAGTAAGGAAGAGGAAATACATGCACCTCAATCACAGTTGAACAGCCCAAGTGAACAGGAGACAGTTTCTTTAGAACCTACACCTTCTCATGTGGAAGTGTCCTCTAAGCCAATGCAGCTACCAGGGAAAGATTCTGATCATGAAGGAGACGGCATTACTAGTGATGTTAACTGATTCAGCTTTTTAACAATTTTAGTTTTTGACAATGTAGATATTTGATGAAAGAGACAAAAACAAACTGCTGCAGACTTAAATTTTGATATCTTGTGGCTGAAACATCATGTGTGACAAGCTTTCCATGATGTGAGGTCAGGTGACTACAATATTTTTTATCCTGTTTTAAGAGAACTCTCCTTCCAGGATATCTTTGCTATGTCTATGTCACTCTTTGATAATAAATATGAACTATTGTTGTACACTCTTAACAGTGGGAAGCAACCACAATGGCAACAGTGATGGTAGCCTCACTTAAATGTGAAGTTGTACTTTTTCAAACTGTATGGCTACGATTCTCTCTTATTCATTTTATCAAAGGTTGGCAAATTTTTTGAAGATGAATTCTAAAGGACTGTGTGTAAGTGTAGAAAAAGAACAATCCATCAACATCCTCCCAAAGACGTGAAATGTGGAAGTTTCATGTTGTAGTCATGACAATGATGTCTAAGAAATGAACAAAAAGCATGAATGCTGTGCAAAGTTGTTGTTTTGTGAATCAAAACCTGTTGCTTTTTGCCGTCCTCATTGCCACCGCTGCCATCGTTGCCTAATGCTTATCCTAGCAGGATGCAAGGAATGTGTTAATCATTAATCTGGTGAAACATCCTTTCAGGTAACACCCTTGGGACTAGGACAAAATGCCCCCTGTGTCCAATAACAGGGAGTTTAAGGTGTCACTATGGCGAGCACAACAAGAATAGTAAAAAAGCAATCTGTTTAGATTAGCAAAATGGTAACTTTGCATGTTTATCATTCTTACATTTCTTTACGATACTGCACAACTACAATTTGAAATTGCTTTTTATCAACAACATGAACATACAGTAACGCATTTATCTGTCTTTTTAAACTTGGATATTTGCTTGAAAATTCGACTCCAGGAGATTTTGCCAACATTAGACAAAGTGAATGAGTTGGCATAATTATTATACTGAATATTTTGCAGTGAAGATTGCTTAGTCACTTTATACATGTAAGTGATGTTGTTGCTGGCATTACCATCTCCTTAATAACAACAATATTCAATTTATTTACCCATGAAAAACTAAGAAGCGTGTATAAACATGTACATGTAATCAGTGATTGAAAACTGTAGACATTGTTGACAAATATAAGAATATCTAAACTTACATCGTGTTTTCTTTTCAGTGGACTCAATTATAGCTGTAATCCACTGATGGCTCTTTTCGGACACATTTCTGTATCTTTCTTCTATCCTAAATCCACGTTTAGGTCAACAGTTGTGCTTAATTCTCTACATTGGTTCTTAAGGCTTTTGTATCATTCACAAAAATGATGGTTCTTAACATAACAGAGGTGCACAGTGAAAAAGACTGTTAAGTTTATTACTTTGACTTGCACATTGGTGAAAAAATAAATGGGATTCTTTTGAAGCAGTTCCTTGTTGTGCTTTGCACATTGCCTACTGCATATAACTCTGTAACATCAGAGGTGGGGGCAGTTTTCACTGGTGTAGTGAAGGAGGATGCATGATAAGAAAGACTGCTTTTGAAGTCCAAAGGGTTTCAATTGTGACAGTAATAACTCCTCCTTGTTCAAAATGTGTTGTTCTTAATGCTTGCCCTAGTCCCTTCTCTTAAAATGACCATTTCAAGCAGAAATTACCCCCTTTTCTGTCTTGGTTTAATTTGTGCTCTCAACCTTGCTGAGTACATGTAATACTCAATTTATTATCCATTTTTTTGCATTCACCAAAGAATGTGTTTTCAATTTGATACAAGTTATTTCTAAATCAATATGTTGAAACACTCTTCCGGTAGTTTTCTATTTTACATATTACATTTTCTTTTTTAGAGTGTTTTATATCTTATTTTGATTAATTATTTATTCATTTTGGAGTAAACTTGCTGGAAGCTCAAAGAATCTTACACATTAAAGTCTGTGATTATGTCATTGTCCTAGCTCAAACATGACAATATTATTTTTACATCTTTCCCGATATATTTTTTTGTAGATCCTTGTTAACTTCACTGAGAAAAATGGCAGATGCTCCACCTTCACTTAAAAAAGTACGGGATGCATGCAAAAGAAGAGGAGCCACTGGCGCCAAAGGATTATCAAGGTAAAAAAAAGATTTTCAGGGATGATTCTTTAGTGACCCATACAGTGTCTACCTTATTATAGAAAATTAACGTTTCGTCACCTCCATCAGCGTGTAGAGGAACACAAACATTCCGCAACTGGCAAGCATTTCTTGGAAAAACACAACTTAAAACGGATGAATCTTAACACAAACTTTAAGGTCCTTAAGAAATGCCGAGGGAAGCTTGAGTGTCTGATCTTCGAAATGCTTATCATCAGAAACAAAAGACCTACATTAAACACTCAAGCGGACTCCATCCAGGCAAAACGTTTTATTTGATTGTTAGTTTGCTCCATCTTCACTCCACAATTTAACTTGACAGATTCCTGACACTTTTTTTTCTGTGTACATATCACCAATTCATGCTAATTTTTTTTGCATTTGATAATGATGACATGGGGTCATGGAAACATCGTGTCACTTTTTTATCGTTGATTTTTCTTTTAAAATTAATGCAAATTTGAAAAGATCGTGTTATATCTGTACACTGTAATTTCTTCACCATTAATTAAGTGGAAGCATTAATTTCCATGACCTTAATTTCCATTATTTTGGACCAAAATTCTGGACACACTATTGACATTCTTGACAGCTAAGAGAGGAGTACCGTAAAATTCCAAAAGTAAGCCCTGGGGCTTATATTTTTCAAAGTCCCTTTTTGAGGGGCTTATTTTTAGAGGGGCTTATCTACGGAGCGAAATTTGTGTCTCAAAATCGATTGGGCTAGCCTTATAGTTGGAAGTAAATTTACCGTTTTTGCTTTGTTTTACTTTGCATTTGAGGGCAATTTTCCAATTAAAAGCCCCGGGGGGCTGATATTTGGAGGTGCGATTTAACGGAGGGTTTTTTACTTTGCTGGTTTGGGGGGCTTGTACATGGAGGGGCTTATTTTGGGAATTTTACAGTATTTTATCAGCGTGGAGATCCACCAGTATCAGTAAAACTGTGAATAACCCTCAAAGTAGCCAGATTTCTTTGCTTGACCCCCTTATTAAATGTTCATAGGAAAGGGAGAGTACGATGAACAAAGTTTCTGTTTCAGATTATATGGTTAACTTTGTTCACACTGTCTCAACAAGTTTTGTTTCTTTGTGAACCTCGCATTATTTTCCTTCATTCTGAAATGTGTCCCCCTTTCTTTCGCATTGATTTCCTTTACTTGACATCGTTGCCATTAAATTTATGTTAATTTAAGTTATGTTAATTTCCAAAACCTTAATTTCATTGAGTGTTAATGTCCTATAATAAGTAGTGCTGTCAAGTCTCTTGGATAATCCGGGACACTCCAGATTTTGGACTGTATTTCCCGGTCTCCAGATCAGAGTATGAAATCTCCCGGATAATCACCGAAGTTTGCCATTATTTTCTTTAGAAGACACGACTTTCTGACAATAAAGTGTCAACTATTTTGGGTTGTTTGAGCTATTTAAAATTAATGTTAACATTGAACATTTTCTCATAAACTCCAGTATCCCATTGTTAATATTTGATTGGTGGGAAGTAAACCGATCAGGTCAAATGTTACAATACCAACAACATCTTTTCCGCACATTTTGTGTTATCACAAATTCGTGGTGATCAAAGTGACCAAGTAAGTTTTGCACAAATGACATCACGTGCCATGCTTTATGATGTTATCTATCATCCCTTCCCTATCAATTCTCAATATTTGAAGATGTGGGGGGTTGACAGCCCTGAATAAGGTAGTCACTTGCCTACAAAGAGGCAGCATGGGGAGTGGTTAGAGCACTAAACTTGTAATCAGAATGCCCATAGTTCAAAACCTGTCTTGACCTATCATGAGCTGGAACTACTTGTTTTGGTAGTCCCGTCAAACAGGAATTATTTTATTTTGAGTGCACTAACTGTAAACTTGCTAGTCAAAGGCAGTAATAATACTGAAATCCAAATCAGTCATATGATAATTAAAACCCCACAGGGCTGTTAATATGGGCCGGTTCCTTAGCCGGCTACTTTCATCTCCTTCTACCATATCTGCTAACAAAAAATAAGCACCATTGCATAAAATTGTAAAGCATCCGTTTCCCAGTTTTGAATGACATTGAGCACATATTTAAGCAGTTTAGATCTGTGAAATGTTTGAACCATGCGGTGTTGTGGAACGCATGGGACATTTTGACAGCATTGTTCCCAGTCTTGCATGTATTCCTACGAAACAACATGGCATCTGTGGTGGGAAATACCTCTTGAAAACCCCTGGAAACGTGATTTCAGAGACTCTAAATTTCAAAATGTCCCTAGATTCCTTGGCCCTAAGAAACTTGTGTCTTTGGTTTGAGCTCCAAAGCTGCCTACAATTCATAATCAGCCTGCTAATTAAAAAATTTTTGACAGCCTTGACCCCACCCTGCTAGCAGAGTCTTTCTTTCACTTGCTTGATTTTGGTGTACTCAAGAAAGACTGCATGAGTAGTATCTCCTTGTACATGCACTTGCTACATGTTGTTAGGATACAGGCCAAACAGCCACACGCGTCGTACAGCAGGCTCAGTTTAATGACCATCGCTTTATCAATAAATTGTTTCTCACGCTTAAAAAGACAGTTTGAACAGTGATTTTGTTACAGTTTGCTAATTGTGAGTCCTGGGACTCATCCTGTAAAACATCATGAGTCCCAGTTCAAAACACAGTGAGTCCTTACTTTTATATTAAAAGATTCCACAATTCCCATAAAACCAGACTATCACGTTTTAATCTGTTGTCCATTATCAACAGCATTAGCACTTATTTCTGCAACACAGTCATTATTGTCAATGAACTAAAATCAAATTACAGTCTTTCTAGCAAAAAATAGAAAACAGTAATGCTGTCACTGTCGGGAACACTCTTGGGTTTTTAGTTGTTTGGAGAGATACCTAGCCAGTGTCCTCGGAAACTTATCTATTTTGTCCTGGCATAGGAGAAAAACAGTTTTGGGTGGCATTTTCGAATTTTCATATTAACGTTAACAAGACATAGTTCTTGAAGCTTAGAATCAGTTAGAAGAAAGCTTTTCCGTACTACAAAGCACCATGTCGGCCATCGTGGTTCAGCCACGTGCTTTTTACATATGGCAAACATAATGAGTAACCACTCCATCAGGTAAATAAACATGGCCGCCTTTGAAAAAAATCTTATCAGAGAATTTGCATGAAAATATGTTTATCTGTTCATCCAAAAATTGTTCTTAACCTATTTTACAAGCAGACGATATTACTCTTTTGTTTTGAGGTAGCTCTCAATACATATTTAAATTTTCACAAACAGGGCATTCTTCGAAAACATCTTTAGATTGATCAATCTATCGATTGTTGCATCTCAAAAGACACAAGCCATCAATATTATTATTCTGCATCCTTGAGAATTTTTGTGTCAGGGACACAGGGGTAACAAAATTAAGCTGTGGCACTGTGTCAGCTTCAAAGGCTTGGTGCGATTCAAGGGGCTGTGTCATGGCAGTCCAGTTCATTTTGTTTAATTTTGCCAGTTACTAGCCCTCAATCGCTACAGAAATTAAAGTAAGCAAAGAAATTACATTTAATCACAAAATCAGAGATTCGAAACAGACAAATATGTCTCCTGAGCATTATTTTTGAAGTTGCAAACAGCAGAGATCAGTTAGACTGAACAGTTAGACAGAACAGTTTTCAAAAACCCTAATTTCAATCCGTTTCAATTGTCTTCAGTTTTGCCCATCCGTGGCATCTGTTGTGTTATTTTAACCTTCCCTTAATGTTTTAAGTGGTTATTTTTACATGTCTCTTAATTTAATGGGCATTTTGTAATTACCTAATTGGGCTGAATTTCGTGACTCACCTCCTTTAAGACAGAGCCTCCTTCTTTCCTCCTTGATCAAGAAGACAAAAGGAAGCTCTGCTCACAGAGTGTTAAAACCCCCACTGGCATAAGATAAACCATACCAATTACAGGGGCGGATCTAGGTGGAGGGTGCCGGGGGTGCGCGCACCCCCCCCCCCTTCCCGAGATGACCTGCCGCTTTCTAATACAACTCGTATTCTTGTGGTTTATTGGTGTTGAAGTAGAGCAAGAGATGAGTGCACCCCCTCCTAAAAAAAATCCTGGATCCGCCCCTGAATTAGGTATTCCCACAGAAGATAATGGCCATGCTCCAAGCTGAATAGGGAACTTAAGCACCAGACATTCTTGATTCAGAACGGCATGGCTTGCCGCGCAGAACTGGATCAGGGACATGGTTTGCATGCGAAATGCAAATCATTAACCATCACGAACACCGACAGAATAATTCAGTTGAAAATGTCTGTCAAAGATTTGCGTTAAGTTTTGTTTCTTTCTTACAAAAGAGAACATGGTTTTAAACGAAGAATTTCCACTTTTGTTTGACGAATGTTCTTCGAAGAACCCAGAATTTGAACCTGAAAACTCACGTTTTGAAGTCTGTGACCGCAGCTCAAGAATGTCTTGACATGCGCAGTGGCTGTCATGCGGCAAAAATACTTCTGGTTGGTGTGCGTGGTACCAAGAACGTCTAGTGCTTAAGTTCCCTAATGATTTTCAAAGTCACCTTTTGGTGACTTGAAATTATAGAACGGTTGCCAGACATTGATCACCATAATGCAACATTACATAAACGGTTTAAAATCTAACTGGCTGCTCAACTATCACAGTCAAATTTTGAGTTGCTAGACACCTCAGGACAGGCTTCATACCTCAATGACCAGGGTGAAAGAGAAGAACTGTGTAGAAACCAGAGTCTATTAATTAATAATTATTCCACGAGTGTGTATTGGATATGAGATGGCAGATAGCCAACGAGGCACGTAGCACCAAGTTGGCTATAATCATCTCATATCCATCAAGGGCAATTAGTATAATATTTATTGTTTTCTTAAAAATGCCCACAAAATATCGAGAATTCTTCCCAACTTTAATTATTGGTAAAAACAACCGATTTTCAGCTTGTTTTTAATTTTGTACAGTTACTATTTTGGAGAGCATGGTATAATATACACTTAATGTCAGATCCCGAGGGAAACAGTTAGTTTTGTTTTCCCAAGAGTCCTGATGTTTCCCGAGACGAAGTCAAGGGAAACATCAGGACTCAAGGGAAAACAAAACTAACTGGTTTCCCGAGGGACCTGACATTAAGTGTTTTGTTATATTTCTAGACTTTCACTTCAACAGCAACAAAACAATAACCGGAGCGAACCAAAACAGTCGACTCGGTACTCATAACAACACAAATTTAATTCTCAAAACCACTGAATGAATGATTTACAAACAAAAGTACTTTCCTCATATTATCTGCATCTTTTTCCTCCACTAGCTGCTGTTTTTCTTCTGGGAACTTCTGGGATAACTTTAAAAATCGTTGCTTTTTAGCTTGAGGCTTCGTTTTTGAGTTGTTGTGTTCAGTCACGAAAAAGAAAACTGGCAGGACCTGGCGGTGTTTTTCCCGCCTTCTGTCACACCACTTTCCACCATGCTTTGATCACGTGCTGCAATGTATCCCGAGCGGGATACATTGTTTAATGTATCACGATCGGGATACATTTGATTTTAGTCAAGGCCACGTGACCAAGAATCAACCAATGGCAGTCCCTGTTTCGTTGAGTGAAAGTCTAGGAATATAACAATGGCTCATATACCATGATGGCTAATTAAGCCAATCAGAGCTCTAGAATTGCATCATCTGGTTGATTCAGTTTTTAATAAATAATAATTATTGCTTCGTGCAAATGTTTACCTTACTTGACCTTTACAAAGGCTGTAAATCACTAGTAAATTAGTAAAAACAATATAGGTTACCAAATTAAATAAACTTCTGCAGCAATTTCACTTACCAAAAGTTTTTCTTTCTTTGTGTATCGTAGGGTGGTACAGTTGTGTTTATTTTAGTTTGCATTTTGCAGAGCTTTTCGTATCTATGATGACGACGGTTCAAAAACCCTGAATCGTGATGAGTTTTTTACTGGTCTTCAGGATTATGGAGTTACTCTGACAGCTGAGGTATGAACTGCACTTTCATATCACACTTTTGTTGCCTTTTGATGCAAAAAAATTATTCAGCAGATACATTTAACTCCCAGTAAACCAGTTACTCAAGCCCTCGCTAACTTATACTAAAGTCGACTTCCCCTGTATTTTTATATTATTAATTATTTATTTATTTACAATACTTTCAGATTATTATAATACAATACAGCTGTACTTACAAACTTACAACTTTCACATATAATAATACACCTGCAGAACATACACCAACATTAAAAAAAGGAAAAAAAAGACTCGGAAAACATCTACTTAGAATACGCTTACAGTATTTACCATCTCACTATCACAGGATTTTTTTTTACTGTAATTTGACCCTAAGTAACTTGAAACCTCAATAACTCAAACCTTCTGCTAACTTGAAGCAATTATAATTATCAGGGCTCGACACTAACACTTACCCGTTCACCACTGGAAAGTAATATTTCTGAGTGGAAAGTAAAAAAAGCATATGAACCGAAAATACTTGCCCGATCGGGCAACTACTTCTAGACAACGCGGGAAAGTAGTTTTTTTTAAACACCCAAATAAAAAAGAAAAGAAAACGAATGTGTTTAGTTATCACAAGTGAGCTTCCTTGTTAAACGTCTAAGTTTCGCATTTTTCTATCTCCGTCATTCTGGAATTGTCAGTAACATATCGAGAAACCCTGGGTACGAAATAGATGATGCAATCGACTGTGCTCGCCATTTTGCCTTTCACATGTGGACTAGTAAATAAAACATGAGTGTTTTAAGTGCGCTGGTGAGGTTAACAAAGGAAACTCCAAAATTGACCAAGAAAGCAACAAAGGAGGAGAACAGACTGAAAATCAAACAGCTGGAGCATATTCGAAGCAAGCGACGCCACGATGGCTTGAGGAGTTTCCATGGCTGCAATGCAAGGAAGACTCGGAACAGAGTCTTAATTTTGTTATGTTTCTACTATGGATAGTGGAAAATATGATTCTTTCATTTTTGGAAAGTAAAATTTTACTATTATGGAAAGTAAATTATCATATCTACTTTCCACAGTGGCAAGTTATGTCAAAAGTTAGTGTCGAGCCCTGATTATTTTTATTTCCCTTCAGATCATTTCTATATACAGTGAAACCTCTATTAAGCAGACCCCCAATTAAGCGGACACCCTCTATTAAGCGGACACCAAGCCAGATCCCAAAATGAACATCTGATATTTCCCTTTATAACGAACCCCTATTCAACGGACACCTCTATTAAGTGAACCCGGACACTAAAATAAGTTTTATTTGGCTAATTTCTATTGTTAAAAACCTCTATTACGTGGACACCGGACTGAATTGACAATAGTAGTGTCGGATTACGTCCTTGAAATACTGTACGCGCTGAAGTCAGTTGATGTTTTTGCATTTACAAACAAATATTAAAGTTGGTAATAAAAGGTAATGAACTTGAACTCTGGATAGCTTCTTTAACAACATGCAACTTTATCACAGTACAGAGTAACCATTGAATGTTGATTGTTAACAAACATTGTGCAATTTTTACAACCTCTGTCGAGCAGACACCCTCTATTAAGCGGACAGTTGGGAAGGTCCCGAAGGTGTCCACTAAATAGAGGTTTCACCGTAATTTTATCCTAAATCTTGAAACAAAACTCAAACCACATTTTGTCAAGCACTTGACAAGTCAAAACAGACATTACTGTAGTCCTAAACATTGACTTTATCTTAATGCAGCTGTGTATTCTTTGTTTTTGTTTTGCATTGGCCAAATTAATACTAAAGGCGAATTATCCACATAGACAGATAATCCATCAGATGACTAATAATGGTCATCATTTGTCTAGGTATAAATTTGTGGTATAGTTACCAGTCTCCCCAAGTCAAACTGAATCATCATTTCTGTCTAGATATAAATTTAGAGACGGATTAACTGTCTCAGATCAGTGTGCAAAGAAAGTACTGTCCGATAGCCCGGGGCTAGTGGATTTTGCTGTAGGGCTAGAGAATTCTGTTCTTAACTTGCCCGATGGGCAAGTGAAGTTTTTTGAGGAATTCAAATTACCAAAGAACTGTGAAATCAATCTGCTCATCAAACGCTTTTGGGGCTAGTTGAAATGTTGTTTGGGCTAGTAAATGTAAGCTCCAGCTTGCCCGAATGGCAAGCTGTAAAAATGACTTTTTTTGCACCCTGCAGATGAGTTACCCGTTAGTAGTACATCTCTAAGAAACGTGAACAAAACAGAAACTGTGCAACACCATTAATGTGCCACACAACAGACACAAAGTTAGTTTTTGTAGGTTGATATTGATTCTTTGTAATGCATTTTAAAACTTTCCAGGACAATAAATAGGATCAGGTCTACTGAGAAGCATCAGGGTCAAAATATCATTATCATTTTCTTGAAAAAGTAGATCGCTTGCCTTGCTTTGTTTTGTTTTGGGTCACGTTACTTTCCTTGAATTTGCATTTTTACTTGACTCCTCTACATTATTTTTATTTCATTTGATTGAAATGCACACTGTAGAGTGACACCTCTTTTTCCCTATTCAGGGGTTTCAATAAAAGTTGAAGTAGCCAGCAGGTTTGAATAGAGTAACCGACTGTGTATCAGCAAGGGACCGTTAATCACCTTTTTCTAGGGGAAAAGTTTGAAATTTCAGAGCCGTAAAATGTGATTTTCAGCATCCTGGGGACGAAATGTGAGGACTAAAGAGCATTTTTTTTTTTCATTCAAAAAAATGTAGCTTTCAATTTATATGTCCCACGGTCAATTCCTACAAGCAATGAACAAATGAACATACTTTTGCACGTGAACAAATTCTGCGTAAACCTATAAAAGAAACTTGTGAAAAAAATGTCCAAAATATAGTGTTCACATGACTTAAGCACAATAGAAAACTAGTGGGCCCTTACGAAAACACATCATAATTACGTTTTCATTCAGGTTTTATGATATATTTCTTGTCTACAACGTTATTCAAACTGGTTGCTTCTTCTTTGTAGAGAGAAGTCGCCAACTTTTCTGAGCAAAGTAGCCAATGCATTTCGTCGGCCGTCAGTGCTTATTGAAACCCCTGCTTATTTCTGTAAATTTGCTTGGAAAACCCAATAACTCAAAACGTCCAGTACATAAGTCAGCCAATGACCCGTTAGAATTTTGCACAATGCATGAATGTTGAACATGAAGATATACAAGTATTTACTGTGTGTGGTTGAAGACCAAGGGCAAGGGCTTTCATGAAGGAAAGGAATGGGCCCTTTTGTAATATTTTGGTCAAATGACCAGTTAACTTAATACTTGTCAAGTTAGAGCTGTTCTATATTTTTCCATGGGAAGAGCATACTTCAGTTAACTAGGGCTCAAAATTTCAGTCCAGTGTAGCCTACACAATGGTGAGATTTTCACACTTACCAATGAAATGTTTCATATAGAGGTAAGTAAGCCTTGCCACCCAGAAAAATTTTCTATTTTTAATCTTTTGAAAAAGAAACAGATGCTATATAACATAACTTAAAGAAATAAGAACAGAGTAAAAAATGAATTACTCTTAGCAGAAAATGTGTGGCTTGTGATGTGCAAGGGAGGATTTTACGATGGTAAATCAGTGAAAATTCATGCGATTACCATAGCAATGTTCCTACATTTAAATTCTTATTCTTTTATCTTTTTTCAATTCAGGAGGCTGAGGAGCTGTGGGCCTATTTTGACAGAGATGGAGCAGGTGGAATTAACATTGATGAGTTCATTCTTGCTTTCCGGGTAATTAAATAAGTAAAAGTAGAGAGACATGTAGCACATCCACAAAGTGGTTCTTCATCTACCAATCCTAGTTGAATTGAAAGTTGGAGATGTTGGTTTTTGAGGAGGGGGAAACCAGAGCATGGGAGAGAACCAACAACAAACTCAACCCACAGAGTCAATGGCAGGATTGAACTTGCGTCAGTCTCACATTGCAGGTGGGAGGCGAGTTCTCTCACCACTGTGCAACCCTTAATCTCAGGGCCAGCGTGCAAAGAAAGTAGTGTCCGATAGCCCAGGGCTAGTGGAAGTTGCTATCGGGCTAGTGAATTCTGTTATTAACTTTCCCGATGGGCAAGTGATCTTTTTTGAGGAAATCGAATGAAAGAAGAACTGTGAAATCAATTCTGCTCTTCAAAAAGTTTTCAGGGCTAGTTGAAATGACGTCTGGGCTAGTAAATGTTAGCTTCAGCTTGCCCAAATGGCAAGCTGTAAAAATGATTTTCTTTGCACCCTGAGGGCTCCCAAAACATGTAACATGTTATGTAGCTCTCCATCACCATCCCTCCTTGTGTTTCCAAAATGTTAATCACATGGCTTGCACATTGTAGGACTTCAAAAGCAGATTTCTTGTTGCTTTCGTTTTTTTCTTTCCCTCTAGGAAAGGCAACCAGTTTTTGAAATGTTCAACACACCTTAAAATCTGCTACTTTTTTGAATTTCTTGTTGCCGTCACCCTCGTCATTGCTTAGGCTTCCTATTTTTTAAGTCCCTAAAATTAATATATGTGCTCCACACTCAGTCCTGGAAAGGTAGATGTTTTTGTGGAAATGATTGAGCTAGACAGTGTTCTCCAGGAACTTAAAGCAGAGGGAGAAAAAATTTAAGTAGGTGCCACTAGTTTGCATTGGGGCTGGTTTTTCAAAGCTGGGTTAAGATAACCCAGGGTGTGTGAAATTTGAATTCAGGTATGAAAGCTTTAAATGCAAATTCACTCTTAATTCTTTTTGTCTATAATTTGATGATTGGATGCTCTAAAAAGAATGGAGAAAATTATCTGAGAAAATGCCTTTAAACAAATTAAGAAAAAGAAACCCAGATTTAAATTTAACTCTGAGTTAGCACTAATCAGCCTTCGAACAACTGGGCCCAGATCAATAGGTGAAGAGTACCTTTCATGCATCACACCCGTTGGTCAGGAAGGGCATGCTTTGGGGACATCCCCCTTGGGAGCCCTGAGAAGTGCATTTAACCCTTTAAGCCCCAATATCCACATACAAATTCTCCAAACTGATCTCTATACATTTCCTTCATGGATGGGTTGAGAGAATTTGATAAAAGATCAAGGCATTTTCTCTTAGGTGATCAGTTTAGTAATTCTCATAACCTAATCTCTGGACAATCTATGGATATGGTTCGGAGAAAATTGATGTTGGTCACCATTGGGACTTAAAGGGTTGAGCGCATTTTGATCAGGGAAAGAATTGTAGCCATATGGATGGCACCTTAATTCACCTACATGTATTTTAATAATATTAAAACTTAAATTATTTATGTTTGTTTTTGTCCCACAAAACTGTTGAAAAAACTTGATTTTTGATTGGTGTAATGAACAGACTCGGACATGAGTTTTGATTGGTTTAGCCATGAGCATGATACATGCCACAAAACCTTAATGGCTATTTACTCAACCTGCAGAAACCCTTATCAGGCTCAAGGTTGGCAATAGTCAAAAAGGCATTTGAAAAAGCTGACAGGACAGGAGATGGTGTTATAAACTGTAAGGATTTAAAAGGGTAAGTTTGTTTAAGCCTGTATTAAACGTTGCTCCATTCTTTTGCAAAATTAATCTCATTTGCCTGTTGTCTTGGCCCCGTTTCAAACATTGTCCTACTGCTGTGCCGAACTCAATTGATCGAATTAAATTCGACTTTAGTACGGCAGTAGCACGACATTTGAAAGCAAGTCGTGCTAATGCCGTGTAGCGTGGCAAGCCTTGCCATGCTACATGGCAGTAGTTCAACTTGGTTTCAAACATTGTGCTACTGCCATGCCGAACTCAATTCATAAATTATAAGCTTAGCACGGCAGTAGCACAACGTTTGAAACAAGCCTTAGTATATTTTCCCAGGATGCAAGCTTTGAAAACTTCCTTCGCCTGAGCTCCAGAGCAAGCAATTTTTCATGACCACATTTTCTGTTACAATGAATTGATTTTTTTTGTCATTTGGAGTGGATTATTTTGATATTATTATATAAACACCAATGAAATACCAGGTGAGCTTTCGTGCGAAAACTTGATATCTTCACATGTGAAAATAACACGTTATCGTCACATGTGAAAATATCACCTTTGCTATGGCTACATAATAAATTGCACCTTTCACACCAAAAAACTATTAAAGTGAAATGGTTTGGCATTTCATTGGTGTTTATATAATAAATAGAACATTACATGGCCGCTTGGAGATACGAAATTTCTCTCCTCATGTTGAAAAAATATTTAACGCGTTCGCTGCACTACCTCGTGAAAAATTTTTCAACACTCTAAGAGAAATTTTGTATCTCCGCACGGCCATGTAATATCCTCTATTAATCCTTGGTTCAAATTCTATTTTCACAACATGTACATTATTATTTATCAAGACATATCTTCCCAAACAAGTTTTTAGTGGAAGTTAGTTTTAATTATCTGTCACCGTTTCTTGCAGAGTCTACAACTGCAGAGAGCACCCCAAGTATAAAAATGGAGAAATGACAGAAATGGAGGTATTTCAGGAATTTTTAAAGAACTTTGAGCCAGACCAGGGAAAAGATGGACAGGTTGGTTGTCTTCATTGATTGATAGTCATAAATATTAAACAGGAAAGGTGAAATTTCTTGGCACAATTTTAAACCATATTGATAACTTCCAAAACAGGTGAAGATCAGGAGTGCTCTATAGTTACTGAGCTACATGTACAGAGAACTCGATGGGTTTCATGGGGTGCACCAAAACCTATGTCCGATTGTCTAGGACAGGTAGAAATCTACTTCGGACGTGTAAACCTTTGACATAACTTGTCTGTGGGACAAGCACATTTTTAAGTAGAAAAAATACAAAAACAGTTTAAAATTGACTTCAAATTTCAGTAAAATTAAAATTTATCTTATAGTTATAAATACAAACCTCATACTTGACAAAATATGGTAATCTTCCTTTAAACTTCGCCATTCCACGGCCATTTCATTTTGTTTTTTCACGAGTTCCATTTCAGGTGGAAGTCAAAAACAATTTATAAGGCTAGTAATGTCATTAGAAACATTAAATGCCCAATTGTTTTTGAGTTTCAGGTTTCAAGCAAAAGTTTTTGGACAGGAACTCTTAAGTTTCAGACAACCAAATTTAACCCTTTAAGTCCCAATGGTGTTCAACATCAATTTTCTCCTAACAATATCCATACACTGTCAAGAGATAAAGTTATGAGAATTAATAAAATGATCACCATAGAGAAAATTCCATGATATTTTATCAAATTCTCTCAACTAATTCTTAAAGTAGATGTATGGAGATCAGTTTGGAGAATTTGTATGTGGATATTGGGGCTTAAAGGGTCAAAGGACAAGTGGATATAAGAAATATATTTTTCTCTTACTCTGTTTCACCATTAATTTACAAGGCCCTGTTACATGGGGGTAGGGGCAAAAAAAGTTCCATCCAGTCATCCAGGACAAGTAGATTTTCTTGCTGGGAAAGTAAAGACAAACAGACAGTGGTCCCTGGGGCCTGTTTCTCTAAAGTCCCGGTAACGTTTTGGGTCCAAAAATCTGTTTTGTGTTTGCATCCACGATCAAAGTCTCAATAATTTTGAAAATAATACAACAAAACTATCAGTTAGCAAAGCAAAATTGACTAGTTTGTGAGCTAAGAACTGTGCTACTATTCAATAGGTTTTGATTTTAAAATTTTCCTTCGTTTCCGAAAAGTTTCTGGGCCTTTTGAGAAACATGCCCCAGGCAAGCAAAATGTGAGAGCTCGTTTGGACAAGCTGGAATTCAATTTTTTGTTAGCCCTGAAGGGGTAGGGGTAGGGTTGGTTAGTGGTTTAAATCAAAATCTGTGACAACATTTTGCAATCCTTATTCTTGCAGCTTTTTGTAAGTCAGAGCAGTTAACAGCATGTTTACAGATTGAATGTTATTGTTCAACATCTACTAAACAGATTAACACTCATCTTTATAGTAATATTTCTTGTTCAACATTGTTCATATATGATTATATGATTTTCATATATTCATAACTTCAATGTTCAACATGTTGAATGGCCCATCTCAAAAATCAACATGTCACGTAGTTTCACGTGATCAAGAGATCAGGCGTTTCTGCACGAGTCCTCGAGAAAGTTAGGCGGAACAAGAGAAATAATATTGCCGCGACTCCCTAAGAGAAGAGCAAGACAGTAATCTTTGGGTCTTTTGCAGTTTCTTGTGTGTCCTGTTGCTATTAATAAGGCTTTGCAAACTGGATTTGTTTGTCGGGGTGACTTTTCACGAGGACATGTATGTCCAGCAGTGTCATCATTATTTTATTTCAGATCATAACACTCTTATTGCATTATTCTAATACTACTAGTAGTAAGCGAAGGTTACGAAGTATGGGTGACAACGAAATGCTCTTGCTCCAACACTGCTTTGTGTAATTTTCATGTGATAGATGGTCAAAACACACAGATAAGATTTCCAGTGATAGAAGGTCTACATGCACATGACCAGATTGCCTTCTATGCATTTTATTCATTCTCAGTGGGAGTCCAAACAAAGCTGGCTACATAAAGGCCCTGCCAGGGTAAATTCCAACTAGCAACATGGCCCAAAAAGTAGCGACAGCGCGTAAAATGAAATCGCGATGAGACAACCTCCTTCGCCCAAATTGTGACAGTGATGGCAAAACCGACAATAAGCGACAAGCATTTATAAACACTGACACGAGACGTTTTAAAATTCAGACAGGTGACATGGACCCCCCCCCCCTGGCAGGGCCTCTACATACAAGCCCGGGGGGGCACTCCCATACATTACCTATACGGGTATGTGCCGCCCAACGGGGTCATGATTTTGAAGGTCCTGATTTAGAACGGAGTATCCATTTCAGAGGCGTTTTGTAGAACGGGGTATAAAAAAATGTGTATCACGGCTTTATCTTCTGCTTAAAATTGTTGCTGATTATGAAGAAGCATTTATTTGATGTATAAGTCGAACAAAGAGAGAAACATCTCTTTAAAAAAACAAGTCTATTTCAATTTACACACTTTCTGGAACGGAGTATAAAAAATTGGCCCATTTCTAGAATGGGGTATCAGTTTTAGGGTGAATTCTAGAACGGGGTATCAATTTTTGGGGAAATTTTTTTTAGAACGGGGTGCCAATTTGGAGTCCCAGGCAGCACATATCCACCCAAAAAATACCCAAGTGTTCCCCCCCCCCCCCCCCCGGGCATACAAGTACGTGCCATGCATGCATATAGGATCGTACTAATTTTGCACATTATGGCTTAACTACTAACTGACCAGATAAAACTAAAGGGTCTGTAATTAACAATGTATACTACTTCATCATTATTTTCTCAGATGATGTGTTACTGCCCAGCATCTGCTTCCAGCCCTATACTTACAATTTGTAACCTCTAGTTATATTATTGTTCTTTGGTATTAATTTTTAGGTCACAGAGAAAGAATTTTGCGAGTACTACGCTTGCCTTGGGGCAAACATTGATAACGACGCCTACTTTGATCTCATGGTTAGAAATGCTTGGAAGATATAAACATCAGTAAAGCTCTTTCTTTGAGAGAGTTCTCAGTTTCATTTTCTTAATGCTTTACTTGCATAATTATTGTTGACAAAATTCAAGAAATTTCCCAGAATTTTTATCATAAAATACCTCTCTCCTTTGAAGAATAGCTTCATGATAGGAAAATGATTGCATGGGAGACGATGAGAAGAGAGAAGTGCTCTATTTTCTTTCAATGTCCTTCACATTGTCCCCAATATTCTTTCTTTTTGTTTCTCTCTACCCATCCTCTTACAGGGGTGGTGAATGATACCTCGAAAAACGTGGGTCTTGGAAAAATTTTAACAGGATCTCGAAATCTCGGAAGCATTTTTGATAAGTCTGGAAGTCTCATTTTTGCATGGTTTGTCTTTACTTTTTTTGAGTCTCGAAACTTTTTACCAAAGAGTCTCGGGCTCGGATTTCTAACTAGGGTCTCTGTGTCTCGGTGAGTCTCGGATTTTACCATTCGCCACCCCTTCTTACTGCAAAGGAGAGACTGCTGACTATAAGCTAAATCACAATAGATCTTTTTACGGATGCGGCAGCCATATTGAATTTATTAGATTTAAGGAGTATTATGGGATGCTCAGGGGGGCACTCGCTCAGTATTTGCACGTGCTTTTTAAGCAAAAAGAGAACTTCACTGTATATTTCTCGGGGAAAAGGCGATAATTATTTCAGTCCAAACACAGCACAATGATCTTTTTTTACCCATTACAATCTTTTTCTACGAAAACTTAAAGAGAGATTGGCCCGAAAAGCATGCCTAAATTTGGAGCGAGTATGTCAGATCATGCTCATGCCCCCTGGGCATCCTATAATACTCCTTAAAATTAATAATTCAATATGGCTGCCATATCAGTAAAAAGGGATTATTATCAACTGCTGTTCAAGATAAAGGACCCCCTCCTCTCCTAAAGGGAGGCATGAAGCTGAACTTAAGAGCAGTGGAAATTGTGCCCACTGCAGAGGAGATCGATAGATAAAATATTGCAAAACAAATAGTACTGTCTATGTAAAATATGGTACTGTTAGATTTTCAGTATTTTATGATATGAAATCTGGAATTTTTTATTCTTGAATTTGATTTTAAGCAGTCTTTGGTTCATAACTTTCTTCTGAGCTTTATCAATTCCTCAATAGGAAATCAATAGACTACTACTCCTCAAAAGTATCTACTAACTGACAAAAGGCCCTTTTCACCCATAGACACACGTTTGTGCCCTGATTTGCCAGGGGGAGCAGAGCACACCCACCCGGGCAGTTTCCCACAAATTTCATATTGTTTTTGTATTGTTTTATCGTTGACAAGTCAGTTTTTCCAGATGAAAAAGGGGAATTTTTTTAAACTTTTTGCTTCCGACTGATTTAGAAGCGTTTAAGTAGTAACAGGAGTTGCAGCATTTAAATAGCAAAGTGAAACTTGAGAGCTCAACCACCATGATGATCTTTAATATATTGGTAGTTTTATTGGGGCAGCATATTATGTTAACTTGTTAAAATGTAAAAGACATGTAATGCTTTATTACAGTTTTCAGAGTGAAACTTTTAGTGAAGTAATTTAAGTTTTTATTAGAAAACACTTTGGCTTTCCGCACTCATGACCAGTGACAAACAACCCACGAAGTGTAAGAAGTACTGCTCAATTGTGCAGTTTCTCCTTCTTGTTTTTACCATGCTTTTGTGAGTTTTAGCTAAACAAAATCGTTATATTTTGCAGAGAATCTGTCCAATTTTGCTGTTAGATTCTCTAGTTGCCTGCATGTTTTGATAATCTTTAGTCATGCTTGTGTCTTAACCTTAAATTGTTGCTTGAAATAAAGTTTGTAAACCTTTTATTGTTTCATTGTGTTAGTTATTTTGACAGTTTGTGTTACAAAGTGTTGAATCTCATTTGAAGTGTATGTATATGTGTGTTGGAGGGGGTCATATCAGGGGCACCCAACGGCAATTTTCGGAAAATATCTGTTCGGAAGACGATTTGAGATCTACAATTTTTGAAACATTTGTTGAAAAATTTCTTGCTTGGCTGCCTCTCCTAGGATTTTCGAACATCTAAAAATTGGTATAATTGTCCATTTTTATCGGATTTTTACCCTAAAAAGGTCTCCTAGAATTTTCGGGAGCCTTTTTTCTGGCTGAATATAATTTTCGGATCACTAAACTTTCAGCTAGGAAATCCGAACACGTGAAAAATTTTTAGACGATAAAAATATGCCTATATCTACCATTCAAATTCTAAAATGTACGTTTAACAACGCTATCTTTAAGTGGTTTTGAACTATATTCTTGTTGGGTGCCCCTGGTCATATGATAACATATTTTGCAGTAAATTTCAAGCTCTATATATGCAATGGACAAAGTTGCATATTTCTTTGTCATGTGTGATTGAACCTTTTAATGAAAAAATGCCTAGTGGCCTACCAAGAGGAAGGTGTAAAACAACTTTTCTTGAGAATGGTGAGCCCAAACTAGACTGTACATTCAAACTAGGACTGGGTTTGGCAGTCATGCACGTTAGACCACAAGCGGTCGTCCTTTCTTTCCTTAGAGTGACTTGCAGTAAGCCATAAAGTAAAATTATGCAAATTAATGGTGAAAGGGGGCGAGATTTGTTTCTCATGGCTTTACCACTTGCCCCCCCTCACTAATGCTCTTGATCTACTGTGACTCAAAAGAAAACGGTTCATAAGAGATGCTTGCAGTCTACAGCCAAGTTTGGTAAAAGGTACTAAGACAGTTGGGTAAATGGAGGCTCGCCTGTCTCGTTAGTTTGACAAACCTCTTTTCTATTTTATTTATTTACCCTAGCCTCCTCTGCAAGCAACTCCTGTAATTGTCACTCCCTTTTCTCTCTTTATTCTTCCACCCAGTCTCTAAAACAAGGCATTGATGCCTGAAGAGGAGACTATCATATTTACCCCTTCCCTGCTCAAAAGAAGGAGAAATCAGGACAGAAACTTATGTCAGTTAGCAACTGGCTGATCAATGAGGCACTGTTAGGGTAAAATTCAAACCAGCGACATGGTTTTGAAGTAGTGACATAAGACAGATGAAAATGGTGACAAATGACACAAAGATAGGTTGAAATGGCTGCAACAGGGACAAAGACAACTGCATAAAACATTATACTAAAATATGGAAAGAGACATGGGTTTCTCCTCAAAACATGAAACAGTGGATTTTGAAATTCAGACTGAGACTTATGTGCCCCCCACCCCCCCACCCTGTAGGGGTAACACATTAATAGGAGGAAAGAAAATGTTTTGTGGCTGTTAACATTGACAACAATGACTGTTTATTGCGTTACCACATAGATAGTGTTGCAAACAAAGGAAAAAATAACTAAATAAAAAGAATGATATTAAAAATATAAATTAAAAAGAATTATAGCGCTGTATACCAAAGTAAGATGGTATATACTTACTTATATCACAGTAATTATGGTAAGATAAAAAAAAGTGATAGGAGAAGATCATTTGAAACATTGAACGTGGTTGTGACACATGAGATCTCCATTATTTCGCCATTTCCTGTTCCATGATATTTTGAAATGACAGATTCAATTCCACAGTATAAAGGGAGTTTCAAAAAATTGCTTTCTCAAAAACATAGTCATGTTGAAAGCAAGCATGGCCAAGAGCACATACCTACTTATTAAATAAAACTTTAATACCCAAATCACTGCCCCCTTCCCCAACCCCAGATTGAAGGGAAACGAATACCTAGAAAAGAAACTTCCATTTCTTCTTAAATACTCTAGACTTTTGCATCCAAAAGAGAAAAACAGAGCAAAAAACAAAATGAGAATAGGCTTTAATAACAGGGTCCAAATTTTGGAGGATATGGTAGCACATACCCAAGCAGCCACTGGGCTTCTACTGGCATCTTTCAGTCCCCGACGATCAGATACAAAAATAGGGCCACAGTTTGGAGTCAACAGTAAAAGGACACGTATGAATATAAGTTTGGAGAATTTGTATGTGGACATTTAGGCAAAAAAGGTTATAGCTTAGAAGACTGGGGAGGCTTAAATTAGGTCAAATGGAGATAGATGCAGTTTGTCAATTCCCCCCCCCCCCCCCAGGGGGGGAATGAGGACAAGATTTTGACGCAATGATTCCTGGGATCATTTGGGTTTACTTATGATTGGTCGATGGTATTCAAGGCAAACATTAACCAATTACAAGTAACACTTGTCCACTTAAACGATCCCAGAGATTGTTCCACCAAAATCTTGTACCCATTCTTTTTATAGTTTCTAGTGGGGAATTGGTTGTTTTGAACAAAAATATGTCACAACCAATGAATCTACAGTTGAGACCCTGTTAGGGTCAAAATTCTGACGAGCATCATAGTCGTGAAACACTAATGTATAAAGACATATCAAACGGTGACAAATGAGCTTAAGGTGGGTTGTAACTGTCAAAGCAACAAGGACAATCGCATGTAGTTTACTAGATAATTTTACGAGTTAAGACCCTACAAAATTCCAAGTTTTTAACCAACATGAATCGAACATGTAATCAAAATAAACATAGGGGACCCCTACAATGTACCTACTAAGAAAAACAACATGGCTCAGCAAAAGATTCAGTGTTCACTGTACACTGGATACCGGTGTGAAAACCATGCAGGAAAGGGCTTCTACTTACACAAAAAAATGGTGATTTTGGCGCGATTCTGTAAGAGAGTGAAGCTTCACCATTAATTTTGGTGCAATCATTCCCTGTCACATGCCGGATTACATGAAATCATCTTAACCCAAAGTTTTGTTTAGCCTGGGCTTAATGGCTTACGCCACAGACATATTTACCCCACCCCCCTCCCCCAAGTGAGGGTCTCCTCATAGTTATCCTCTTGATGAGTTTCCATAGTAACCTTATCCAGTAGACGGTCGTTTCGTAACTACCCTGTGCACACTTGAGGCCTTTTAATCGGAAAATCAATGGGCCTCTGCTCGCAAAATATTTCCTAACTTACAAGTAAATAATCTTACTGATGGAGAAAATCACGCACCGCATTGTTCACTTGATCAGAATGGACGGGAATCTTCAACGACTCCTGAACTTTAATTCCCTCTTTCTCCGTCAAAATGTTATGACTCAATAAACTGGGGAGGATTTTTTCCTCGCACTCCTCTGCCGTAAATTCCGTATGAAACTGA
>OZ037788.1:6464363-6524363 GCA_964035525.1 Porites cylindrica | reverse complement strand
TTGTTCGCTGACATTTTGAAGGCACAAATGAGTTTAAGTCTGATAGTGAAGCCACTCCCAACATCAGGTAGAAACTCCAGTTTAGTGCTCAGTTTCAGCAGCTGTGCCTGATCGATCTGATTAGAGATTGGTGGACTAAAGTAAAATTCATTAAAAATTTAACGCTTCTTACTTCAACCACCTGTTAGCAAAATTTCTTCGTTAAATCTCCCAGATCATTAAAGATAGGTCAGTCGTGAAAATTATTACCATACGGTAATGGGAAAGTGCGTCTAAATTTACCATCGCTAAGCATAATAAATCCAGCCTATCTCGGCAGAGGATGTAGTGAGGGGAAAGCCAAGAATGGTGTCGTCAGTTCCCCACGAGACAAACCGGCTCGAAACACGTGACCCGAAACGCATATGACGCGTGGAATAGTGAGGCCAAGGAACTATTGACCTTATTAGGCAAGATATTAAAGAACTAGATTAACCCATGGAGGGTTGTGACGTCACCAATTAAGTAATTGAAGCTTGCTTTAGGCGGGAAATGGTATTGGCCACCTGCTTTTTTGGCGGGAAATCGCAAGTTCAACGGCGTAATCTGAAGATGATGCGCCAGTTCTTTGTTCCCCATCCCTCCTCCCTCTTCCTCGTCGATGATCGGGGCATTTACTTTTAAGGTGATTCCCTGGTTTTGCACTGCGCATCTGTTACTGCACATAACAAGATGGCCGACGTAAAAAAGAGCATGTGAAGTAACATTATTAAAATGAAGTTGACTGAAGAGAAACGCTATTGGAATTTTTGCTTGCGGTTGTTTCTTGCCGAGGTGAGACTCAATGTGTGGGGAATGTGCATAACGTAAGCAGTACGCGTGTTGCTGAGTTCGACTTCCTCACGGAGAACCTCGATAGTGGATATGTTTAACTTGTGCTTACTCACTTTGATTTTCATTTAAACCCTTTCTTTATCACATTGTGTCCTAAATGTGATATCTCGATGTAAATTCTGTAAAAATGGATTTTTTAATACTTTCTTCCCCCTTTCACATACATTCTATTTTGAAACTCGCCTCAGTCCTCTCTCAAAAATCGGAGAAAATGCATTTGGTGCGCACTTTCTGCAGCTCTACCGCAAAAACGAGTACGGTGACCCCCATTTTTTATTTCATGATTTTAGTAAGGACAGTGCTTCCTTTCGATGACAAAAAAATTGGCACAAATCTTTGTTCAGTTTTTTTTTGGCAGTTTTACTAAATTGTACGGATTGACCTATCACGGGTCGAATAGCGCGTGTCCAATTTAATTGTATTTTTGGGCGTAAAGTAAAAATAGGAGCATTAAAAGGCATTTTTCTGGTATGTAAGTGGATAAACAATACAATAAAGTCAAATTCTGTGCGATACCACATGCATCATCGAAAAAATCTCTCCTTTTTGTCTAGTTTTGGGCTGCGCGCGGTTTTTGTCAAAGGGTCCAAAATAGCCGTATTTGTCAGCGTTGTGACGTCAAAACGAGCACGGTGATCCCCACTTTTTATTACTTTTTTATCATCTTCATGACTTGTTTCATCAGTGTACCAAGTTTCATCTACAATCTATGTTATGTTCTTTTACTAAGGAATCACCTTAATGCAAGTAAAGGAAAGGAAATCCCTCCCTCCCCGGGGCCAATGTGGCTAGTTAACTTTCCCGACCAACATGTCAACTCAAATTTTGTCTCAGTAGTAATTGAAATTTTTAGGCAATTGCAAATACGGGGGGAACCCGGAAAAAATTCGGGACTTCAACGGGATTCAAACCCATGGCCTTTGCGTTAGCGTTGGAGTGCTCTACCATTTGAGTTATAAAGACCCATACATTGGGAGCAGGCCAATTTGTTGATTTCATCTTAATCCGTGAGAGGTGTGAATTTTTATGTCGTCGAGCAAACGCTTTGTCTAAAAATGTTAAAGATTTTGATTATCTGCTCCAGGCGTTCTACGTTGCAGGTGACCTATAGCTAATGGCTATATCTGGCTTACATTCAACATGCATCTGATTAGAAATGGCATGTTCCGTCACCTGCTTGTAGTACCACCAGGTCCAAGCTGTTGTTTAAAAGATAAAGTAGTACGTACAGTAACTCTTCCAGACCTGTATTTTCATTAGCCTAAATAAGCAGTAGCGTCTTTTGCTTTGAGATATGGGTATTTTAGGGCCATTTATACGAGGAAAAATAAGACGCGAAGTGTACCATTTATACGAGCATGTCTTATCTAAGACGAAAACAGCTCGTATAAATGGTTCGCGTCTTATTTCTGTTCTTGACTCGTTTTCGTGTGAATGTTGCCCGTAGCAGCGGCAATCCAACGTGGCGCGCCAAAAATTAACGCATGCGTACTATGCGTTCGCGTCTTATTTAAGACGCGAAGGTCATTTATAAGAAGTTTTTCTCGTGTTAGCTAAGACGCGTCTCATCTAAGAACAGGTGTTAAGGGCTGTTCTAAAATAAGACGCGTCTTAGCTAAGCCGCGTCTTATTTTAGACGAAATGTGCCGTTTATACGGTAAGTTCGCGTTTTATTTAAGACGCGTCCTATGTAAGACGCGTCTTATTTTTCCTCGTATAAATGGCCCTACTGTTTCTGTTGTATCATCTACTGCTTCATTCTTCAATCACACATCATGTCTGGAGAGCTACTGAGTTTCTCAAAAGATGGAGAGCGCTCTCCACCACCGGATAAATCTCTATTTATATTTTAGTGCATTACGCCGCGACTATTTGTTTTATTCTGATACTTACAGACGGTTGACTCCCGATAACTTGAACCATCTAGGGAAATCGAAGTATCGGGAGTTGGAAGCAAATAACCGAAAATAAGGAAATGGGATGGGGAATGAATGCAATTAACTTTAATGCGTGATAAATACCCAGTGCTGGACAATGTATTAAACTTGACTGACGACGACAACATGGTTGTTAAGATAATGTTAATGTTTTTTACTGCAGTACACTTTTTTTCGACTTCTCCGGTGCTTAAAGCATGGTTAGAGTGATCGAGGGTAAATTTATATAAAAATGATCTGTACGGGAAACAAAAATTACTTCGGTTCAAGATATCGAGTGTTCTAGTTAACGTAGGTAAAATTACAGTAAATGCATTAAGGAAATCCAGGCGAATTCGAATTTTGGTTTGAGTCAGCCCGAGGTTCGAGATAGCGAGGAGCTTCAGTCTTTACAGTTAAAATCTTAAAGTGTACCCTGCACAAGTGCAGTTGTAGAAAGATTTTCATCGTCCGCGGTGTCCTCAGTGGACCACGAGGTTAATTTCCTTAGGAAAGAGAATCGAAGTAGGCATCCCTGCACTGGAAAAGTACTCATTGTACATTCGCCGACAAACTCTCCACCACGCTGTAAAGATTTTTACCAGCCACATGTACTGATTTATTAGACGTTCCAAATAAAACTGTTATGTATTAATTTTGGCCTTGGTCATGTTATAAGTCTTTAGTCTTCTTGTTTCTCTTTCATTGTGGCCAATAAAACCTTTGCCTGCGTGCAGACGTCTCCTATTTCCTTTGTTGCACGCGGAGGACAAAGGAAATAGGAGACGTCTGCACGCAGGCAAATAAAACCTCTTTCTTAGTTACGCTGATTACTAGAGTGAGTCATTTGCAGCGGAAATTTATGGAATGGAAAAAAGTTTTCCATGCATAAATTTCCGCTGCAAACGACCCACCTTGGTGGCCGTGCTATACACTTCACGCTTCTGTTTCAATGTCTTCTTTTCTCCTTCTAATACAAGGAGAAAATGGAAATGTGTTTCCCGGGTGGGGGAACACATATCACTAGGGATATGTGTTTCCCGGGTGGGGGAGTACGTGTCACTAGGGATATGTGTTTCCCGGGTGGGAGATCACATATCACTAGGGATATGTGTTTCCCGGGTGGGGGAACACATATCACTAGGGATATGTGTTTCCCGGGTGGGGGAACACAAATCACTAGGGATATGTGTTTCCCGGGTGGGGGAACACATATCACTAGGGATATGTGTTTCCCGGGTGGGGGAACACATATCACTAGGGATATGTGTTTCCCATTTGGAGCAACACAAATCACTAGGGATATATGTTTCCCAGGTGGGGGACACATATCACTAGGGATATGTGTTTCCCAGGTGGGGGAACACATATCACTAGGGATATGTGTTTCCCATTTGGGGGAACACAAATCACTAGGGATATGTGTTTCCCATTTGGGGGAAAACCATCCTCGGAGACCCAGGGGCAGATAGTGGGGACGACGGAAAGTCTAAATGGGCGGAAAAATGTGGCGCGAAGAAAAGTAAAGAACGGCGAGAAGAGCCCCTGGGGACAATGTCTTACCAGACCAGTTCCAAACGGTCGCCGCCGTTCTGGCTTTTGATTGGTGCCAGAAAACTTGTGTTTTTCTGGCACCAATCAGAAGCCAGAACGGCGGCGACCGTTTGGAACTGGTCTGGTAAGACATTGTCCCCAGGGGCTCTTCTCGCCGTTCTTTACTTTTCTTCGTTCCATATACATTTTTCCGCCCGTTTAGACTTTCCCTCGCCCCCTTTATGTGCCCCTGGGTCTCCGAGGATGGGGGAAAACAAATCACTAGGGATATGTGTTTCCCAGGTGGGGAACACATATCACTAGGGATAGGCGTTTCCCAGGTGGGGAACACATATCCCTAACGACATGTGTTTCCTAGGTGGGGGAACACATATCACTAGGGATATGTGTTTCCAAGGTGGGGAAACACAGATCACTAGGGATATGTGTTTCCCATTTGGGGGAACACAAATCACTAGGGATATGTGTTTCCCATTTGGGGGAACACGAATCACTAGGGATATGTGTCTCCCATTTGGAGCAATACAAATCACTAGGGACATGTGTTTCCCAGGTGGGGGAACACGAATCACTAGGGATATGTGTTTCTCAGGTGGGGGAACACGAATCACTAGGGATATGTGTTTCCCAGGTGGGGGAACACGAATCACTAGGGATATGTATCTCCCAGGTGGGGCAACAATATTGACTACCCGGTTCCCCTGAGTCGATGGTTGTGTTCACATCTCAACACGTGTTCATCGAGTTTCCTGAATGCAAAAACTTTCAAAAAGGTTTCCCTCAAAAAACGCATCACAATACCCATGACTAGGGGAAGAGATGAGAGATTGACCATGCCTTAAGGATTTGACGGTGAATCAGTGCGCGGTTCTTTGATGCGGGAGAGATTTGTGAGTTGAAACTACACACAGTCACCTTCCTTGCTTCGCTTTATCGAGGAAAACAACACCGAACAAACAACGAGCCGCCAAACCGTATAAAATGGCCATGAATTGAGCCCCGGTTACACAGAAAAAGCAACAACAGGCCCAAGTTGACGTAAGTACAATTTATTTCTATATTCATGCCCATATTTCTACGTTTTAACATTGAATTTCTCATACAAAGTCTTTAAATCGTTCATAATATGCAAAACAGTATCGAAACTCGCGGTAATTTATGCACCGAGCTTGGGCGCCTGTGCCATGATCCGCCCCAGAGGGGAGGGTTTTGGCCGCTAATTTTTACAGGAGATTCATAAATTGTCTACTAAAACATTATGAAATATGGAATAAGGGCCAATTTAAGCACTAAAAGCTGCTCTGATATCTCAGAATTAAAAGATAACTGGAGAAATTATTCAGAATGCAAAAAGTTGCTTAAAATACGAGAAGTTGCCAAAAAGTTGCCGAGCTGCCGAGTAACCGGTTGTGGAAATCCCTAACTGCACTTGTACAGGGTACACTTTAAGTTTTTAACTGTAAAGACCGAAACTCCTCTCTATAATCTAGAAAAACATCAAATCATGATCCGGTCAACAAACGCTCCAACTTATTCCATACAGGAGTTGCCTTCTGTTTTAAGTGCATCCGACTGCGGCCTACTACAACGAGAAGTAAATATCTTTTCACCAGATGTTCCAGCTGATCGACGTTAGCGGCCCAGAGTGGCTTTTGTTCTTCGATTAATGGTAACCGATCAGAAGGTTAGATCAGAAGCATTAACAAAAACAAAGCGCTTCTATGGACCCAGAAAATTTTAGAAAGAAGAAATTGCGTAATGGCAAAAGATCAGCTGCGGTTCTTTTGGTGCAATATCAATTTGCGCTTCGCCATTTTCCGCCAGTAAGGAGCAGGATTCATGTACAACACTTCAAATCACTCCTTCTCGACACACAATTAAGAAAGCAAACAAACGCATCGTGAAACTTTGCACCTCGCTTACCCAAAATGACGGAAAGAACACGTCCCGAACAAGAAAACGCCCAACTTAAAGGGAAGAACTACAAATGGGCAAAATTGGAGACATATCACTGTTTACAAACATTGCTTTTGTTACTCAAATTTTTATGGAGTTGAACAAAAAAATCTTTTGTTAAGAACCAATCCGCTGCCCTTTATAAGATCGGGCACATTTCAAAAGAGAAAGATTATTGATCAGAAGTGGTGGAAGATCAGGTTTGGTTCAGAGCTTACAAATTCATGTTGTTTTGCGATGGCCACTGAAAGGTGCTGCCAAGATCGGATTGTTTCATTGAAGTACGAAATAAAACTTCTTCACTGACTTAAATCATTTTGCACTTAGTGTTAGGGATTAGGTTGAAATAAAACATGAAATTTCAGTCAGTGATGCAGTGAGCGCCGTATTTCCAAATGTTAAAGCGGAATAGTTGTCTGAATTGACGATTCTCGACATTTCTCGAGTGACGGTACCTAGAAACTAGAAATATATTCTTTTCGAGTTGTTGTGGAACATTGAACATGATTGAAGATGGCCTGATCATGATACCCAGGGTATAATGGGACTGCCAGGTGCAAAGTGTAGAGTAGCCCTATAAGTAAGAACTCGCCTAGACGGATGGACCAGGGGCACCCAACGGCAATTTTCGGGAAAATATCTGTTCGGAAGACGATTTGAGAACTAGAATTTTCGGAACATTTGTTGTAAAATTTCTTGCTTGCCTGCCTCTCCTAGGATTTTCGAACATCTACAAAATGGTATAATTACCCATTTTAAACGGATATTTACCCTAAAAAAGGCCACCTAGAATTTTCGGGAGTCTTTTCCTGGCTGAAATTTTCGAAAAGGTAAGTTTTGACCCCTCTAATTTTCGGATAACTAGACTTTCAGCTAGGAAATCCGAACAGATGAAAAGTTTTTAGGGGATAAAAATATGCCTATATCTACCGTTTAAATACTAAAATACGCTCAACAATGCTATGTTAAGTGGTTTTGAACTATATCCTCGTTGGGTGCCCCTGATGGACGGACGGAAGGTCGTGTGACTGCCATATGTGCCATTACTGGAGACGAAACAAAGAGTGGAGGCCAAGTAATTTGGCAATCTTGATTGGACAAATTTATTACACATTCTGCTTAAGATTTCTCATACAAAATTGAGAGGAGTTTCGATAACACCCTTCTGAAAGGGTTGTCTAGGTCACATTTCAGGGACAATAAAATGGTTCTTTTATAATTCATGAAATTAACAAACAGAGTGAGAATCTCAGTTCATGGCGAATTAAATATTAATTATTATTTTATTCTGGTCACAGGTAACCCAAGCTCGAAATATTAGCATCGATGTTGCGTAACATTCGAAATATAAGGATTTGTATGTGAAAAAAACCTATCGTTTCTGTAACCTACGAAAATGAAAGGATTTCAATAAAAAACAGCTTACCTTACTTAAAATGTGTGTTACGTCTCTCCTGTGTGGTCCACGGGCCGATTTATGGGTTTTTATGTAAACGGTTTGCTCTCCAAATAACGGTAATATAGAGAGAAAACCGTTTACATAAAAACCAGGAGCCCATTAAAAACCCACAAAATGGCCATAAATCGGCCCGTGGACCACACAGGAGAGACGTAACACACATTTTAAGTAAGTTACGCTGTTTTTTATTGAAATCCTTTTATTTTTGTAGGTTACAGAAACGATAGGTTTTTTTCCCATACAAATCCACAGTTATACTTCGAATGTTACGCAACAATGCCGATGTTCGCCGATGCTCACAGTATTTCGAGCTTGGGCTAGACTAAGCCATTAATACCTTATCACCACAGCTAGCTGTAAGGACAATAAGATCATTTCCCTTTTCGGCACCCTGGAATAAATCAAGTTCCGACTCTTTCCGAAAGTTCCCCTTAAGTTGTTAATTGTCTTCTTTGGCGACAAATTTCTTGAGAGCAGCCACCACCCCTACAGAGTCTAAAGGCAAACTAATAGTTTCTTCACAAACTCTTCGGCCATATACGTCTAACTTTCCTCCAGCTACTAAATCGGGAATTATCACTTCTTTGTAATCTTGCACAGTAAATTCTGGATGAGCTTGAATTCCAAATATATTTTCCGTATACTGAATCATTTCGTGTTGGCAGGTTGCAGAGCTCGCCAAACTTGTAGCCCCAGGGGGGAGGGACGCAACGCAATCTCCATGACACTCAAGCAGTCGTAGAGAATCACGGCTCTCGATAAGCTCTCTGAAAGCTTCATTTCCTTGAAAATCTTCCACCGATTTGATCTCCTCGCTCTGTAAAACGAATTTCTTCGATGGATTAGGGGTTACTTTACCTCCAAGAGCGGCACCAATGATTTGATGACCAAAACAGACGCCCACGAAGCGAGCCTTTGAGGGGCTTTTAGCCGCTGAAGAGATAAAATTCTTCAAATCATTGATCCACTTAAGATTATCGTTAGCAGATCGATAACTTCCCGAGATGAAGAAGCCATTAAAAGCATTCAAATCTTTTTCCGAAGGCAGCTCGCCATCGACTGCGGAAAAGATATGCCATTCTTCTCGATCGGCATCGCTATCACTTCCGAAGGCGTCAATAAATCGTTTTCCCATGCCACGTACACCACCCCATTTTTCCTGATTTTCACAAACTAAAACACCATAGCGACGGCGCTGACAGTTTCCTGTATTTGATGACATTTAAAAACGATGAGCGACTGAGACTGAGATCCTAAACCAGTGGACAAACAACGGAAATAAACGAGGTGGAATAATTTTCCACATCAAAACTGTTCAAACCCAACGGGTTTTCTTTTCTTGTGAGGGTCACAACACTCGTGAGAGTCAAAATTTTCTCCCAGGTTAGCGCTAATCGACCTTCGAACAATTTGGCCCGGAAGCCAAAAACAGGTCCCCTTTTCAGTGGGCGGAGAGTACTTTCCAACTATAACTGCTAGAGGACTATTATGAAGAGTTCCCCACCGTGGTAGCCTCCCACGCGGGCGTTTTTGGGGGAGCTCGTTTTTCATCCAGGTTTTTCATCCCTGGATGAAAAACGAGCTCCCCTGGCCTAAAAACGCCTGCGTAGGAGGCTACCGCCGTGGCGCAGAAAGCAGAAAACAAAGACCTAAAAATAGGGTAGACCGAAGACCCCGAAAAGGAAGACCTTGGAAACAAAGACCCTAGAAAACGAAGAGACCTACGACCCAAGACCTAAAACCCGGATAACGATTAGCGGTCCGCAGTTCACTAAAGCCCAGGAGCTAAAGCCAAACAAACACAGTAATTTTCCTCCATCGTTCAGATCGTTAATCCATGTAAAGCGGCCGGGGGGGGGGGGGGGGTGGAGGGGAGGGGGGTACTCAACCAAAGCGAAAAAAAGCACACTGTACATGTACAATTTAATCTTTAAATTCCAACTATGCCAGTTAAGGCAGCTGGTGATTTCAACACTGGTCTAAATTCACTGGCAACGACTTTGGGACTGCAGACCCTGCAATGTTAAAAAACTGTAGCCGACTTGTTTCGCTAAACATTGACGAGATAATGCCGCGGTTCACCTTTGTTTCTTTTACAGTTCTGTAAGACCTTGTTTTGTTATGAAATATATGCCCTGTCAAACGGGGAAAATATTCTGCTTCTCCTAACAGTTCATAGTCCAGCACGCTGGTTGTCTTGTGAATATACCTTTTGCAAAAGGAGGCTCGATTTCTGTTTCTTTTTTGAACTTTGCCCGCCACTGTCGCGCCTTTCACACTGTCATGACTGTCATGACATGAAAATAAAAAACAAAGAGCGGTGATAAATGTGACGGACCATTAGAAACCTTATTGGAGGGGCGGGGACGGGCGAAGTACATTTTAAACAAGTATTCGTGCAAGGCAAAATCTTCTGGAAAAAAAATACACGCGACAAGTAGCCCTAAACAATATTCCTAAAATTTAATGTAAAGGAAATAGTAACGAGAAAAATTCATGGGGCTCTAAAAAATCCCCTCCCCAGGTCTTCGGTCTTCGTTTTCTAGACAAACGACAAAAATCAACGGATTGCATTTGACTACAAGGTGTCCCAAAAGTTCGTTCCTCTAATTTCTTGCGCTATAACTTTTGATCCAAACTTTATTTTTACATGAAATTGCTAGAAGATGTTTATTTCTCTATCGAGTACATCTATTCAGAATTTCAGTAACTGGCATGCCCTTTTAGTTTTTTATCACATTCTGTAGCCGTTGCAGCATGGAGTGGGATACAGCGTGCAGAGCCACAGATGATCCATTTTGAACTTTTCTATCACCCGGTCGCAGGAGCCAGTTCAACCCCCAAACAATATTTGTTAGTTTAGGCAGCTGAAAAAAAATATATTTTGAGCATTCATCCAAAAAAGATAATCATCTCGGCCCCTTTCCACTGCAAGGCTTTTGCACTTCTTTACAAATTTGAGACGAACTGGACGTTACTTGGCAGACTAAGCAGATCGGTTTTTTTTTTTGCCATCTCAGGGTCTAATTTTAAAGATTCGCTTTTCATGATCCTCTCTGGACTTGGCTTGCTAATTACGTGAGAGCTTCCTCGTCGAGTCTCCTATTTTGTATCTAGCCTTCTTTAACACTATATATTTTAGCTGCTTTATTCAGTACTTTTGGTGTTCCCCTTCGTTTCTTGCCTTCAAAGCTTTCATTTTTCCGTGATCATTTTACCACCAATATTCGGATTTTTCCAGATTTTTAGCAGTTGCTACAGCAGATAAACCAGTAAATAGAAGTGTACATTCTCACACGTAGCTGACCGTTTTTGCGTTAAGGGGGTATATCTTTCGTAATATTCACAAACTTTGTGAAAATTACGAAAAAGGAAGGGAGGAGTTCCGGTAATTCGGGTTATAAAATACAAAATTATGTGGCTGGTAAATATACTCGCGCACGCGCACCTTTGGCGCCCTAGTACACAAATCGAATATTCGAGTCAAAGGATGACACAACAAGTATGAAGATAGTGAATTAGACTGAAAGACACAACTTTTGATTAACTGATTTGCATACCAAGTCCAATCGTACTGAAATACAGACTTATAAAGTAGAGGAACGAACTTTTGGGACACCCGGTAAACCTTTAATACTCGTATCATGCGACTTTTCCCTTGATGAATAATTTAGACAATTATCCGTTTCGATTCTGACAAAAATAGCTATAATTTGACACTGACTCCTTCACTTTACAATGTTCTTTCCATTTGTCAAGATCCTTTTGGGAGCCACAACTTTTGCTGAATCCAGTGGCAGAGTTTTTTCGCAAAATCGTTGTCCCTTTTTCGTCAATTTTATCTCTTGCTAACATACCAGGAATTATCACTTTTTTGAAATTTTGCACATTAACTTCTGGATGAGCTTGAATTCCAAACAAATTTTCCATAAACTGAACCATTTCATGTTCGCAGGTTGAAGAGCTCGCCAAACGTAGAGATTTAGCAGGGAGGGTTTCAACAAAATCTCTGTGGGACTCAGGAAGTCAAAAAGCTCTCTGAAAGCTTTATAGCCTTGAAAACAAAAATGTGCGTTAGCTTTGATCTTCTCGCTTTGCAGGACAAATTTCTTCGACGGAAAGGAAGTTACTTTTCCTCCTATTGCCGAGGCGATGACCTGAAGTCCAAAACAGAGGCCAACAATACGAGGTTTAGAAGGTCTTAGAAGGGTATTGGGAAGCTGTTCGGATAAATGTGTTCAAATCGTTGATCCACATAAGGTCTTCGTTTGGAAGCAGAGGACTGACTTCCGGAAATGAAGAAGCCAGTGGAAGTATCTAAATCTTTTTCCGAAGGCAGTTCGCCGTAAACTGTGGAAAATATAATGCTATTATTCTTGGTCAGGGTTGCTCTTATTTCCGAAAACATCAATATATCGTTTCCCCATACCAATAACACCACCGAAGTTTTTATTGTCATTACAAACTAATACACCGTAGCGAGTGCGGTTAAGGACAAGTGCGGACCAAGTAAAGGATGATCCTTGACTTGTCTGCTGACATTTCAAAGATGAACAATGAAATGAGTTTAGATCTGTATTAAGCCACTCCCAACATCAGGGGAAAAGCCATGGTTTTACGCTCAGCGTGGGGCTGTGCGTGGCCGATCTGGACTGAAGCAATGAAAAATTTAACGCTTCTTACTTTAACTACTATTAACAAAATTTCCCGTTAACCGGTTCCCAGATAATTAAAGATAGGTCAGTCGCATCCGGGTTCTTTACTTTTCTTTGCGCCATTTTTTTTCTTCGAGGATGGGTCAGTCGTGAAAATTATTGCTATACAGTAATACATCAAAATTTACCACCAATAGACATAAGAAATCCAGCTTATCTCGGCAGAGGTAGTGCGGGAAAAGCAAAGAGTAGTGTCGTCAGTTACTTGCTGATAAACGGCAAGGGCACAAACAGCCTGGGCTTGGAAAACGTGATCCGAGACAACTTCGTCCCCAGGACTCTTTTTCCTGCGCCCTGGGGACGAGGTTGGATCCGACACATAGGTCATAGGCCGCGTGGAATAATGAAACCAAGAGAGAACCCATTGATGGTTGCGATTAGATATAGCTTCAGATACTGTTTTGCCCTAAGGGTGATGCGACAGCCCTGGCGGAGGGGGTGGCGAGTGACCAAATGCAATTCACCTCATTACGCAATCCAGTGTAAAATGGGCATGTTCTTAATTATTGCATGACGCGCTTTTGGCGGGAAATGGTATTGGCAATCTGCTTTTTAGCGGGAAATCGGAAGTCCCGTATTAATCTAACGATGAGGGGCCATTTAGTGTTTCTGCGAATGATTGTGATGTGATATCTAGGATGACGTAATTGGACTGATCAAGAAGCACGTGATTGATGTATATATATATTCTTAGAATGCGGGAGAATAAAGTTAGTTACAATGCGAATACGGTGTGGTCCGCTGCGTTTCCTAGAACACTAAAGGCCACTTATTTGTTGGGAACTCCCGTACCTCTCCTAACTCTTCCTCGCCGATGACCGGGGCATTCAGTTTTAATGCAAGTGCAAAAAAGTAAATCTTACCCTCCCCGAGGCTAATGAGACTGCTTAACTTCGCCTTCCCAAGATGTCAACTCGAATTTCGTTGTCGTCAAGCTTGACGTCTCCAGGTTACACATGGCTAATCACTATTTCTGGCTTGATTTCAATTGGAAGTTTCGTCACCTGCTTGCAGTACCTCTACGCCCCAGGTGCTGAGCGCTATCCGCCGAGGACAAATTTCTATCTAGTTGATAAGGCAGTTGGCTTTGCGACTTCTTACGGATAAAGCTGCTTCATCCGCATTTTGAACAACCGTGGGCCAGGATTTTACATGTCCACTAGGTTTACATCAGTTACGTCAGCATGTACGTCCCCTAAGCCCCCTCCCCCCCTACCCCATCCCTTCATCCGCAGGAGAGCCGTGGGTTGTTACTTGACTTCGTTTAGTGCTTAGTTGTAATATCCTGATCTCCAGGGATTATGTGTATTCACTTCTACTGAGCTTTCAAATGAAATATGAAACTGGCTAAAATTGGTTGGAATGACGACTTATGACTATGAATTCCTCATGCTTCCCTCGTCTCTCATCATTCTCGGCCATTTCTTACCATTAAAATATATAGTCAGAGTTTTTGTAAATGCACATGTTCAAGACTTGTTAATGTAAGAATGCTGATCATAGAGAATTAGTATAGGTAATAGCGTGATTTGTAGAGATATTTGGCAAAAATACCACGAGTGATATTTTGAAATTTGAGACAATTTTGAAATATCGCGAGTGGTATTTATGCCAGATGTCACGTAGAAATCATGCTATTATTTGCTTATACTACTACCCACCACACGTTTGTAATTTTCACATGCAGGTATTTCAAATTAAGCTGAAATACCACTGCTCTAAGCCAATCAAATTGTAGAAATTTCTCACGTGGTAGTATAATAATGGCGCAGAAAGCACCAAAAATGCGCGCGCAAAAGAGAGGCATTAGAGGATGTTAGCATCAACAACGAGTACGAGTACGAGAACGACTTTAAGCCGTACTCGTACTCGAAGTCGTTTTTTCAGCTTTCTATGTTAGCGATGGAAGGCGAGTTCGAGTTTATAGAACTGTGTGGGAAATATCGCGTTCGGTTGCTTTTTCTCGACTTCAAAAGCAGTATTTTACATAAAACATAATATAAGGAATGTTCAAGATGATAAAGAGAGGCTAGAAACGAAAAGAAACTGCCTTAAACGATCGGAATTTACCTTTGAAAACCAGCTCTTCCCAGTCGTTCTACCCACTTCGAGTTTTTGGTGAGAACTCGTCGTAGTGCAACTTGACAGGACGACTTGAAAACGTGGAGATGCGCAGAACGGATGAGCAGTACGCAAAATCGCTGATCTCGTTCTAGAACTCGTACTCGTTGTCGATGCTAACATCCTCTATTATAAATTACACAAATCATCGAACAGTAATTCTCGCGGTTGAGTTTTGCATAAGTGTGTTCAAAGTATTTGCATAATGTACACTTACAGGAATTTAAAAGAAAAAAATAATGTGTTAGAAGGAGAAAAGAAGACGTTTTTGAGAAGAGCGTGAGGTGCACAGCACAAACGTGAGTCATTTTCAGCGGCAATTGATGGATGGAAATTTTTTTCCAATTCCATAATTTTTTGTTGCAAATGACTCACTCTAGTAAGATCCAATCATGCTCTGGTTAACAAACGCTCCGACTTCTTCCATACCGGCGTTGCCTTCTGTTTTAAGTGCATCATCGTCGGACATTTTGTCACAGGGTTCAAAGTAACTGCGACCCCACTCCAACTAGCAGTAAATTCCTTTTTCCAGATCTTCCAGCCCATCAATGTTGGCGGCCCGGCCGGCTTTTGATTAATGGTAACCGATCAGAAGCAACAACAAAACCAAAGTGGAGCCAGGAAAAAGCGCAATGGCAACATCCGGGAGGGAAAAGATCAGCGGCAGTTCTTTTGCCCGTTCTTTTAGTGCAATATGCTAGTCGCCATTTTCCGCCAGTAAGAAGCAGGACTGATTTAGTCACCTACAACACCTCAATTTACTTCATCTCAACAAGAACTGAAACTTTGCTCCTCGCATACTCAAAATGACGGAAAAGAACACGTGCCGTGCTAGAAAACGCCCAACTTCAACGGGAACAGGGCAAATGGGCAAAATTAGAGACGTCACCTTGTTTACAAACATATTTTTTTTGTTACTCAAATTTGAATCGAGCGAAACCAAAAAATCTTTTGTTAAAAGAACCAATACGCTGGGCATGCCGTTTATAAGATAGGGCACATTTTCAAGAGAATTATTGTTGATATAGGAAGGGTAGAAGATCAGGTTCTTGGTTCGATTTCGAAGCTTATACAAATCCGGCGTCATCTCCTTGTATTTCTACGGGGTTTAGGTTCATAATGTTTTGCGATACCATTGAGAGATGATGTCAAGATCGGATTGTTGAATTGAAGTACTAAATAAAACCTTTTGATTGAATTACATCATTTTACCCTTAGTGTTAAGGATTAGGTTGGAATGAAACATGAAATTTCTGTCAGTAATGCAGTTTCCAAATATTAAAGCGAAATAATTGTCTGAAATGACTATTCTTGACCTTTCTCGAATGACGGTACCTGCAAACTAGAAACATATTCCTTTCGAAATGTTGTCGAACATTGAAGATGGCGTACGGTCACGTGACTACCAAATGGGCGATTATTGGAGGCGAAACGAAGACTTGAGGCCACGTACAATAGTCAAGGATGCATTATTGATTCTAGATGATTACACGATCAAGCCCTAAGGTCGACTTACTTGTCACACAAAACATCAGTCGAGCCTGGTTACTATGGAAGAGGATTAAGGGCTTATCTCACACTAGCCTGCGTAGCAAGCGTTTGCGTGCGGTTTCGCAGGCTTATTCCCACATCAAAATTTCTCGCATGCATAGAAAGCCAAATTTTCGTACCCATAGAGCTCCGCTACGTTTACTTGACGCGAGAGTTCTACTAATACAGGCCGCGCGAGGGGAACACGCGAACGGGAGAGGAAGCCTCCTCCTTTTCTCTCCTCGCGCGTCCTCGAGATTCCTTCCTTCCCGCCCAAAAAACGGGCACCTTAAGCAGGCTAGAACTTGTCTAGTCCCTAACATGTACTGCGTCTTCCCATGCGAAGAACGTATTTTAGCCTAGATAACACGCGCTTTATGAGGCAAGCGAGGAAAACTATTCGAAAAAAATTAACACCTAAAAGGTGGTCCCAAATATTCCAGTTAGACTGAACCGACATGGTCCGTTGCATTTGATTTCTAACCGAAATTTCCGGAATTTTGGGCTGAATGGAAAGCGGCCAAGAGTTTGGCTAATTATAAAGTAAACGTCAGGGAGAAGATATAGCGAATATCACGTCCGATGTAAGACTTATGCAACCGGGACCCAAATCCCAAGTCCTGCCCGCTGGTTCTGGGTACTCCGAGAGGTCGAAACTGCTCCCAGGGGTGGGAAAATGTAGGCAGTCCCAGCCATGAGCCTTGGGGGTGGAAATGAAAAATATCAAAAGGTGGAAATTTCAAAAATATCATCGAGTGTTGTGCAAACGCAGTTTCTTGTCCATCCACGGCTAATCAGACATTTAATTAGTTATTAAATATTTACGTTTTTTTGTTGTTGTGTTTTTCGATTTTAAAATGTATTTCGTTTGGCACCTAGTAACCTAGCAGTTTGCGTTTACATTGCTGGTTTAAGACACCTAAGAAAATAGGTCATTTTCAGGATGAAGCCTACCGAACTTCCAGAATTCTCTTCGTTTGTGTTTCGCTTATTTAAATTTGTCAATCCCACTGACTAAAAAACAATAGCCCTATTTTGCCAAAAAAAAAAACAACAACAAACTGAAGGATTCTGATAGTTGACGTCACTGCGCAATTGTCCAGGTACACACAGGCTACCCAGCCCTCACAACTTAGTCGAAGCCAAGTGATAGGGATTTGCATAGGAATTTCTGGTAAGATCGATAAAGCGGTTAAACTGCACATAAACAGCCATATAAGGGTACATACTTTATAAAGAGATGTCCTTTTGTTGTTTTCCTTTCTAACGAGGTTTCCTGCCCCTGGCGTACTGCCCATAACGGCCCATTTGGGACAGGCTCCGCACAAAGGGGGTACCTTTTTTAGGGTGCAGGAGTTGGTTGGAGTACATAAAAGGGTAGGAAAATCTGTCAGAGGGGCTAACGTAACAGATGTATTTTATGGCTGTAAAGAGGTCGAAGAAACTTTCTGGTTTTGTAATTTATTTACATCTAAAACACAGCGCATTTTAGGATCCTTTAGCAGTTAAAAAGGATGCAAAGTTTTAAACTAGGTATGGGAAGGGGGACCATTTGTCAAAAGGAAGGGGTTCTTTTTCTGTCAAAAATGGTATGTAAAAAGGGTAAGTGGCCAGACCTTGCGGGGGAGACTCCTGGTGTAAAACTTTGTTGAATGCCCACCCCACCCCCCCCCCCCCCCAATCTCCTGGATTTTTGCCCGATAAAAATAAATTTTGCCTTATTAGTTCCTACAATAACGTTTTATTGGGCAGGTAACGGTAAGAAACCAGTGGGTAGCTCTCGCCATCAAAATTCCCCTCACCTCGGAGAAGTTTTTACAAACACTAAGATCTTTTAACTTTCCGATTTTTTTATTTGACGATATCTGAAAGAGCCCTAGAATTCTTTTATCTCATCAACCCAGCCCAAATTTTCACTCAGTTCTGTAATCCTCCAGGTGGATTATACCATGGTTTATATTTTTGGCATTCCACATCCCGTGCATACTTTCAATCCTTCATCTCGCCGCTATTTTGCTCTAAAATCCCAAATCCTTGCTTTGAATTTGAAAGGCAAATGCTGCATCACGACTATCCCCATTTTCATATAAAAAATTAGCCTGAACTTCAGGTATCTCCCTTTATAAGTGCAAACTCCTGACTCGAGGGAACAGCTGAAATTCTGGCTAAATCAAAAGCATAGGAAATTGATCTTAGACAGTGACAAAAAACATATTAAAAATATTTTTATTTATGAGTTCTTAAGACCATAGCTGCATTTGTTGCAATTTTCAGTTAGATGACCACTATTATATAATATTGAAGAAAATTTAGGTAGAAAAATATCATTTTTTTTGTCAATGATCTTATTGACTTATTTTATTGTAAATTATGGTTACATTATTGCATTTCTTTACCACCAATTGTACAATTTATACAGTACAAACATGACTAGACTATGATCACATTGCAGTATATTAAGAAATAGGCATGATAATCATTGTGATAAGAAAAATCATATTTATGTATAACAAAATATTGGCAATCTTGATTGGAAAAATTGATTACACATTCTACTTACAATTTTTCATATAAAATTGCCAGGAGTTTCAATAACACCCCTCTGAAAGGGAGGTAAAGGGTGGTCTAGATCAAATTTGAGGGGGAAAAATGGTTCTTTCACAATTCATGAAAATAACAATCAGTGAGAACACAGTTCATGGCGAATTAAACATTAATATTTATTATTTCACAAAAAATATTTTGGAAAATCGTGCATCATGGCCAGAAAGGAAATCACTATTCATGATGAAAAAAAAGCTGATTGCAAGGCACGAAAATATCTTTTACCACCCCCCTTCGAGGTACTAGAAATCCCAGGGGGAACTCCTAAGCATGAGCTGATGATCAAAAAGTACAACGGAACTAAAATCCCACCAGGATTTTATGAACCAACAGTGGTCGGTTTAAAGTCATCTCTCCACCAATGATATCGCCACCAAGAAGTCGACTCACCACCAACATATATCTCTGAAATAATTGACACAGTTTAATAACTAGGATTACTTAAAATATTGGCAAGTTTTAGGATTACTTAGCTAAGATTTTTACTTTTTCATCAAGCTTATTCAAATCTAAAAGCAACCAAATATTTTGTAAATCCTAATTGATGATCCTTGCGTCGAACATCTTATGCTCTTGATAATGCATGTGTAGGTTCGGTGAATGTAAACTTTGATATTTGAGAGATTAAAAAACAGGCAGAATGTTTCACAGCGACTAGTTATACTTCTTTGAAATTTCCAGTGAAGTTTCCATTGCTAAGCTAAGTTCTATTCTTAGTGGTGATTTTCTTGGTGGTGAGATGGTTTGGTGGCGAGGTGACCAGATACCTACAAGTCATATTTATCCCACTGTACTAATCCAGGGTAGGGAATTCCTAGTAATAGGCTAAAGCTAATGGGGATGTGCTGCTGGACAGGGTCACATTTTCATGACTGCATTGACTATAATGGGGTTACATTTTCAAAAGAGTTACTAGAATGGGGTCGCACTTTGGGATTTGGGGGTCAAAAAGTTTTATGAATCTAGGAATTTGAAAACCTAATGTGTGAATTCATTTTAAGATGACTGACCTAATAGACCAGTTAAAAGGTAGATGTATAAGCAGAAAGGGGCAAAGCAGATTACATTTGCCCAAAAGCGACTTAGAAAGATGGGCTCTATAATTGGCCAGACAATAGGCTATAATGGGGTAGGGGTTCTGAGAGGCCAGGGGCAGTACCCAGCAAAAATTGACCCAAGTAATCCCCCACACCCTATGGTAGTATTAAATTGTTATTTGGCGTTAAAATCAGGACATCACTGTATGAACAATAACAGGTGATCTGATTGTCCTAGCCAAAATACTTGATTACGCCATTTAATAGCTCAAAAATTATGAAAATTAATTATTAAGTGAATTAAATATGTGTGAATCTTTTGCACAGGTATTAAATGGCTTAGTCTAGCCGTCAGGGCAATAATATTACTTCCCTTTTCGGCGCCTTGTAATGACTCAAGTTCCGACTCCATCCGAAAGTTCCCGTTAAGTTGTTAATTGCCTTCTTTGGCGACAAATTTCTTGAGTGCAGCCGCCATCCTTGCTGAGTCCAAAGGCAAACTAATGGTTTCTTCACAAACTCTTTGACCATTTTCGTCTAACTTTCCTCCAGCTACTAAATCGGGAATTAACAATTCTTTGTAATCTTGCACAGTAAATTCTGGATGAGCTTGAATTCCAAATATATTTTCTGCAAACTGAATCATTTCGTGTTGGCAGGTTGCAGAGCTCGCCAAACTTGTAGCCCCAGTGGGGAGGGACGCAACGCAATCTCCATGACACTCAAGCAGTCGTAGAGAATCACGGCTCTCGATAAGATCTCTGAAAGCTTCATTTCCTTGAAAATCTTCCACTGGTTTGATCTCCTCGCTCTGTAAAACGAATTTCTTCGATGGATTAGCGGTTACTTCACCTCCAAGAGCGGCACCAATGAGTTGATGACCGAAACAGACGCCCACGACACGAGCCTTCGAGGGGCTTTTAGCCGCTGAAGAGATAAAATTCTTCAAATCATTGATCCACTTAAGGTTATCGTTAGCAGATCGAGGACTTCCCGAGATGAAGAAGCCATTAAAAGTATCCAAATCTTTTTCCGAAGGCAGCTCGCCATCTACAGCGGAAAAGATATGCCATTCTTCTCGATCGGGATCGCTCTCACTTCCGAAGGCGTCAATAAATCGCTTTCCTATGCCACGTACACCACCCCATTTTTCCTGATTATCACAGACTAAAACACCATAGCGACAACGCTGACAGTTTCCTGTATTTGATGACATTTGAAAACGATGAGCGACTGAGACTGAGATCCTAAACCAGTGGACAAACAACGGAAATAAACGAGGTGGAATGATTTTCCACATCAAAATTGGAAAATCAATATTGTCCAAACCCAACGGGTTTTCTTTTCTTGCCCGAGGCGCTTAGACGTCAAATCGAGAAGTGTAAAGCAAAACAACAAAGCGACGCTTTCACCTTAATTTGCCAAACTAAACAATGGAATGAATATGTACAATTAATCCGCAAGGACAAAAATGAGTATATGAAAATCGAAGCACTTCACACGACATAAACAATGTACATTTCGGTATAATTTACACAGGCCCTGCTCATCTGTCAAAGGATTTTACCGTACTTTTTGCAGTTTTTAAAGCCTTCAAATGAAATTTATACATCTAAAATGTGTTAGAATAATCCTTTTAGCTGGAGATCAGACATATTTATCCGCTTGAAGGATTTCAACCACGCAAAATTCAGCTGCAATTTCCGATTTTCCGGTCCTTTGTTTTTAGCCGCCATCAAGTTTGTACCCCTACCCCACCCTCTTACATTTTGTAAACAATGGCAAAGTGAGGTTCCTGTCGACAAAGATAAAATACTGAAATATCCCTTTAACTTAATTAGACTAGAAACCGTTTAGCGAATGGTCATCAAGATAAGCTAGCGCCAGAAAGATATGAAAAACAACGCTGGTCGAAAGGCAATTACTCACCCACACCTGGTGGGTACTTTGTTATTGTTCGTAGAGGGTATAGCATTGCAATGGGAAATTAGTCATAGGGCTAACCACGTGGAACATAAATAAGTTTTGCCGCCATCTCTGACAGTTCATTTCCCATTCGAATTTTTGACGTTCGGTTGATCTTCGAGACGATCGAGTTCATTTGGTGACCCTATAATTTATTCGTTATCTTTTCCAAGAGTTTCCCTCTTGCTTTAATACCGTTCTTAATGTTGGACAAGATGAATGACAGTGCAGCTCCCGTGCAAATCAACGGCGATTCTATGGAAAATGGTACTGAAAATGGTCACCATTCCAAGACGAACTTGATCATCAACTATCTACCGCCTTCAATGAAGGAAGGGGAACTCAGAACCCTGTTTGAAGAATTTGGCACCGTCTCACAGTTGAAACTAGTTCGGGACAAAGTGTCTGGGAACAGCCTTGGCTACGCGTTCGTAAATTATGCCGACCCGGAGCACGCTTCAAAAGCGGTACGGGAGCTGAACAGGCTGCGAGTTCAGAGCAAAAACATCAAAGTTAGCTTTGCTCGTCCGTCGTCCGACGACATAAAAAATGCCAATCTGTACATTAGTGGACTGCCAAAGACAATGAATGAGCAACAGCTAGAGATGCTTTTTCAGAAATACGGCGAGATTATAACATCGAAAGTACTTAAAGACGAAAATTCTCTGAGTCGTGGCGCTGGTTTCGTCCGCTTTGACAAGCGCTCTCAGGCACAAGCTGCGATCGACGCTCTGAATGGAGAACAGTTACCGGGTGAAAGTCCCACAGAATCTTCAAAACTGACCGTAAAGTTCGCCAATCCTCCAAGCAACAAGCCTCAGATTCCGTTTGCTTTTCAATCACCGCTTAGCCTAACACCTCCACAAATTCGTGGAAATGTAAGATCGCCATTCACTGCCAGCGGGGTAGGACCTCTCTATCACCAAGGCGCGAACTTTCGCTACTCACCGCTCACGTTTTTGCAGAGCCCAAACAACAACACTTTTACGCCGAATGCACTCGTTCCGGGTAGTTACTGTGTATTTGTGTATGGCTTGCCTTCGGATAAAGACGACACAGGGACAGCTAAAATTGATCCAGAGAAGCTTTTGTACAAACTGTTCGCAAAATACGGCGCGATTTCCGATGTGAGAGTCAAGAAGGGCCAAAACTTTGGCTTCGTTAACATGCAAAATTATGATGATGCTCAAGCAGCAATCGCCGGGTTGAACGGTCAACGGATTGCCGGGCACGAGGACAAACCCCCTCTTCAAGTATCATTTAAGACGCCAAGCGTTAAGAAGCAATAATATTCAAGCTCTTAGAGAAAACTTGAATTGAAATCTGCGAGGAACATTCATCGATCACCGAGTGCCAAGAAAAGATGGCGAGTCGACCCCTCGCCCTTCCGTTCACGTCAAGCTGCTACTGACAAAATTTTGATATTTCTCCCCTTTTAAGTAAAAATTTCAGAGGTTTCTGTTTGATCTTTAAACTTAGTTTAGTGACCAAAAAACCGATTTTTGCCGGCCGGCGAACGGTTTTCTACTGTTGAAAATAGTTTAAAAATTTAGATTTTACTTTGACGCTGTGTGTTAATTACGAAGGTAAATACAAGTATGTCTGTTCACGGTATACCGGAATTCTCGAAGATCAGCTGGCTTTTAACGATTTCTTCGTTATAGTTTAGGCCAGATCTTTACGTTTAAAACTAAAGTGTTTGTTTGGTAATTCGAGCTTTATTTCTCTTCAGAGTATCGAACTTTTTTTGTGAGAACCCTGTTTCCACTTGTTTGACAGCTTGGTATAATAGTCGTCGTTCACGATTTCTTTTAGTTCAATCTTTATTATTTACTTTAATGTATATTGTTGATTTGTTGGCGGATTTTCGCTCTTTCCTCAAAGGATCGAGCAGGTTTCCACCTTCGTTTTTTCTTTCATTAAATTTTTCTTCAGTGTATTTCTGTGTTGGTAATTTTTTTGTTGTTTTGAGTTGTTTTGATCGTAATGTTTTCTGCTCTGTTTGAACTCATTTCCCCCTCCGAGAGCCATTATAAAAGACAGTCGAAGAAGACGGATAAAATTACTAATTTCATTTGTTCAAAATATCGATGATTGGGAAAAAATTCAGTAGATAACATTCGAGAATCATTCGTTTGATCAATAATTATTGATTTCACTTTGTGTCGAATATTTTAATTGTCAGTTTCCTTGGGGAAAACTCTATTTATTTTAGTTATTTTTTCATTCCATAATTTCTTGTTTTCATCTTTTTTATCGTGCCCAAGGGATAAATATTTAGAATGTAACAGAGTAAACCCACTTCAACAAATTTCTCCGTTTATACAACTCCTAGCTAGACAGCTACATAGCTATTGGAGTTCAATTTACTTTCGCTTCTGTGTTTATTTTCGCAGTTTCCTAATTAAGGCTGTAGTTTTTGTGCAAAATATCAAGAAGGGAGATTTTTTAATTGAGAGGGATTGCAAACAGTGATCCAGAGGAGGAAAACGCCGAAATCCTGGCTGGAAAAAAAGACCCAAGATTCAGGAATATGATTGAGGTAACAATGTCTTTAAAAATTGATGAATACACTAGCCGCAAGCTTTATCGCTGAGGCGATCAAAGATTACGTTTGACACGCCTGATTGAGTTTATTTTTTCCTTAATTTAATATTTCATGGACCTGAAGAATATTTCTATCGGCCTGATTTTGGTTTGATGTGCATTGGTGAAGGCTGAGACCAAATCTTTGTCCAGGGAAATTAGTTTCTTAAAAACAGCTGCTGTGCTAAAGAAGGTTTATTTCATTGAAATATTTACAGGTGTTGTGAGGTCCAGTTTTTGGTCCAGAAAAGAAAGAAAATGAAATTAATGAATCTATTTTGACATTATGGTATAGGGTTAGGTCTGTTCAGATATGTGCTTCTGATTGGCCGAAAAAGAAATTTCATTAAAATTACTGCTTTATTGTGTGAACTACTTTCCTTCCAAATTGCTGCTGAGGATGAAAACCAATAAATATTTAGGTGAGAAAAACCTTAATAGAAATTGTCTGCCCGAGTAAATGAAAGAAATTCAGAGAAGAGAGTGATTAAGAAATATTTTAAGCATTAGCAAGATTTTGTGTTGTACTCTATATTTATCCCTTAATGGTCGTCTATAGAGATTTTTATGAGAAAAAGATGCTATTTGACAACTCTTTCAAATGTTCAACCATAACCATTAGAACATGCATATAACCTTTCGAGATGATAAAAAATGGATTATACGCAGGCTTTGTTACATATCTTTTGAGTTTGTTGAAGTCTTACAAGTTGTAGAGAGAAACAAACTGAAAAATTTAAATCATTAATAAGCTTGAGGACATTTCCAGTAAAAAATAAGGTGTGTTCACCAAAAAATTTTAAAACATCATTTTGCTAGATTTAGAAATCCACTTCCATCCATTAGGATCTTGTTTGGACTAAATCACAGCAGTTTTGAAGTAAATGAAACTCTTGAGCAAACTGTAGGAACTTTTTAGCAACTGCTGTTTTTCAAGTCTATTAGTAATATTTTGGTAGGAAAAATTATTATGGTGAAAGCAGTTTTACAGTAACAATATTTAGACTGCATTTCAAGCACAATGGATTGTTGGAAATTCAACGGCCACAGCTAATAAGATTACCAGGCAAATTAAACTGTTTGGTAGATGTCAGTTTTTTTTGTGCTCATAAAACAAATCTGACTTGGGGGAGCACGTGCTCAAGATGCTTAGAGGTATGGAATTTTCAATGGTAACCACAGAAACTCAAATATATATTTTAATATACTGGTTAATTTTCATCTATGAGAGTAGTGAATACCAGGGGGTCACTACAAGATCTGTTTGGAATTTATGAGAATCCTTCTTCCTCAAAAAGCAATATTTTTTATTCCAACTTGGGGCTCTAAACTGTCAGAATGCAAACTGCTAAACTAAGAGCTTTATTGGCCAGCCAGTTTACAATTTGACAAATGTTTGGTCTAGACACATTTCAATCAATAAATGATTTTAAAGGAACTAGAACATGGACACGTACTGAAAAAAACAGCTGGTGTCTGTCAATTAGTGGGTTCGTGCCCATTTCGCCTTCATAGTCAATATGCCTGCCACATTTTAGCGAAGCAATATATTTTCCAAAGATGGTTTATACATGTTTGATGTTATGTGATATCCAGGATATACTTTCCTAAAACTCAGCAGGTCACTGACGAAAAAAATTCATATCTATATATGTTTTCAAGCGATGACAATTTTCATTTATATTCAAATCCTGTTTTTCCTGAGTACTTTGTATTAAAAATCCTTTTGGTTTTTATTTTTATCTGTTAGTTTATCCTTCAGCATCTTTAGCTCATGAAGATCGTAGATTTGGCTACAAGTTCAACTACCATAGGTCATAAGAAGGTGTTGCTGGGAAAAAAAATTCAGAAAGATAATGTGCAACTTGCTCAAATGTCCATTTTTGTGTTATGTAGGTGTGTAGGCAAAAGAATTCCTCACAGATAAGATAAGGTGTATGAATATTTATGGCGTAAATGCAACAAAAATGTGCTCTTTACTTTGTTTATATTTTCACTTCACTAAAGCAATGCAATTTGGATTCAACAAATTCCAAGATATCCAAAATTAATTCTCCTATGTTTTCCTTTCCCTTCATCGTTTTCTACCAAAAAGGTTTTTTACAACACTATTGTATTCTAATCATTTTAAAGCAGTGATCCCAACACTGTGTTTTTCTCCGAAATGATTTTTTTTTATTTAAATCCATCATGCAATTCTGTTTTCAGAACTAAATTTAACTGTGAAGTGAACTCTTGCTGTGCTGTGTTCATAACCAACTGACAAATTGTGCCAAATATTCATTTCACTCACAGAAAACATCACTATTATATTAGAATTATATATTGTCAAATTTAGATTTTGAGAAGATTCATGGACAAAAATAAGCATGTAATAAAGTGAATTCAATGTAAAACTTTTCTGTCCATGTAGTTTACATTATTGCAAAAAATCAAACATCTGCCTCAGAATAAAGAAAATAAAATGTAAATTTTGTCTTTTTGTAATCTCACACACTGATATTTTGAAGAAGGAATACATGTAAATGAAACTTAAATGGCAGTTCTTATTTTCTTCTTTAAATTGTTAACTATAGGGCAATTTTCTGAACTAATTTTTGATTTCCAAAGATTCTAGCTTGAAGCAAACACGGGCTAGCAACAGACCCAGGTAGTAAGAGGTGAAATTCTCCTTTCATCAATTTAATTGACTTCTGAAAAATTATTGTTATGAAAATTTTCATCTTAAAATGTAATTGCTTGCAGTGTAGTAATTGTGGCACCAAATGTGTGAAGGTTTTCAGGTTCCTTTTGAATTTATTCAAGGCATTAGTGTATTAGAAAGACCGAACGAAACTAATTCTTAAGATATCTAAAATATTCGGTGCTTGAATATTTTGGTGTGAAAAATAACCTTTGTCTCAAATTGACTATCTTCCTGTTCAGGAGTTTTTGAATTAAATATTCATAAAGTGTAAATTTTCTTTCATCTAAAGCTCGACCCTATCACCATTACCAAAAAAAAAGAGATTAAAATGAGAGATTTGTGTGATAGCTTTCTGTAGAATGTAGCCCAAAATCCCTTTGGTTTTGTTTTGGTAAATCTACCTTTGTGATAACAATACACTTGTTAGTGTCAAAGAAATAATTTTCTCTTCCTGCTATGAGATTCAGAAAATAGTAAAACATTCTCTTTTGTTTGCTGCACCAACACTGATCCTACAGGGAAATTTAAGTGAACACAACAAAATACTCTGTGCAGATAAGAGTTGCAAGCCTCAGTTTCCTGATAAATTTACACACAAAAAATTATAAAAAAAGATATCTTGAGCCATTATTGAAACAAATTGTAAAAAGAAAATGTGTGCATTAAAAATGCGTTAAATATATTTTCATATTATGCAGCAGGTTTCACTTTGCCTTGATGCACTTTCTCAATTTTTGGGTTATTATATTTTTTAACGTAAGGATGGTCTAGCTGGTTTCTAGTTTGCGGTAAAACAAAACAGACATCTTCATGGAAGTTGACATTTTTTAAAAATGTTTGTGCATAATCCCCAGTGGCAATTTACGCAGTTTGTTGAAGCACACAAAAATGGTTAGAAAATGAAGCATAAAATGCTGTTTTCCTTCTTAACACTATTTCTTTGTTTTAATTTTGGCCCATTTTTGTTTTTACCTTTTAGCTGTCAGAAATGAGTAGATGTGCATTGAATCAGAATTTCATGTCTGTGAGTTGTCACTCTGTTTTAAATGATTGTTGATATAAACTGTGGGCAGGTGCCAAAGAAAGGATCATTAAGCCCTTCACCTACACGAGTGCTGAAAATCAGGAAATAAAAATTTAAATTATTCTGAAAAATAAAGAGCTTTCTTTTGGATGATAGCATCATGACATTTTTTCCAACTATTTAAAATATTTTTCACTATTCAAAAAAATGTCTCCATAACTTAGTTTAGGTAAAGGTAAATAATAATATTATATTTTTGTTTTTTGCCTTGAATAATTATTGTTGCTGTAGTCTTGACACAATCAAACCATACTGTGAAATTAGTGAAAAAAAAATCCAAAAATGGAACAGGGAAAAAGAGCAGAAAATGTGGATCTAAAAGGGAAAATTTAGTTGTTTAGTTACTGGTATTTTATTTTTGGCTATAATTAAGTACCCTCAAATAGCAAACAGACAGCCCTTGATATTAAGGTTGGGGGTTTATTAATCATGTACAACATCCTCAATCACAGGATAAAAATTTCCTGCCTGTATTTGTGAAATTCCTTGGGTCAACATTTTGTAATGCATAGCTTGATAGTTTGGCTAAGTAACTGACAAATGTGGAAACCACACCTAAAAAAAATTATGTACTGAGATTGTGTTTTAAAAGGGTCAGTTTCATAATGTCCTAGAAGAGGCAATTGGAAAATTAATCCCATGGCAATCAAAACATCCTCTGGGGTTTAATGTAAACATACTGAAATCCCATAAGAGCATTTACTTCAAATCCACTTTAACTGTGTCAGAACACAATTAAATAATTGACCCCAATGATAGCCTCAGAAAATGTTCTGCCACTTTGTTTTAAAAAATCACCTGGGGTTATGTACAACCATTTCAAATATTGCCATTCAATTCTGCACAAGATCTTTTGAATGACATGCTATCAGAAAGTATCTTAAGCAGAAGTAAACAACATCCAAATTTTGTTTCCTTTCATTAAGATCATGGCAGGTATCTGCAGAGATTGTAAACAAAGCAGAGCAGAACTCTTTTAAAAAAATTACTCTCACTGTCAACTTACCAAGACGAAGTTATGGCAAGATTATTTCAATTGTTAACTTTTAAATGCATGCACAAACTTCTATGGTTTTACAAGGAAACCTCTTTAAAGGACTTTCACATAGAATTTTTTTGTGAATTCTTTCTCTGGCATCATTAGCAGTGGAAGAGTTAACTTTTGCAAATTTTTTGTCTTATACTTGGGAGGTCAAGTAGGAAACACTTGACAAAATGTACAAATAAGACAGTAGCCTACAAATAGCAAAAAAATATTTTGCAAGAATAACTTTCTACCAATTTTTCCCTTGTTATGAGGATATTAAAGTGCCATTGGTATTGATCAAGTAACGCAGATGCTTATAAAACAACTTGTTTTCTCTCCAAACCCAGCATTTACAAAAAACTAACTACCGGTATATATCAATCAGGTTTGTTTGGTTCCATGTTTGCTTCAAGATATCATAAAAATGATTGATAGCTATGTTCTGTTTTTCTCCTGCAGTCCATTACTTTTCTTCATATATAACAAATTGTACAAAAGGCTAATGAACATTTGCCACTATCCATTTTATGATGTTTTTTCTTGGAAAAAATGACATTGATTTAATAGCAGTGGAATATTTTGAAAAACTGCATGAAAGTAAAACTCATCAATGAGTCTGTAAAAGCACTCTGCATTGTTGATTTTCATTGGCTAAGAATCAAGAAAGAGAAAGCTAAGGTTATTGATATTGACAGTAAGACAGGAAAAGATGACTACAATTTTAAAGTTTTTCATGATTTTATTTTATTTTTTTCTTATTTAATTTGTCATTAATAAATCACTTGCAGTGATCATACATCTTACATTTAAAATGACAGTTTCACCCAGGTTTAGGGCGTGTCTTTTTGGGAAAATTCATGGATACAAAAATTGTTTTTCTTTCTTCCTTTTTTTCCAATGAGAGATTTGGAATCTACAGAATCTATTCTCAAGAAATCTTCAGTATATCAAAAATAATTATCAAAAAATAAATTTCAAAAGAACATGATCTGTACATTTTGTGGGTATGCATCTGAGAAAATAATTATATATAAAAAATATGTATGTGGCAAGCAGTTTTTGAATAAAAATCTGTGACCCACCAAGTTTTTTATGCTTCTTGCCATTGTTGCTGTCTCACTGACAAATCCATTTAAAGATTTTTTGGTTTCTTTCCTGCATGGTAATGCACCTTTTGTACATGTAGCAACAATGGTAGCTAAAAATCTAGCAAAAGTATTAATAAAAATGGCAGCATTTCATGCTGTTATTTAGATCCACCATTTCTTGGTTATCACACACCTAAACTACAACCATGCAACAGGATTCAGAGCTGCCCCTCAAAAATTCCCCGACTTTTCACTGACCTTGCATTAGGTGAATAATATATAAAAATTCAATCCAAGCTTATATTTGCTAGCCTGTATAACAGGTGTTATTTTTTCAATGACGTGTGAAGGTGTGCGAAGGCAAGCGTAAATTGAGTGAGAAGCACAGACACCGTGCCTTTCCCCATCATGTGTCTCTGGTGCTCCTCACTCACTTCCCGCTTTGACTTTGCTCGCCTGAAAATGCGAAAAAATAATGCCTGTTATGCAGGCTAACATTTGCTTGCTTTTTTTGTAGACCACCAACGTCCCTATCTTCATTTTCAATCTCTTGGCTTTTCAAAGAATTTCCTGACTTTTTCCTGCCCTTGAAAAATTTTTGTTTTTTCCTGACTTTTCTCTGACCATGGAAACCCTGAGTGTTGAAAGTAATTCACTGGACTATTTATTAATTATGATTATTATTTACTAAATTAAATTACAGTGGAACCCCGCCTTATGGATACCTTGGTAATAATATTTATTATGGTCACCTAGTCATTAAGGCCACTTTTTTCGGACTGGCAAAATGGCCATACATGTTCTCTCAGAAAACCCTCGTTAATGTGGTCACCCATTAATACAACCAATAATTTCACCTTGTTTACTGGTATATAGCCACTTGTTCGAAATTTAGAAAATTAAAATGCCTATGACATGTCAATTTCACTGATGAAGTAAGCTGAGCCCGTTCTTAGACTACATACACTTAAAATGCATTCATGGCCGATTATTTAAAGAGTTTCATGTGTAGAAAGAAAAGTTTCAAGTAGTTTTCACAATTACTCTACATGATAACTAAAGTGTGGTTGTTTATGAAAAAGATTTGGCCTCAGTTGTTCAAAGGCTGAATAGCTCTATCCACCGGAGTCTTTGTCATTAAGGTCCTTGTTATGTCATGAAATTTGACCCTACCCTGGTAATACAGCTACCCCGCTAATACAGCCGAATTGTTTTGACCCTTTGGTAACCATATTAACGAGCTTCCACTGTAATTTATAATTCTTACACATCATTGTCCATGGAAAGGCATACCCCAGATCTTGGATATCGTCCTCTGTTTTCAAGCACGCTGCCAGGCGAGCAGATCCATGGGTCACTTGTCAGATTTTGCCAAGCTGTCAGTTTGTCAAACAACTCCTTAAACACATCCCGAAAAGCAGGATTTCTGATCAGGTTTTTCAGCTCCTTGGGATCAGTTTTCAAGTTGTATAATTCCCACTGGTCACGATAATAATACTGATGCAACGTGCGAAACCATCCAGTGGGTTTTCCCTCCTCTGTTCGATTCAAAAGATCTTGATATGTTGGTGACACAAAGAAATCCTGATCGATGGGAAACGGCATCTTGTAATTTAGATTGTGAATCAGTTTGAAGGTTCCATTTCTAATGACTCTCATTGGATAATACATTGTGACTTCGTGTAAGTTGTGACTAGCGAACACAGTGTTCCATCCTGTTTTTGGTTCCTGCTGTAACACTGGTAATAATGATTTTCCTGTCAGTTGTACATTATTGCCCAAGACTTTGTACGAGGGGTAATCAATATCAAACCAGTCCAGAACAGTGGGTACTATATCCAAGAGACTCACTGTAGCTTCACTGATATCACCCCAGCGTCCGGGAGCGTATGGTGATGACACAAGATAGGGCTCTGCCATCCCTGGATCAAAAAGATTAGTCCGTCCAGTCGGAAAGGGGATGCCATTGTCGGAGCTGTAAATAACTAGCGTGTTGTCCTCAAAGCCTGCTTGCTTTAGTTCATTTAAGATCAATCCTATGCCTTGATCAAGACGACTGATTGTAGTGTATTGTGCAGCAATGTCTTGTCTGGCAGCAGGCGTGTCCTGAACAAAATAAGGAACAATCACTTCCTCGGGGGAGTAAAGAACAGGTTTCCAGTCTGGTATAAGCCCCATGCCAGTTTCTCCATTTCCAAACTTCTCACAAAAATTCCCTGGAAAATAATAAGAAAAGAGTCTTGAGACTTAGATAACTTTTCTCCACTAATGCCTATGTCAAATGATCACTTCATGATACCATTTCTTGGCCATTTCTAGCAGAAGTTTTATGTGATGCTATTAAGTGCTATCATTTGACGCCTTGCAGTTTTCAGTCCGATCTGGCCATGCATATTTTTCATCATTTCACTCTTACACAAACAGGATAGATCTGCTTTTTGAGACCTATTCATCACAACTGGCATTCAGTTTTTGTCTGCAAATGAACAAAAATGTCATATCATCTCCATATTGTGCTGACTGTTTTCCTTTAATATGACTGTTTCACTGAGAATTAACATGTGAAACCCTGAGTGGAATGTATGTGAAAATTAAGTCTGAAAAGGTTGACATCATTTCACACCCTTTTCACATCTTTATTTTCACAACACAAAATTTCACATCAATGTGAAATATGCATGTGAAATGCCTGTGAAAAGTATGTGAAAAACATGTGAAAATGGGCCATTTATCACCTTGTTTTCACATGACTTTCACAGATATACTCCTGGCAGTGGTTGAACATAAACATTTTCGGCCAGTTATTTAAACCGAGTTAAAAAAAACGCATTCTAAGCTATTTTCAGTTTTCCCAACACTTGTGTCTAAACACCATATATTGTACACAATTTCAAGGCTGAAAAAGCACTTATTTTTTGAAATTAATCCTCTAAGTAAGATATCTGCAGATCCAGTGATTTCTTAAACCACAGCCCAAGTCAGACTTCATTTAAATAACTGACCCTTTCTGTTTCTCTACAGTGGAACACACTGACAAAGTAGATCAGAGCTGTTACCATATTCAGGATGGGTGTGGCCACATCGATGAGGGTCATGGAAACCGATGTAAAGAAAGAATGGTCGCTTGTCTTCCAAGGATCCCTGAAGAAACTTCCGTGTCAATTCCTTTATATATGTAATGTTACGACCAACTTGAAGAATGGAATGGTGATCTTCTTCTGTGTATGAGAAGTCAAAAGGATACACCTGCAAACAGATTAATTTTACTATCAATGAGCACAAGTCAGTGGAAGGGGGCGGGGGTGGTAGGGTTCCTTGGGTGTGTGCATGCATCCCCTCCTAACCCATATCAGGGCTTTCATTAAGATTTTAACGCAGCCATTTGCATAACAAATGAAGATTTCATCCATCACATCTCACAAAAAAATCATTGTGTTGTTTTAAAATTTCTAATTATCTGATTAGCTGTAACATCAAGTGAGCTCAGCTGTAATATGCCAGGAGTAATTAGTTACAGCCAGGCCTGTCATTAAGAGGCCGGGGCCAGGGATTTCCCCTGGCTACTAAGAACATAGCCCCTGGTTACTTTCATAGGAAAAAGGAAAAAAATAGAACCAAAAGAAACCACTAGCTGTCTGATTCCCCGCCTACTTGTTGTATTTACCCAGCAACTTGAAATCTTGGTGAAAGCCCTGGTTACAGCCCTTAACGACAGCTCAGCGACACTCCCTTTGTCTAAACGTTAAATCCCCAGCTCCCTCCCCTCAAAAAATGCAAAAGCCAGAGCCACCACTTTGAACTGTAAGTTACAGCCACAAATAATAAAAGACACAAATTAAAGCTTTTTCTTAATTCAGTTCTTTCTCTTCAGGATGCAAGCTTCTAAAAAACGGAAGGCCAATTGATTGTCTGATTTGCATATGGGTGGTCTGCTGACAACTCTTTTTTTACCCAATATCCACAATCAGACTGATCTCCATGCATTTCCTTAAAATATTTGTTAAGAGAATTTGATAAAAGATCAAATCATACAATACAATACTAAATAATTAAACAAGAGATAGAAAACAAAACAAAAGATCTCTCCAAAGGGTGTATCTAGAGGTTATCCCTAGTATATAAAAGACTCCCCAAAATAAAAGAGAAAAAAATGTAAAATCTAGAATCTAAAACATAATACAGAGAAAAAATCTAAAAACTCAAAACTTGAATAAAAAACATCATTATTTTGCTTATCATAATAATTATTGAAACTATTTACAGTCATATTTATTTAAATAATATTCATAAATCCTTATTCTGTTGCATAATAAAGTCAGCGATCCTGCGTGGACAACATATTTAGGAAAGTTATTCCACACATTAATGATCTGTACAACGAAAGAATATTAATTTTGTAGCAGTTTAGGGTGGCAACTTTTACATAGAGCTTATAATCATGATTGGCTCTATCATTTTTCCTTTGTTGATCGTTTTATTAATTCTCACAACTGTTTCTCTTGATGATGTATGGATGTAACACGGAGAAAATTGATGTTGGTCTCCCTTCAGGACCTAAAGGGTTACAATCCTATAAAGTGTCAGAATGGTTTAAAGTAAACAAGGTTTCAAATCCCATGATAGAAAACTTATTAGCATAAACAAGCTTTCGCCCAATACGCTTTTCTTCTAACATATCAACCGACAGGCTGCTATGATGTCACTGAGCTGTTGACATACCTAGAATTGATCAAGATGTCTTTTGAGCAACATTTGCCTGGATACCTTCAGAACATCTACAAATCTTAAAAGCTTGATTGTAAACAGGTATAAATGAAAAGGAAGACTCACTGATTCAGGGCCCACGTGTTTCTTGCCTATGATTCCAGTTCGCACATTTGCCTTCTCCAATAACAGAGGCAAACTCCTGACTTCATCAAATGTGTTGAAGTGATGAACGTCATGATGAAGTCCATACATTCCATTCTGGTGCTGTGGCAGACCTTGAAAATAATCACTTTGACACTCAAGCTCACCATTTAAGTACAGTGAAGCTTTGATATAACAACACTAATAGTATAACAAACATTTTTTTGTTCCCCCATTATAATAGTAAAATAAATGGGTAATACCTTGATTAACCCCAATTTTGCCTAAATTCAAGGTCTTTTGACCTCATTTCGCAGACCTTTTCTGTTACAGAAAGCAAAATGAACAAGTAACAATGATTCTTAACTGAAATTGACGACTTATTGACGAGATCAAGCAAAACTAACTACGAGATAACGACTGGAGAACTGACAATTTGACTAACAATAGACGACTGTTTAACTGTGACAATTAACAGACAGATCGAAATGCACCAATTACTGATTACGAGTCTTCATAGCCAATAACATCACGGCTTAACTGACAGATGACCAATAACATTGCGACGTAATTGCCCAGTCAGATCAATAACCAGAGTATAATACCATCAATACTACCGCACAGGTTGTCGAAACGTCAGTCACTGGCAACAACAACAGTCCTATTCAGGACTACGTTCACCTGGACGATCAAACTCAACCTACTTTTGAAATGACTCCTGGGTTCAAAGCCTTCACATTTCAGTTTAATTTCAAAGATATATAAAGCATCAATCTCAGTAGTTTCTGGAAAACAGTGACTCTAGTTCTAAGATAAGGATGGATTTTGGCAGTTAACTCTAGGATAGGGTACCCTGAGAGCAGGTGCTTTTCGATCTTCCTATATATGTTGGGAAGAGGAAGGGACCCTCTTCTTGACTTATCTAAGAAGATTGAAGGGCCTCTGACCTCAGGGTACCCTATCCTAGAGTTAACTGCCAAAATCCATCCCTATCCTAGGGTAAGGATAGGGTAGCAAAATTCAGTTAGGCTTCCGGGATCCCAGCGGCACATCCCCATCTTCAAAAGTACCCCCCCCCCCCCCCATAGGCTGTATGGGGTGATCTTGTTATGTTTATGATACATTACAGTTTTGCATTCGCTACTGTTCAAGAGTTCACCTGTTAGTATGGCTGACCTGCTTGGAGAACAGCTACTCACAGAGGTAAAAGCGTTCCTAAAAATGACACTTCTCTTGGCCAGTTTGTTTAGCTTAGGCGTTTTGCATACAGTGTTATTGTAGACCTGAGATTCGAAGCCTGCATCGTCTCCGATTATGACTAAAACATTCTTTTGCTCATCCAAACTAGCTTTCGTCGGAGCAGAGGGTACAATCACGAGAAGAAACATCACAAAAACACGCACCTGCAGCCCTCCGATTGCAGCCATTTTTTGCTCTAATTTTTTTGCTGCGTTGTAGTGTAGAATCCAGGCTCCCAATCTAACAACTACACCCGGTTACTGAAGAGAACGCCTTGTATTTTTTCGCTCGCGAGAGGTGTTTTCGCAAACAACACGTGGAAGCCGGCAATTATAATCATGGCAGGGAAGATTAAGGTAAAGGTAAACTTTTGTAATACTTAAATTAACATTTATACCTTAAAGAAAGCACTTTAAGTTGTTGGTTACAGTTTTAGTAGCTTGAATGTTCGTATTCAGTTTTGTGTCAATGAAGACTTAAATAGTAGGTAGCTAGCTAGCCACTTGGAGCTTGTTCTAATGTCAATCATCAGGTCGAATCAGTCTCTCCTTTAAATGAAAAACAAGTGCTTGAATCATATTGTTACCATTGCCGGATTTCATTCAACTTTCATCTGGTTGCTAAAAAACAAAAAAATGTATAGCACTTTGCCCCCCTCAACTGTGAAATAGGCCATTTTACAGTTGTGTGCTCAGTACCCTGGCCTCTGAATAGAAGCGAGGATGGCGGTGACCTTGTTTTGTTACAAACCTTCTTGTTTTTCATATGTAAATGATCATGTTCACAGGCTTGTTAGCCAGCGAATACCACAATTTGCACATGAAAAGCAGGAATGGTTTGTAAGGCTGCGTGCAAACTGACGCAACAACTCCCAACAATGTTGGGACCTGCAGTGCATCGTGGGAAGGATACAACCCATAAGTCTTTGTAAACCATGCGTAATGAGTGTGCGTGGCCCCAACAATGTTGGAAGAGCTGTGCAAACGGATCCAACATTGTTGTGCTACGCTTCGGCGATCGCGGAACAAAAGAAATGTTGGGAGTTGTTGGCTGAAAAGTTTAACCGGTTTCAAACTTTGCGCAACAACACGCAACAACATCTAACAACATGCAACAGGGTGTGCAAACGGATGCAATATGTAACATCCAACAATGTTGGGAGTTGTTGGCCAACAATGTTGCATCCGTTTGCACGGGACTTAACAAAACAAGGTCACGACCAACCTTGCTTCTATTCAAACGCCAGGGCACTGAGCACACAACTGTAAAATGGCCTATTTAGCTTATAATTTCTTAGTTTGCAACCATGTGACAAGGCGGCCATGTTGGGTGTCAATACAATACGCCCCTTGCACATCTCCTTTAATGCACCTTATTTGCCCCCCAAATTTTGCATAACCTTTGTTTTTCATTTCTGCTGGGTTTTACAGCCATCCCAAGAGAAAATGAAAACAATGATTTTGCAAAATTTGGGGGTGCAAATGAGGTGCATCATGGGAGATGTGCAAGTGGCGTATAGATTTTTTTCCCCGAAGAATTTACATGAAAATGGAGTTTAGTTCCCAGAGGAGAGCAATGCTTTTGTTCTTGACCACCAACAAGGCAGCTGTGATGTCACATGCAAACCAACAGTTCATGACCTTTTGTAATCCTTTAAAATTTTATAAGCATTGCTGCACCTATCATCATAGCATAGGCCTATTTTCATTAGTTACTAGCTATAAACAGCCATCATTAGTTACTAGCTATAAACAGTGTTTTGCAGTGTGCACAAGTTTGCCCTCCTGCTATCATAAAAATTCCCACCATGAGTGCATACACCTACATAATTTACAGTACATGGTAATAAAGCAGGGAGATGTTAAGTGTGAGACAGATTTTTTGATGGAAAATCTACCTTGGATAGATTGGAATTATTGGTGGTAGTGGAATGGATGACCCTGATATTTTGGAAAACAGGCAAGAAAAGCACGTGACAACACCATATGGAAAGGTTTGTTGATTTAATTCCAGTATTTAATAGGTGAGTCAACAACTGTTTTATAAGCACAAGTATTGCCCAGGCAGGGTTCTCAAGTTGACTGCAGATATGAATATTTAGGAAGTGTCCTGACTTTCCTATACATTATTATCCCAGAGCCATGATCCACTTTTTTGGCTCAGTTTTTTGTGGTCTCACTTTTAGTCCTGGGGAACAGGTCACTTGTTTGATCCCAAAAACGTGTTGTGAACCCTCTTTATATGAAGCAGTGGATCAGAGGCTGAGGATACACTTTTTGAAAATTTAGGGAGGTACATGGTGTAGTTCTGATGTAAAGTTATTTTGCTTGTAGCCATCTGATGTTTTGGTCCTTGGCAAAATAGAAGGAGTTGAATGTGTTGTGTTAGCCAGGTGAGTGCCTAACTACAAAACCCCCCCAAAATTCCCTGCTGGATTTCTGAGCCTTCAAAGTTTCCAGAGGGTTTTAAATGATATAACAAGAAAAATACCATCAAAAAAACGTACTTCTGACTTAAGCTACCCAAAAGAATACTTGCCAAATTTTCCTAACCGGAAAAATCCTGGAATCAAAATTTCAAACCCCAAAAATCTTTTGATCATCCCCATCACTTGAAATCCATATTGAAATCTGTATTCTGCAGACATGGAAGAAAACATGATGTCATGCCTACAGATATCAATTATCGTGCAAATATTTATGCCCTAAAAGAAGAAGGTTGTACTCACGTTGTTGTGACATCAGCCTGTGGATCTTTGAAAGAGGAGTACGAGCCTGGCCATCTAGTCTTTCCTGATCAGTTTATTGATCGGACAACCAAGAGGGTTTCAACATTTTATGATGGTAAACAAGGCAGTCCCAAAGGAATTTGCCATATGCCGATGCATGAGCCATATTGCCCACACACAAGAAAGGTTTGTAGAATCCTTAGTTCCTATTAAGCAATAACATTATTATGCACTTGTGATAACATATAAATTAGCTTTGCAGACACCTTGCTGTTACTTATATACTATTAAAATGGACACCAACTAAATCTCTGGCAAAAATAAATACAGCAATTATCTCCCGCTAATAATTATAGAGTCTCACTTAATTTTGACGACCCTAACTCAGGATACTGAGGGTGTCGTGCTGGACCAGGAGTTGACTGTAAATTATGAATTAAAATGGTTGACCTCCCAGGTTAGCTCAGTTGGAAGAGTGTTTTTGGTCTGCTGGGCAGGCAGCCTGGAGTTAAAAGTCTGGCCAAACCAACAACCATTGTCTTTAAAAAACTGAAGAGATATATTATGCTAGCAATAATCATGTCATTGGGTAGTGACATTAAAGCCATTAGTCTTGTCTCATCTGTCCGTACTGCTACACATGATTTGGAAGGGAATATAGAACCTGTGACATGGTTCAAACAGCTGGTCTATCTGACTGTCGTCATTGGTCGGGGTGAGATAGGTGAGATCAAACATAGACTGAAGTGGTGGCTGCATACATGATGACATCCGATCTCTCCTGTCCGGTCCCTTTGTATCTCAGCCACAGGCTGACCAGGAAAACTGGTTCCATTTTAACAGGGTTTTATCTGTTGTTTTAAACAATCACCTCCCTTGAATAGTCGCCCCCTTTGACAGAAATCTTTAAAATAATCACCTCCCTCAAATAATCGCCCCCCAACCCCTCTCGCCCATTTCTCTTTCTTTTATCCCCTCCCTGCTCAAATTGACGCCTTGGATGACCAACAATTGCTGAAGTGGAGTCTGATGGGCACAGCAAAACTGATCAGTGATGTAGCTGTATGTCGAAGATACTAACATTGAAAATTATCCAAGGAACCAAATTTGGAACATGTTCAGTATGCTTGATGTGATTATTTTTTTTATTTAATGTTATAGTAAAACAAAATACACATATTTAGGGCATGACTTCCAGTGAGCAATATTCAAAATAGCTGCCTCCCACAAATAATAGCCCCCTTTTAATGCAAAAAAAAGAGTAATCGCCTCCGGCTGTTACTCGAGGAAATACGGGGAAACATATTTAGCAAAGGCTTTTTTTGCCATTTTTTTTAGATTCTTACTGAAGCTGCCAAAGAACTGAAATTGCCTCATCATGAATCAGGCACAATGGTTGTTATTGAAGGCCCCCGCTTCTCATCCAAGGCTGAAAGTAGAATGTTTAAAATGTGGGGTGGAGACATTATCGGTATGACAGCTGTTCCAGAAGTTGTCCTTGCTAATGAAGCTGGTCTTTGTTATGCCTCTATTTCTATGGTAACTGACTACGACTGCTGGAGAGATGACCATGATCCGGTAGGTTTTTATGGTAGTGCCAGCCTGATGCTTCTGTTATGCCTGAAACTAAGTTCTCCATTCAAAAGATTATTGTTTCTGAGGAGTAAAAGGTTTTGGTACTGTGTTACTCCCATATTATATTTCAGCTCTCCCAGAAAAGGTACAATTCTCAGTCTCCCGCATGGGTCACCATATTTCTCCCCCCAATTTTTTTTTTGGCATCTCCACATTAGAATGAAGCTGGGCAAAGGGCAAAATGCACCATTTTTCCATCTTTGATTTAGAGGGGGGTGGGGGGTCTAAACTTCTCATTTATTTTTGTTCATGATTGCAGGTTCCCCCAATTCTCCATATTATATTATGCCAACTCTCCCAGATTATCCAGTATTTCTCCTGTATAATGCCCAAGCCCTCAGCATTTGATACCCCCACCTTTTAATCAAGTTTCTGTAGAATGGCATGGAGCAATTTTTCCTCAGCTTTGGTTTGATACAAATGTTTAATATGTGCCTGGTAATTTATTAAAATCTGAAACAATATTCTGTTGTTATTACCTGTTACTTAGGTAAGTGTGGAAGCAGTTAAAAAGACTTTTAAGGTCAATGTTGCAAATGCCAAGAAACTTCTGTTAAATGTTATTCCACGTATTGCTTCTGAAAAGTGGGCAGAAATCACCAAAGAACGAGAGGTATTAATATTATTATAATCTACTTTATAGGGATAATGGGACCTATTGCTGTCATATTTGTCATATTTTGTGGTAAACTTAAGTCATATTGAATGCTGTTTCTATAGTGCCCTAAAATTTATGCCTTGTAGTTTTATGTGACACTAACTTCTTTTTACCATAAAATATTTGTATCAAAATGATTTGAGAAGTTACTAAATTATCAAAAGAATTCATCCAGAACTGAATGCATTCTGATCTTATTGACCTTCTTTGATAATGATAAAGCACTGATTTTGCAGAGAGAAATCTGATGCTTTTCATCAATAAGGTTAAAAGTTGATCATGAACAGGCTGAATAAAATAGGTGTAGAATAGTCCTTTTACTAGAGATGATGAGTCTCTCCAAAAGTTTAATAATTTGAAAAGGTGCATACATAATATTTTAGCCCACCAAAGATTTGACTTTTTAATAGCCGTCCTGAAATTTCAAAACTTGGACCTTAGTCATCCTAGGAAATCTTAAAAGGACAAAACCTGGTTCATTTTGTAATGTTCCTCAGTGATCATTCTTAAACAAATGGTTCCAGCTTTGGTACAAGAATTTAAAGTAATAATATTATAAATTAAAAAAACAAATATTATCAACTTATCATAATTAATTCTTATTTTTATTTTTATTTTTATTTTTGCTTTTTAGGCTGCTGTCACAAATAACATAATGCTCCCTTCAAGCTGATATATTTTTGTAGGGAATTAGGGTTTCCAAAGTCACTTTTTATAAAGACATAGAACATAGCGCACAATGCACCCAACAAAGGAATCAAATAATATTGTAGATGTTAATGTGATAATAATTTTAAGTAGCCAAATTATGTAAAAAGGGTGTATACTGTAATTTAAGCCATCACTGAACTGACACTGTTTATATAATATTTTCATACATATGTAGTCTCAATGGATTTGGCGTTTAGTTCCCTAGAGGGGTCTGGACTCCAACTACATAAACCCCTTGCCCTTGCAGACTTCAATATCAAACTTTTCATGTACACGAAAAATTTGAAATTTTATTCAATATTATTACTCTCAACGTATCTAATTTTCGTTGACCCGCAAATTAATATCGAGTGGCCCATATGGAAATTTTAACTTACTGAGGAGAAGCCTGTTCCAGGCGTTCAGTAAAGAGCATCCGCTTTGTAAAAATACCAAGTTCAAACCACAGGGCGCCCACACAATCTGTGTGTGTAACCAATTACTATTTTATGGTAAATGTACTGGATTTACTGTTCGTTTGCTGCACCCATAGTGTTATATCATTAATTATGCATATAAATCAATGGTAAATAAGGAGCAATTTCAGAATACCCGGCAACATCATTTACATTTGTCGGAACGCTTTAGAGAATGACGTATAACACAATAGGCACTTTCATTATTCAATGAGGATTTTGAGTTTGCCATTTAGGTGAACTCAAACTCGTTCATAATAGCTCAAAAAACCGCTTATGAGGCAAAAGGATGACAATATATAACAGGTAAGGTAATTCAACGCTTATTTTAACATTGATTTATTTACATACTTAAAGCGATATATCACTATGGGTGAGGCAAACGGTAAATCCAGTACATTTACTATAAAATAATGTCGGTTACACACACAGATTGTGTGGGTGCTCTGTGCTCAAACAAAAGCAGTCTGGTGAAAAAAAAATAGGATAGAGTGCCTCTAATCTCCCACTGCTTGTAACTCCAGCTGCCACATGTTTTCACACCAGTTGTCATGATAGCCCCCCATGCAGACATTCTTTATAGGGCTTCATCCTGCGTTCCTTCCTTGGCAAAGGTTGCATGATGAGCCAAAAGAACGTCTGTGTGGGAGGCTACTGTCATGAATGGGGCACATACCATCCTGGATCCTGGAACAGACTGGTTAATACGGAATCTGATGCCGATTATTTCAATTGAATTTCAAACTTTGATGTAGATTTACACTGGTATTAACCAAACGTTTGAAATTCTGCCAAACAAGACAAAACGGAGAAAAATATGGAAAAAATAAAGTATGTAAACATCAAAAATGTGTGTGTCCATTATTACTTATATTATCTTGTTTCCCTCCTGTCGCGTGTCTCGTCCTCTCGCCTCAAAGACCGCCTGCGCGCCCCTTATGTTTAGTCACGCGTTTAAGTCACGCGTTGCGTGCCCTCGGTGACCGCGTAGGACTGAGCGAAACATGTGCTTCCATCATCTCCGGGGGGTGTGCAGGACATTTGTAGCGGTTGAGAAACTGTTGATACATCTATGTCTTTGTGGGGACTGCACTGTGTTTTTTGCTGATAAATGATGGCCGAGTTACTTTCTTCGAATGGTATCACTAACGACAGAGAAAAGAAACATGTTATCGTTAACTATCTGCCAGGAGACATCACAGAAGTTTTACTTCAAGCCATGTTTGCTTCTTGTGGTGCTGTAACTGGAGTTCGCCTTATGCGAGACAAAAGCGGAGTTAGTCTTGGTTATGCGTTCGTAAACTACAGCAATGAAGTTGACGCAGCGAGAGCTATTGAAAGATTTGATGGGCATCAAATGGGTGCTAAAAAAATACGGGTTAGTTATGCTAGGCCATCGTCTGAGGAGATCAAGAATGCGAATCTTTACATCGCCGGTTTACCAAAATCTACTAGCGAGGACGAACTGAGAGCATGGTTTAGCGTTTATGGGACTATAATTTCTTCAAAGGTTTTGACATTAGAAACTGGTGAAAGTCGTGGCGTTGGTTTTATTCGTTTTGACAAGCGCTCCGAGGCACAAGAAGCAATTGATTCCCTGAATGGTAAGAAATTACTGGATGGAACTAATTTGGTTGTTCGCTTTGCAAATCCACCGAAAGGAACTCAAACGCCCCAAGTCTCTCCTAATATATCGCAGGGCCCGATGGTTGGAAACGAACCTCTAAGACCAGCATTAAATCACGGAGGAATCGGCCCTATTCGTCACGAATCTCCAAATCACCGCTTCTCGCCTTTCGGTCAGGTTCCGCCACGACCAAACGACATTAGACAACCTTTTAACATGAACTCAATCCCCGAGCCCCAGAACTGTCCTTGTGTCTTCGTGTATGGCTTACCACAACAAAAAGAGGACAAAGAACCTTTAAATGAGTTACTTTTGTATCGTCTGTTTTCCCCACACGGCGCCATTTTGTCCATACATGCTAAGGAAGGCAGTGCTTATGCGTTTGTGAACATGATGAAATATGAGGAAGCCGTGAAAGCAGTTGGGAACTTGAATGGATATTACCTTCAGCAGCATAACACACATCTACAGGTGTCATTTAAAAAGAATAAACCCCAGTAGGTAGGAAAGACGTTACCGTTCACCGCAAAGAGCACAGACGCAGTGCATGTCACTCAGTTGACTCACTCACACTGTTCATGTGTTCATGATAGTTGAATAAGCCTGATATTACTAACCCCAGTTGGTAATACAGTCTTCTGTCTCTCAACGGACACCTCTATAAGGCGGACACCTCTGTAAAACGGACACTCAGAGTTGGTCCCTGCCTTTCTTTACTCCCTTTATTTGCCTCTCTATAAGATGGACATCTCTCTAAGACAGACACATACTGCAGGTCCCCAAGGTGTCTGTCTTAGAAAGAGTTGACTGTATCTGTGAGGCAGTGCCAGATCCCATGGACTCAACAAATTACTGGAAGAGCATTTCGAATTTCCCTTCAACCTGATTTGCAAATTGACAATGGCTTTTTTAACCGGCCAGTCATGGCCCATACTTGAATCCTGGCACACTGGGTGGGGAGGACAAGGATTTTGGTACTGTTTTGATGACAAACTTAACCAGGCCCGGGTTGTTCAAATGTTGGATAGCGCTATCCACCGGATAAATCACTATCCAGCAGACAAGTATTACAGAAACAATTGCGTTATCAAATGGATAGTCAGGGTTGTCACTAAGATTTCAAGTTGCCGGGTAAATACAACAAGTAGGCGGGGAATCAAACGGCTAGGGATTTCTTTTGGTTCTATTTTTCCTCTATTTTCCAATAAAAGTAGCCGGGGGCCACTCTATTAGTAGCCGGGGAAAATCACCGGCCCCCGGCTCTTAATGACAACCCTGATAGTGATTTGTCCAGTGGATAGTGTTATCCACCTTTTGAACAAGTGGAGCAAGAAGTTTAGTTCTGTATCTGGCGTATGCTATGGCTGAATGTGAGTGTCAGATACTTTATTTCCTCGAATAAGTGCCCAGGTGCTTATTTCATGTAAAGTAATTAATCAAATAAAAGATGGGTGCTTATTCGAAGGAGGCTGCTTAATCAAGGGCTTGCTCATTACTTTTTCCTCTAGATGAACTAGAGAATAGTCGAGTTGTTCCTGGGAAGTTTATGACATTTATCAAGAGTGCGGGAATACAACAAACGTTAAAAGAAGAGATAACACATATAAAGGAACTCTGCAAGCACATGGATAGAGAAATAACTGAAGGAAGAGAAACATACTATTCTCCTTTACTAATCCCGCTGTAGTTGATGCCTAAAAGGTTATAACTAAAGTGGTAATAGAAGCTGGTTATTCTTGTATCCCTACTGTTCAAGAAAGTGAGGGGGAGGAGAGGGGGTGCTTCTCTGATATTATGGCCTTGAGGGTGGGCACTTATTAGAGCATAGGCCCTTATTCAAGGAAATACAGTATTATCTGACACTAAGGTTTTGCTATCATTAAAGCAGAAACTGTCCCAATTACATCATTGCAAGCACTGCAAGCTGAAACTTTATTTGGATGAATTAATGCTTTGAGTGCGTAATACAGTTATATAACAATGATCGGTTGATACCATGTTTTGACAGCTGTCAATTGAACATAACATTGATGTCCAATATCAAGTTACACACCAAAAATTTGTATAAGCCTCAGACTTTTAACCTTTTAAGACATTTCACATTGGGTAACATGAAGGGGTGGATGTATGTAGTGATGAATTTTGTCAAAATCAAAATTTTTTTAATACATAGATAACCAAATTTCTTACCTCCGCTACGTGCAAGGACTCCACTATGGTGTTGCCATTTAAATGAAGCCTTGTTAGCAGAACTATTGCATAGCACTATTTGGAATTTTTGCAAATTTCTTCAGAGTTGCTATCAGGACCAGAACTGAAAAGGTTTAAGCATACTGTATTTCATTTCTGAGTGCTCAAATAGTGAGTTTGGGTTGCCTGTGCTACTTCTATAAGAGGTTTGTTAACCTGCAATTACGCTAACTGTTGTATCCTTGAATAAGACATAGCTTTTAATCTGCACAAGGGAATCCAAGAGTAACTATGCCTTTACAACCCTCCAAGTTAAAGTCTTTGCTCAGTCGCTATTTGGCAACCAACTCTTTTGGTTTAGGGATACTTTTTACAAATCAATTCGCCAGCTCCAAAATTTTAGGCACCATGGCGACCAAAATGGTCGCAACTTGGAGGGTTGTTGGAGGGTACACTTGAGGGGTCATTACTTTGCAGGATTTTATTTATGTTACTTTAAGGGTTAACGTAACTGACAGATTGAAAGTCTTTAGTAGATTTCTCTGCCTGTGGCACAAAATCTGCTATTTCACCTCTCCATGCATTTCTGGCCAATTTTTTTTGTTGTTATCTTTGGTGACACAGTACAAAGAAAAGAGGAAATCCTTTAAAGGGCTTTTAGGCAGTCGGTCCTTAGTTTCAGGATTTCTTAGCCGGCATGAATGGTTAGTGTTACTTTTAGGGAGAGTTGTATTATTTTTAAATAACCTTGAAAGTGTAAAAACACTGTAGTGCTATGGCTTGATTACAGTTTGCAGAGACTAGCATGGTGTGACAAGCTGTAAAACCTGTTATTGTATGTCAGACACTGCAAAAGTATAAAATAATGTTTACCTGTAACTTGCAACTGGATTTTTTTTATTGTTATCTACAACTAACTTGACTCATGGGAGCAGAGGTTATTGTTGCAATGCAGTTAGCTTTACTGCGCTTTTCACAAACGCAAACTCTAAAGTTCAAAAGCCGCCTTAACAATTGCATTTTTTGCTGCCATCAATCATAATTATGATCACAAGCAACAAACCTCAAAGCACAGAAACACACAAAACAGATCGAAATCCACTAATCACAGATCACAAAAACCATGACCTTTTGAACCTGTTTAAGTAAAGTTCTGTTTCCTAAGAGGTCCACTAAGATGATTGAGGGCAGCAAAAAAATGCAAATGTCAGTTGGGTTTTGAACTTAGAGTTTGCGTGTTTTTAAAAAGCGCAGTATGGTGCTTTGTCACAAGTATATTGCTCTTGTAGGAGAATTCTGTGATGAAATCATCACTTAGCATCTTTACCCATACACGATAGAGTTATGAAGATATCAAGCAAATTTCATTATTCAAGGAGCACTAACTGTAATAATTTATTATCTTTTTAATAATAATAATACTTATATAGTGCTGATATCAATATTGCTATTTTCGTCAGCGCTTAAAAATAAAAATATTTCAAAAAAAAAATACTGAGACTGCATAAAATATACATGTATAAAGTGCAAGAACCTACCAAAAAGAGTTAAAACAATTGTGTCAACACTAAAACTATAAAAGTTACCTAGACTACTTAAATCGTAAAAAACTGCATAAAACCTCCTAAAAACGAGATTAAAAAGCACATAAAATCACAAAAAAGTTTTCTGAAATAAAAATGTCTTGAGTGTCTTTTTAAAAGAGGCTACTGAGGGGCTACTGCTAATTGCATAGGGCAATGAATTCCATAGTTGAGGAGCAGCAGCAGCAAAAGATCGATCTTCTAACGTTGTCAAAGTCTTGAATTTCATAGGGTTTAGAAGCAGTGCTGTGTCCAGACCTTGCGATGGGGTGGGGGGAGCGGTCATCCAGGCCCTTAGATAAGGGGGGGGGGGGGGGCACGGTCTCCAAAAAGATTTTTTTCGGCCCCTAGGGGGAATGTGCCACTGGGACCCTGAAACCCTACCTTGTTCGATTTAGGTGAATTTTCTACTCTATAGTAGACTTAACTCCCAAAACCACCCCCTATCCTTTAGTCGACATTTTAACTGAGTTTGACACTTTCTTTGTTATTAATATGTGTTGCAGGTTAATTTGAATTCCCTTTTTTTATTATTTAGTGTCAGTGTCAATTCCTGGTTTCTGTAGTCGAGACTAAAATCTTCAAGCACTTGATCAGTTTCCAGGAGAATGGTACTCTCTGACTCACCCTGTGTTAGGAAATCCAAGACAGTCTTGGATTCTGGATTCCAGGCCTTAGATTCTAGATTCCAGGTGTTGGATTCCAATCTTTGTCAATAGAACTTGAATTCTGGATTCCAAGCACTGTCGGGACTCCAGATTCCTTGAGCTGTATTCCGAATTCCACAGTCCAAGATTTGGAATTCCACAACCGAATTTTTCGCTATTCCAGAATCCGGATTCCCTTACATGGGCGACTCCGACTGGAATCATGAAGAAAAGTCGGATCAATTTAGGTTTCTGGGAAACTGCCTACCTACCCCTCCCCTAAGCTAACATTAACACTTAGTTATCACTTGGGGCGAAATGATTACTTAGGGGAGGGGTAGGTGGGCAGTTTCCCAGAAACCTAAATTGATCCGAATAGTCTTGGGATAAATTTGCATGCTTCGCGCCTTTTTGTGAACTATACATGCCCATCCCCTCTCCCCACCCCACATATACAATGTTAAATCTGTGTATCCACAATTTTTCCGCACGTTCAACATGGTATCGGGTGAGAGGAGGGGAAACTGCAAGTCATTTGCGTAGAAAACAGCACTGCTTTTTAGGAAAGCAATCTACAAAATCACAGGTAATTTCAAATACTACTTGATAATGTCCAGGACTGCAGTCTGGGGAGAAACCTCAAATCGCTTTCGTCTTCGTGTTTTGTTATTAATTTTTATACTCGAAAGTTAAACTTGGGAAGGACACTTTTGTTTTTGTCATTATATTTTTTTTTTCCTTTTTCCGCGATGGCCAGTTTCCTTCATTTTGAGTCAACCCATTTCCGTTTTAATCGGCTCCTGCTTATTAGAAAATCTAATTTTACGATATTGAAAACAACACGGAGAAAGTAATAAAAAGTAATAAAGAAAATGACTTAAAATCATTAAATATTAGGTAAATGGAAAAAAACAAGTTTGTGTACAAACCGGACATGCTTGCTCCGCTACAATAATTGAAGAATATCCATATACTTCCTGATAATTAACATAAATATTTAATTTGTCGCTTCAAATTTTAGAAAATAAAACCTTTACTGCAAAGGCAAAACAGTTTTGGGTCTGAAATAATCAGGTAAAAATTTACACAAAATAAAAATACTAACGAAATAGAAAGGTACTGTTCCGTTGTCACGCACACCTTGCGGACCTATTAATTTTTGCTATGGGTTTCTCAGTATTTCCTCTGATTTTCTTAAAATGTTTAACAGGGTTATATTCGTACCTATGGCTCAGAAAAGAATTTGCAGACCCCTATCTCAAAATTTTCAAACCAGTTTTTATTTATTTTTCCATTTGCCTTGCCCTGGGTGATAGTTCTTGAGGTAAAGAATTGCCGCCTTTAATGAGCAGTTTTACTTTTCATCCGGCCAAAATATTCATCTAAGCCGTTAAGTTTTTTTACGATCAAATAATGGGCCCTCTTTTGTTGGAAGGAGAAAATGAAGGCTATAGTTTCTTTATCGAGAACGAAAAATACCGCACAGAGAAATGACGGCTGCCAGGCCGACAGACGCTACGCGTTGATTAACCCATTGTCTTGATATCGCACTTAATGGGTGCGCCCTTTAAATATTTTTCGCCGAGAAAAGCTTGCTTTAAGACCGCTTGGCCGAGAAAACACCTTTTAATGCGAAGGATTAAAATACTCCTTAAAGAAAAAATCATTGATAAATAATTCTTGACACTTACTAGTTTTTCCTCACTGAAAGGAATACAAGATATATTTCATCAATTTTTTTCGAAGTTTTAGCACGCGAATAATATACCATGCCAGAACGTATCTCTTTTACCAGTGGTACTGATGAGTATACATTCTAACGAGTAATTACGTTTGGAAGCCGAATAATTTCTTTCACCCGTTAATAGCCCTCCATTTTTCCGAGATGTGAAAAAGTCACCTTCTACCTCAGTAATTGCAAGCTGCATCATACTAAAGTCCGGAGTTCATTTGGCCCAAACGTCCAATCTTTTATGTGTCTTCACTTCCAACTAATCTGACAAACTGACTTAATTATAGCGTTCGGCAAAACAAAGGCAAGCTAACATAATTCTCCCGTCATTAAGCCGTATTTTGTCAGGATGAATTGGCTTAGAAATGTGAAAGAAAAACCTTAATGAAGTCTTCCGAGGAAAACAAAAGCCATTCACAGTTTCATTTACTACCAAAAGATTATTTTTCCTTTTCACTGCCGAACGGATTTGTGCGAGGAATTATCATTTTTAGACCAATTTTTGGCTAAATTCAAAAAAGACTGTAATCTCCTACAACACAAAAAATCTATTTGCATCATGGTGGTGTAAATTTCAAGTTCCGTTTTTTATTTTCTTGTTATGGCGCTCGGAGCAAAATTTTCCTCTCATCCAATACCGATTCATTTGATAAGAATCCATTGATTAGGCAGAAAAATAGGAGTTTAAGCCAATAGATGTTTTTTTCGCATAATTACCTTGTAAGTCTGCGAGAGTCGAATAGAAAGCAATTGTTGGACGAACCAAGTTCTAATGAAACATCATTGTCAAGCGTTTCTTTACAATTCCGGCGAAAACAATTAACTTAACAGAGTGATCGTTCTCTTCGAGTAAGAACAAGCGACATAGGATTCAGGTCAATCTTTTTCTCTTTTTATACTTTATCCGGCAAAGTCTCAAGTGCGTCAAGACAGTTTTTTTGCTAAACTGTACGTTTCCGCATTGGTTTCAAGCTAATTACGTCAGTTTTGTTTGGACAAAGGAGCTGTGGAGTTCGCCGACAAATTTTCTTGCTACAGAAGCTGCATTTACAAGATTTCAGTTGTTGACTTGAGCAGTGATGACTCGTCCAAGAAAACGAGCGTACGAATACTCAGATATTTCATCAACCCGAAGTGTTTCAAAAGATGACTTGATTATTCTCCAACCTGCCTGTAAGCTGCAAGATCTGAAAATTCAGGACACGATTGAAGAGGTACTGAGAACAAATTTATGCGATGTGAGTTTCGCTTCCTGGGACAGCGAAGCTCGATGCGATGCTCTCAGTACAATTATCCAACAGAAACTATGTGGCATTCAACACCAGTTTTCTGACCTAGCAGTGGTCGTTCTAATAGGTGGTGTGGACGATACAGGAATTGTCAAAGCTTCTCACAAAGTCTGGAAGCCGGAGTATGACAGTTTCGCTTCAGCATGGTACAAAAATGACTCTCTTTTTGCCGTGGGCACAGTCTTTGCTACTTACGCCACAAGAAATATTTGAGGCAAGTGTAAAACAAAGAATTTTTATAACACACGTTGATGTTCTCATTTTGACGATACAGTGAAACCCCGATATAACAAACCTCTATATCACGAAGTCCTCGGCATAACGGAAGATTATCTACAGTAATATTGAAAATAAATGGACAAGAACCTCGAAACTTAACAAAACCTCGTTCCCTCGGCCACTCGTACGTCGATCGAGGTTTCCGCTCTGTTTTGTCAAGAAAAATAGTTTGCTGCCTTTTTCAAACACATCAACCAAGATTTTTATCTTCCTGTTTTCCCAAACAGCAAATGATTTTCTGCTTGGCTAGAACCAGCTGAAACCAGATTACTGCTTCGTTCTAGAAATATTACCAATATCTGGCTTAAGTTAAAATTCATCGCAGTGCATTTCAAAAGCTACAAATGTTCGGCATTAATTATCAAATTTGATAGCGTAAGCGTGTGGTTTTGTTATGTTTAATTTCAATAAACCATGTAATAATTGTACTATTGTAAACAAAACAGTACTTTGGCCATCGAAAAGTTCTTCCCATATTTAACTTGAACATTTTTTGAAAGACATATTAGTTTAAAGAAGTCCCTGGAGCAAACCAAAAAAAATATTGATGTGAATGAATGAATTTTGTGTAATTTTGTTATTTTTCCTTTTTAATCTAGTTTTTCTTCCCTTGTAAAAATTGTGAATATAAATGGTAAACCTGTTGTTATTCCTTAATGAAAAAATGTATTATTAAAGAAGATAACTGTTAACGGAAAGGAACATTTCTGTCATGAGTTGGTGGTTACCTGTGAACTAATGGCCTTAATTTACATGTTTGTATTTCATTACTTTTAAAACCTTATAAAAGTCCATGTTCTTTGTTCTGTTGGGTTTTAGTGGTTCCGAAAATATCCTTCGTTTTTATCAAATTTTTAGACGGAAATAATCCCTGGATTTTCCTCGATGACGCTGGCAAACATTCGCTGAATCAAAATTAACCTCAGCAAAAATTAAACGTAAGGGTTTCATATACCACAAATCCTTAAAGAAAACTGCAAATCATGACAAAACTGGAGACATACACGACGTTAAATGCATGTTGTCTTGTTCCGAACGCGAAATTGGATGCGACGACGTAACAGTTTTAATATGTAAAAATATTTGTCGATATGTTGCAAAAAAAAAAAAATCAGACTGCGAACGCGTTCAGGTACCACTAAATGTTCCACAGATCGAGGATTGACTTGATTTTTTTATTATTTCAAAATGTCTTCAAAGACAACATGTATACGTTGTAGTTAATTATTTATCTCTAGTAATTTTTATTTTTCCTTTGATTCAACTTCATTAGCGTACATTACCATACCTAAAAACATTGAGAAAAACAAAAATTACCTGAGTTAAAAAAAAAAATCAACTACAACAAATGTATTCTGAAGTATGAAAACAGATTTTTTTGAGAGATATATATAAACCACTAGCCCTCTCTTAAGTTGGGAGAGGAATTACGATAGCGCGTGTAAAATTGCCACTGGCGGGTAAGGTGACACGCAGAAGAACCAGGATACGTTTTGGCACTGAAATAATGCCCACCTAAGCAGTCTGTGAAAACAACCCCACAAGAAGGAGACCCTTTAGCGCGGGGTCCACTTGAAATAGTCAGATATGCTATTTTTTAACACAAACTGCGCCACTCTCAACGTCAAAATCTCGCGCGGTACTTGCCATTCGAATTTGCGCCGATTTTCAGAAGATGGGCGATCGTCTAAATTGCGTTTTCTCTTGAGCGCTCTTTGAAATTCCCGCGTTCTTCATATCTCGATATATGTACGATGTGAGCACAGCGAAAGAATAAGCTAAATGTTTTAGAACATTATAATTTCAGATTCCTCCTCAGGCTCTTCGTTTTTCGCATGGCAGAGGCGAGCGCGAAACGCGAGTGACTGGTGATGAACTGCAAGTGACCATGGGAAGGGTACAGACGGCAGGCGACGCTCGTTGTCTTCTTCCCGCCTTCCTTTGCGTGCACATTTTCATCAAAAGAGAGGCGTCTGGGTACGAGGCACTTACAATTTTGTATAGAGCGTTTCCACATGACGTCATGTCCGCCATAATTAGTGCCTCAAAACAACTAAAAAGAAGGTTGTTGTTGCTGCTTAATAACATTCGTCGAAAGGTGGCTTAGACGCGTTATAAAGTTAACACAACCTAGTATTCCTTATCGTTTTAGTTTAGCGCACTGACTTTGGTGATTAGGGTTAAGCACTTACTCGAAATGGTAAGCTTCTTTTTAGGGTTAAGGGTGTTGCTATTTATCTTTAAATCAAACCAATTCTCGCCGGATAATCCTCGGTGACGTAGTGAAGTAGGTGATGGACAGCAGACACTGCGCTCTGCGATTCTCAGACTCACGCCTTTCTGACTTTTTTTTATTATTAAATTGAAGAGACTTACATCTTCATGGCCATTAGCGGAGCAGAAATTTTAAGAGACTTGAACATTTCGTCTAAGTGTAGTGTCGAGGCAATAAAGAATACTAAAAGTAGGTTGAGTTTGATTGTCTGAGTGAACGTAGTAATGAATAGGACTGTTGTTGTTGACAGTGACTGACGTTTCGACAACCTGTGCGGTAGACATATTCAGAGTCAAAGTGAGTTGATGGTATTATACTATGGTTATTGATCTGATTGGTCAATTACGTCGCGATGTTATCGGGTAGTCTGTCAGTTAGCTGTAATAACATCACAGCTTAACTTAAGACTGCTGTGGAAACCTCGCTTTTATCAGGGGTGAAAAGCTACAGTAGTAGGATTAGAATCGACGAATGGATTACAAACTTCCTTCCTAGAAATCACAGATATCTCCGATCGTCTGGGATAGTCGGGCACAAATCTGGAGAATCGGGAGAGTTTCTATTTTCCCGACGTGTCCCAGATTTCTTCGATGGTCGGCGATCATTCCTGATAAATGAACACTCACATTTGTGTCGTCGGGGACGTCGGTGATGGATTTCGGTCATTACCAGTCCTCTAAATTGCTAGGCTCCAGTCCCCTGATCACACATTTGTGTACAAGTTTCAATTTTTGGCGCACTATCCATTTCCCGCCAAATTCAATTTCGGGAGAATCTGGGATAGCCTGCGAACAGCAGACGCATTTCCGGTCGTCGTTTCTCTCCCTCCGAAAAATAGGGCTAAATCTGGGACAGACTTCTGGCAATTTATCCGATATATCGGCAAAATCCTGGACGGTCGGCAAAAAGTAAATCCCCGATCGTCTGGGATTTACCCCACATATGAAAAGTACGCTTGCTGTGATTGGTCAACTAGAAAAACCTCGGTTCGTAACTTACAGTACGGACCTCGAACTCGGTTAGTAAGAGGTACGTAATAATACTCCGATGAAAACAAGTGTCCAGCTTTCAAATAACCGCCGCCCTCAGTGAAACAAGCAGCGTATTTGAGGCGTAGAAAAAAATAAATAAGCGCTATTGCGCTTCTTCCAATAAATACGTTATAAAAAATAGGGTAGAAACATAAACGACTGAAATGACTGAATCTCTAAAGATATGATTTTGTAGGATCCAATAACTGGTTTAAAAGCGGCTTCTTACAACTAACATGCATGGCCTCTGTTGACAACTCAAAATGATACTGGAAAAAAACATAGTCTTTTACCGTCATTGACGCAATTAATTCACAATTTTAAATAAAGCTAAAAAAGAAAGAAAGAAAAAAGAAAAACACATGAGAATGAGCCAGCACTACCTATTTCCAACCGTTTGTTTTCAGTTACATCCCAATCCGGAAACCATGTGTTTCAGTCAAAACAACCCCATTTATTTTATTTTAATTTTATCCCATTTATTTCTGTTTATTTTTTGTAGATCTCAGCGACAAAGTCGTAGAAAAGTAGAAAGTCTATGTCTTTTCAAGAGAGAATGAGCTCAGGTCATTCTCTCTTGGTTTTTTTAGCATCAAACACCGTGACGCAAGGAAACACGTTTGCATGTGTTTCAAACGCCAGACTTCTTAACATCTGTCAACAACTTAAATTTGTTTCAGGTTTGAACATAATTATTCATTAAAAGTTCTCAAACTCATTAATAATTCATTAAGAAAATACAAAGGAAATTAATGTTTATTGAGTGTTTGGAAATCGGATGAAACACTGCTTAGTATTTGCATCGTTAATTTCTCCTTCAAAAATGATTTTGTTTGAGAAGAAATATCAAACATTCGACACAGTGTTTCATCACCAGATGAAACACCTCGAAGTTCGTCAAAAATACTCCGCTGCGCGTCGTATTTTCAACTCTCTTCTCGGTGTTTCATCTGGTGATGAAACACTGCATCTCATGTTTGATATATTACGTCACGAATGGTATACGGTTGTATTAAACAAATGTACAGTAGTAGCTTTAAAATCGTGAATAATGAATTTGGGGCAGAAATATCCTTCCCTTTTTCTTTAAAAAGGGCACGTTAAATAACATTACCCATGAAATTTAAATTGTGGTGCTCAAAACGCTAAATTAAAGTGATCTAAATATAAGATTTTCTTAAATCGCGAAAATTAAGTGTCGCCAAATATGCGCACAGCAAAATCGCGCAATAAACGTGTCGCGAAAATTTCTTGTAATAAGGTAGTCATGGCATTACTTAAGCTTTTATGTGTTGATGCAGACTTAGACAACGAATACACAAGCTAGAATACCTTTGTGACTATATTATCGTGTACTTATCTCACCTTTTTCTTCCAAAAGCGCTCAGAGAAAGAATTATGTTTCTGTGAAGGTTGAATGAGTCGCAACTGTTAAGTTTAGTCTCACCTGACAGATGTCAACTTTTTGTGGACTTCCGTGAACGTACACAATCAAACTTTGCAGCACTAGTTCTTGAAACGGAGAAGACTGCATACGTGGCATTTGCATTGCAGGCTATATTTGGGAATGAGATACAGCCGACTTATCGGCGGACGAGTTAAAAAATAATCAAGCTAGATGAGAAAATGGATTTTGCGGCTGACACGGATAAATGATAAGGACTAGGTAGTGGAACTTAATTCTTAGAAAAAGAGTTCCTTCATTTTGAAAATAAAGTTTTCTCAATTTTGCAGGACTCATGAATTCGTCACTTAGTCTAGTTTACTGCAATTTTAAGCCAAAGACTCAACGCTGTTAAACGACCCTGTAAACTAGAAAGGATTAGAAAGGATTACATGCACTCATGGAACTGTTTGGAAATGCAGGGCATAAACTCACGGCATCATGGTCTAATTGAGCTAACCTGTCATTGGTTTGGGCGAGGGCCGAGCAGGGTTATGCAAAGACCCAGAGACTCTATGCCCCTACGAATTGCTCCTTTAGATGTCCGATAATGGACATTAGATGTCAAGAAAAGTGACCCGAAGAAAACATACTCTGAAATCGCATGGTTTTCATTTATTCAAATCTAAAGACTTTCAAGTAGGATATCTATTTTCTATGTAAAGATACATGTCATCACCAATGTTTGTTTGTTTGTTTATGTGTTTTTAATCAATACATTATTTAATACATTATCCAACAAAATAGTTATTTAACTGTAAGTTATTTTAAAATGCGTAAGTGCACTGGTCCAATATAGATCTCTTAAAATGCGTTTACTCCGATACGTGTCAAGCTCTCATCACAGTTTAAAAACGCATAATTTACAAGGCTCTTTTACTTTTAAGAAAACATTCCGTACTTTACATATTGAACCAACAAATACGTTAAAAAACTTCTACTAATACAGTCGACTCCCGATAACTCGAACCTTCAAGGGAAATCGAAAAAAGTTCGAGTTATCGGGAGCTCGAAGAAAATAGCCGAGAGTAAGGTAAAAAACAGTTTTTACTGCACAGTGAACATTTTAATCACATTTAATAGTAGAAATTTCAAGTGAAAATTAAACTGAAGATACTTCTAGATTATAAATCAGAACGTAACGTAACAAAACATAGCCTAAATAGAGCATGCGTTTTACTGTTTTGAGAAGTAAAGAAGCTTCACGTTAGCCAGTGACCCAACATCAGCCTCCATTAGTAAACTATACTCCCACGACACGTTAATAGGAAATCCAAAATTCAATGTTTCGGACGCCAGGAGACGACTTTTTTCCGGACTTTTTAAGGGCTCAAAACATGGTTCGAGTTATCGAGGGTAAAATTATATAGAAAATGACCTGAGGGGAAACGACAATTGGTTCGAGTTAGCGGGAGTTCGAGTTATCGAGGGTTCGAGTTACCGAAGGTAAAATTACAGTAAATGTATGACGGAAATCCAGGGCAAATCGATTTTGGTTCGAGTTAGCGCGAGGTTCCAGTTAGCGAGGGTTCGAGTTGTCGGGAGTCGACTGTACTTCATTTACCTGCAAAAATCATCAGGGGAATCTCTATTTTAAACTTTTAGTCGATGACTTTATCTCTGTTTCATCCACTACTTACCACTGCATTAAGTAATCTGCAGTTATTGCGTGCATTTAAGGGAAAGTTTAAATGTCCCTGAAACAATTTGCTAGCTGAAAATCATATGCCTTCTACTCTTGGTCTCTTGGTTCGTATGACTACACCCTAGTCTCCTGGACTGTCGTGGCCTTAGTTGAGTTACTGCTTCTCTGGGTACTTTTCCTGAAGGCCGGATGAGATTTTTGGAAGGTTACCATCCGGTTAAAGGCCAATCTAATCTTGGTGCTTAAGGCAATATACAGCCAAGGGTTGATGGCGCTGTTTGCGTGGGCCACCCAAAATCCCAGGTACATGACAATTGCTGGCGGGTTGTCACCAAAAGCTGTTGCTGCCCACAAAAGGTGTAATGCCTGCGCGGGAAGCCAACAAATAGCAAACACCACAACAATGATGACGAGCATGCGGACCACTTTTCTTCTTGTAACCAGCTGTCGACGCTGTTGTTGTTCAATCAGATGATTGCCTGGAGCCTGGTTAAACCATAGCTTACGAGCAGCTTTCGCGTACAGCGGACATATGATGGCCAGAGGAATTATGTAGGTGATGAAGAAAATGTAGAGGTAAACACCACGAAATGTCGCGGTCTGGCCCAAAACACCCGGGTCAATTTCGCAGTATTCATCATCTAATTTGTAGACGACAGGTATGATAGCCATTAGAGCGATTGACATAACCCAGATCAAAGGTGTGACAAATTTCGCCTTTCTGAACCACACAGAGTGGACCGACAGAGGACAGACAATGGCGCAGTACCTGTCGATCGCCATAAAAACCAGGCAGAGGATAGACGCAATGAGGGTGGCATCAGAAATTAGAATATAGCTCCTGCAGATGATGTCACCAGGCAACCCAGAGACCTTCCACTTACTTGCCGTGTGAGCGTTGACAATGGAAAGAGGCATCATGAACAGGGCCACCAATAGATCGGCTATGGCCATGTTGACGAACATAGAACTTGTCAGTGACCGTACCTCAGGTTTTTTCCTCACGATATATATCAGAAAGGAGTTACCCACAATAGCTGCAAGCATCGTAAAGGCGTACAGTACGGTTACAGTGCTCACCTCTGCATCGCTCAGTTCCATCTTGTACTCTGCCTATTTCAAAACAAATCAATCGAAAACTCGTTATTAAATAACTAATTGTAACTTTTAACAGCAGTTTCAGTTCGTGAGTTGGAAGACATATTTCTAGCACTCCACACTTGTTTACCTTTATCTAAGGTCACTTGTTCCTTGATTTACAACATGGATCCTTAATCTACGTTGCATGAGAATAAAAAAGAAATTCATATTAATTGCTTTGCGCTTATTTTATTATTTATTTATTTATTTTAACAAACAACAAGTAAAAAGTGACAAAGGAAAGAAAAACCACAAAAAGCAAAAAAAAAAAAAAATCACACAAATCAGTTGAGAGGAGAGCAGCAGGCTAAAAGCAAATAGCGAAGTTAATACATCTGGTCCTTTTTTTCCTTTTTCTCTCCTCACTCTTTCGTTTCCTTTTTTTTCTTTTTTTTTCCTTGGGTAAAAGAGCACAGTCGAAACCAAACAAAACAAAAAAGAGATGCAGAGAAGATATTTATATTTAATTAAGTTTTGGAGACTCAGGTCAAAAGGCTTATATAAGGCAACAAGGGTTCCCATTTATTTTTGACAGTGGAGGCATTGTTTTCTATTTGATAAATGTGTTTCAAATAAAGCAAAAAGTTGTTTAAATTGGGGGAATGTTCCTTCGAGCGACAAAGCCAGATATAGTGCTTGGCAA
>OZ037788.1:6439363-6461863 GCA_964035525.1 Porites cylindrica | reverse complement strand
TTCTTTAGAGGTATAAAGATTTTTATAAAAAGTTTTACATTCAAGTAAGATCTCTTTGTCTGTTGAAATAAAGTCATCTTCGCTAACTTTAAGCTGTGTTATTGTTGCTTGTTTAGAGTGTCTCTTTTCAAGGTTGAGGAAATACTTAGTGTTTTTCTCGCCTTCATGTACAACCGAGACTTCGATCGTAAAATCGTTCCTTTTGTCTGGTATTCAATTATCGTCTCTAGCTCACGTTTTTTCCTTCAATATCGCACAATGTTTGTTTCTTTTGTTTGTCATTGACAACAGGGTGGGTAAGCTGTTCTTCTAAGGTTGTTATTGATATCTCAATTGCCTCCTGCTCTTTTCTTAGATTTCTCTTCTTACTTGTTCCATATTTAATAAATACGTCTCTCACTTTCATTTTAACCATCTCCCATAAAAGGCCTGGGTCAACAGTGTTATCTTGAGAATATTTATCGATGGTTTGTGCTATGGTTGACTTAATCTGGTTGACATATTCTGTTTCAGATAAGAAGGAGGTATTTAGTTTCCAAAAACCTCGGCCTCTAGTGTTAGAGTGTAAAGAAATTTGTAAGGTGATCATACAATGATCTGTTTTGTAGCCTGCCAATATCTCTGCATTAATAATATTACAGAAAGTGCATTGATTAATTAGAAAGAAATCAAGTCTACAGTGGATTTCAGGCTTCTTCTGTCTCCATGTAAATCTGGAAGAGTCAGGATTTAAAACTCTCCAGGCGTCGATCAGATCTAAGCTTTCAGAGGCGCTATTGATAACTTCCAATGATTTTTTATGAGTTCTTGCAAGGCCACCCTTTTTAGCGGGGCTCCCGCGCGCGCGAAGCGCGCGTGGGACAGAGCCCCATACCCATGGAATATGGTCAACCTCTTTTCGTTTGGTTGTCACGTGATTGACCGAGCGTACGTACGTACGTACGTACGTACGCGTCTACAGATTGTATGGGTGGGGTAGGGGAGACTATCAAAAGGAAGGGAGGGGTGTCTCAGGCGTGTCTTGGCAAGTCCACATCTTTAATATAGGACATTAACAATATGGTCAATTGACAGCTGTCCAAACAGGATAGCCACTGACCAGTATCCCATGACCATATCGCGGGCTCATGTGTCAACTCATCGAGGTGACGTGATTTATTTGGAAGCTGTCCGCTGACCAGTTAACTGTTTTACTAGATCGCGAACAACGTTCAATCTCATACTTTTACTAGTTTGGGAGCACAGGAAAACTGATAATGCACACATATTGGACATCAATGTTTTGATCAATTGACAGCTGTCAAAACAGAGTACCCGCTGACCAGTATCACTTGACCGTATCGCGGGCTCAGGTGTCGACCCGTCGAGGTCAAGTATTTTTTGAAGTTATCCGCTGACAAGTAAACTAGTTTTCAAGTGATCGCAGGCTCAAGTTCAATTTTTTTTCTTAATTCATATGAAATATGTTGTGTTTATGTGCTGCACAATTAAAATTTTGATTGCAAACTGACCTCGGACGTGAAAATTCAGCCAGCTGTTACAGGCAGGGAAGACAGTTGCTTTTGTTTTTTCTCACAATGGTCACGCGTTGGTCACGCTGTACGTCCAATTTTTATGCTCTGATTGGTCAAAATTTGACAGGTGAGTTCATGCGCAAAATTTATGCAGCATCTTGAATCTTGTTTACTTTAACATCTGAAGCTGACAGAGTTTTGTGTCAACTTGTGATGTTTTTAACTGTCTTTTTCCACTGGATGTACAAAATGAAATTCAGCTGCTATCAGGAGTCTTCTGTTACTCATGGCTAGTTTGTTTATTGGGTTTTTGGTTGAGAAAACGTCGCTTGTCAAAGTCGGAAATCCGATTTCGGATGGCATCGTTTTCGTTTTCACCTTGCTTGATGCGTAAGAGGATTGCAAAGTCTGAAGCGATACTGGCTTTACCTGATAACTTTCAGGAGCTGCATCTCGAATGGTAAGCCAGAGAAATTATTGTATTTCATGTTTGTTTTTTGTATCTAATTTAATGAAGTGGAGCGTAGTTTATGCGGGAATTTAGTTTATGCGCGTTTGTAAGATTTGAGACAACGATCTCACCGAGTATTACCCTGCGAGCAGAGGCTACATTTTCGCGGTATGAGCTGGCGTGCGAAAAGTAGCTACTTTTCGCACGCCAGCTCATACCGCGAAAATGTAGCCTCTGCTCGCAGGGTAACCGAGTATCTGGTTTGATATAATCTTACAGAACTTTAAAAAGCCTTTAGACAGTTTCTCACCGCAAATAGAAAGACAATGTTCCAAAGAATCTTTAGTTATAATTCTAGGCGGAAAAGAAAGCTTTGAGCGATTTTCTTGCCTCGAGTTCGTCTTTGAAAAAACAAACACCGGGAAGCTGGCTTAAAACATAAACTTCAGCAAATTTAAGCTTGAAGCTTGAAGATTCAGGATATTTAGGGACACTTTAATACTTGTCTTCCTGAATGAAAATTGTTGTCTCTGTTTATGTTTCACCGAATTATATTTCTTTTATTGATTGTTAGTAGTCTCTCTTGCAATTTTAATCGCTATGCCGATTGTTTTCAGTCGTTCAGTGAACATCGCTTGCAGGAGTTCTCAAAATGCCGCGCGTTAAACCATCAAATAAAAAATAAACAGGATAAATTCTTTATTATCTTGGAGCGTAACTCTGTTAATGTTCATTCAAACACTCGCTACAGCTCGCACTACAAAAGTGAGAACCGGATGGCCGTATAGGTGATTTTGGAAAATTTTTTTAACAGTTTATGAATATTGAATGAGAGCAATTTGTATTGTGAAATACTGCTTTCTGTCCATGGTATAAAAGGTTGGTTTACACGCACCCAGATTTGTTGGCAAGATTTTGCAAAGTAAACTTGTCGAACGCCAAAACGTTGGCCTGGTTTTTTTTCTAAGCCTAATTGATCTACGGTGATCAATAGCCATTACGGCTCTTAAATGTGATAAAAGATGATTACCAGTTTTTGAGTGTACATATGAGGCTATCAACTCGATGTAAGATTTGGTTCACTCTTGGGCTGTTTGCAAATTATTTTTCTCTAAAATCAGGTAGCCTTTCCCTCAAAAGTCACATAAATGTGGTCTAAAGTTAACTGAATTGTGGAATTCGAATACAAGTTTATTGTTTAATTTAAATTATAAATTTACTAATGGGAGCCTCGCTTTTAGCCCTGGCTAAATCTATATATTATCTTTTTCGACATCTAAAACTAAATTAAAATCGCCACCTATTATGATCTCGTCGCATTTGAAATCAGCCAAATGACTAAAAACCGAGGTGAAGAAATTTGAATCATCGTTGTTTGGAGCGTAAATATTTGTCAGCGTTAATTGTTTCCCATTTACAGTCAGATCACATATTATAAACTGTCCCTCGGGATCGGAATATGTTTTAGAAATTTGAAAGGTGAAGTTATTATTAAAAAGTATGGCAACACCTGCCTCCTGCCTTTTTACTGGTGCAGCAGCTGAACAAAGCTTGATAGCCCCATTCGGCCCGCCAATCATTCTTATTGTTTCTGTACAGTGCATTTCTTGAATAAAATATACTGAATATTTTTTTTGCTCTAAGCCAGTTAAAGATTTCTCGCCGCTTGGCCTGGTCTCCCAAACCTCTAACATTAATTGATCCCATTTTAAGATCCATTTTTAGACGTTTGTGTCAGATAGCATCGACTGTCTTTACCCAAGGAGTATTCTCGCAGTAAAAAACAAATATGAGAAATAAAAAAGATAAACAAGAGTTTAAATAACAGTAAGGTTACGTAAAAAGACAGCAAACTAAATATTGTCAGGCAAAATGTAAATCAATAAAAGGTTGCACTTAGCGTCGCTTTGAAACAGAGGCTTCAGGCAACTCGGACATGGTCTATTGCCTTGTAAAAAATCAGTTTCTCCACTACCGGGGCGAAATTGCGATTCCAGAGCGCTTCGATATTTCCATAGACAACGATAGAACATCAAGATTGTTCAGTTTTCACTGTATTAATTTCTAACCAGAAACGTTTTATCTCAAAAAACCTGGAGAGTGCTCTCGTAGATCTTTCTAATAATACATTTTGGTACAGAATACCAAGTGCATAGGGCACACCTGACAAAGATCAGGCGGCCGTAGATATGTTGTACACTCAAAAATGGTATCTGACTGCAAATTATAAACCCAAACTTTCCGGGTAGCAAAGAAAGGGTTCCAAAAGGAACCTATGGAATCAGAGTGTACAGCCAGTGTCGTGCTCAAATAACGGAGGCAACGACTAAAACGCATAAATCAAATCAAAGACTGACCCAATAAATACTGGCCGCTAAACTGCGACTCATGGTGTACAGTCAGTGTCGATCTCAAAATCAAGAGGCAACGACAAAGCAAATAATCAAAGGCTGACACAATCATAAACACAATTGTTTGAGTCAATATCAAAGGAACTGGCCCGAGGATAAAAAAAAAAAGCGTAAAGAATAACATCAACGCTACGGTACTGAATGTTAACACTAGACAATAGCCGCATAGACTTAAGTACTCCCCCTCTAAAACTACGATTGAGCTTATATTGCTCCTTACTATTCAAATGAACGCACGCCATCAGCAGCATAAAAATTATGACCAGCCTTCCAAAAACCCCTATGACCCCAATAGATCGCGTAAGGGATGGGTTCTAAGACAACCCGTAGGTAACGTGTTTAAAGATCTACGCTTTTGTTACAGGCAGTAGCAGAGCGCCGACGAATGGTTTGGCATACACACACAAATCTTACCCCGTAAGAATAGTGCAGCAAACGAACGAATTCCTCAAGTTCTGACCCAACTTGTAGAGGAGACTGAAATGGTAGATCATTAGTACCAAGTTGCACGACAACTATGTCGGGACGCGTAGATCGAACTACGTGCAGATTAAACAAAACAAAAAAGAGATGCAGAGAAAATATTTATATTTAATTAAGTTTTGGAGACTCAGGTCAAAAGGTTTATATAAAGCAACAAGGGTTCCCATTTATTTTTTACGGTGGAGGCATTGTTTTCTATTTGATAAATGTGTTTCAAATAAAGCAAAAAGTTGTTTAAATTGGGGGAATGTTCCTTTGAGCGACAAAGCCAGATATACACACTTAAAATTAAAGTGTAACATTACTCCAAAAAAAGTGTAAAATCTTTGCCAGCCCCGGCAGCCTTTTTTTTCTGTGTATTATTACACATTTTATAATAGTGTAATTTAACACACAACTAGAGGTTATATTTACACACCAATCAGTGTAATGTGAGTGGTTTACACTTTGGTCAAGTGTAAAATTGCATTTCTTATAAGTGTAATAAAATACTAATAGAACAGTAATATTACACCAAATGATAGTGTAGTAGCTTTGCCAGCCCCGGCAGCCTTTTTTTTGTGTGTATTATTACACATTGTCCAATAGTGTAATTTGACACGCAACCAGAAGGTTCATTTACACACCAAACAGTGTAACTGTGAATGGTTTACACCTTGGTCAAGTGTAAAATTGCACTACCCATAGGGGTAATCAAACATTGACAGAAAAGTAATATAACATCAATTTATAGTATTAGCCAAAAAATTACGCATTTGAAAAATATAGCAAATCACATTTTTAATCACTGAATAAGCAGCTAGACTTCTAACAATAAGTAAAAATGAAAGGTCAAGTGTGCAAGCCATGGTGTGTACTGTCTAACTGCTTAGGAGTGATGCGTACTGTCCTATCACAAATTAGTGCTTAGGGCAGAGCCCGAGGAGGTTCAAGGTTTGAGCTGCAAGGTGGTACCCGGCAAAGATAGTTAGCAGGACGTCTTCCTCTCCAATTCTTAGTATTTTTCTAGTCACGGTGTAGTGCCTTTAATTTCCCACAGTAAAAATGGATGGCGGTGCATCTTTTTTGCTTCTTCTAGATATTGTCCTCTTGTGGCTGCAACCTGCGTGACAAATGAAATTGAAAAAAAAAAAAAACAAGACTTGTTTTAGTCGATATTAAAGTGCTCTTAATTTATTGTATCGGTCATGAGGGTTGAAAAGAGGACCGAGTGTTTTGGAGTTCCTTCTAATTGAACTAACACAATAATGCTCTCTTGAACAACATGGTTAAGGTAAACTACTTAAATTAAATTTCATTCACAAAATAATCACATATTAGGTTTAAGATGTAAAAAGGTTTTTTCTCTAGAGTCTTAACAATCAAGTACATTTTTCCTCCTCTACAAAACAAAACACAGCTTCAGATATTCAATTCAGATATCAAATCACAAATTAAAATAACTCAAAACATGTGGGTACAAAAATGACTCTCTTTTTGCCGTGGGCACAGTCTTTGCTACTTACGCCACAAGAAATATTTGAGGCAAGTGTAAAACAAGGACTTTTTATAACACACGTTGATGTTCTAATTTTGACGATACAGTGAAACCCCGATGTAACAAACCTTTATATAACGAAGTCCTCGGCATAACGGAAGATTATCTAATGAAAATAAATGGACAAGAACCTCGAATCGGTCCGCACGGCCCCTGATACGTCGATCGAGGTTTTTTCGAGGCGCTGTTTTGTCAAGAAAAATAGTTTGCTGCCTTTTTCAAACACATCAACCAAGATTTTATCTTCCTGTTTTCCCAAACAGCAAATGATTTTCTGCCTGGTTAGAACCAGCTGAAACCAGATTACAGCTCAGTTACAGAAATATTACCAATATCTGGCTAAAGTTAAAATTCATCGCTGTGCGTTTCAAAAGCTACAAATGTTCGGCATTAATTATCAAATTTGATTGTGTAAGCGTGTGGTTTTGTTATGTTTAATTTCAATAAACCATGTAATAAATGTACTATTGTAAACAAAACAGTACTTGGGCCATCGAAAAGTTCGTTCCATATTTCGAAAGACATATTAGTTTAAAGAAGTCCCTGGAGCAAACTAAAAAAAAATATCGATGTGAATGAATGAATTTTGTGTAATTTTGTAATTTTTCCTTTTTAATCTAGTTATTCTTCCCTTTTAAAAATTGTGAATATAAATGGTAAACCTGTTGTTATTCCTTAATGAAAAAATGTATTATTAAAAAAGATAACTGTTAACGGAAAGGAACATTTCTGTCATGAGTTGGTGGTTACCTGTGAACTAATGGCCTTAAATTTATATGTTTGAATTTCATTAGTTTTAAAACTTTATAAAATTCCATGTTCTTTGTTCTGTTGGGTTTTAGTGGCTCCGAAAATGTCCTTCGTTTTTATTAAATTTTTAGACGGAAATAATCCCTGGATTGTCCTCCATGACGCTGGCAAACATTTGCTGAATCAAAATCAACCTCAACAACAATTAAACTTAAGGGTTTCATATACCACAAATCCTTGAAGAAAACTGCAATTCATGACAAAACTGGAGACATACACGACGTTAAATGTATGTTGTCTTGATCCAAACGCGATTTGAATGCGACAATTTAAAGGTTTTAATTTGTAAAAATTTTTGTCGACACGTTGTAAAAAAAAAAATTTCAGACCGCGAACGCGTTCAGGTACCACTAAATGTTCCACAGATCGAGGATTGACTTCATTTTTTTTATTTCAAAATGTCCTCAAATACAACATGTATACGTTGTAGTTAATTATTTATCTCAGGTAATTTTTATTTTTCCTTTGATTCAACTTCATTAGCGTACATTACCATACCTAAAAACACTGAGAAAAACAAAAATTACCTCAGATAAAAAAAATCAACTACAACATATGTATTCTGAAGCAAGGAAACAGATTTTTTTTAAAAGAGAGAGATATAAACCACTATCCCTCTCTTAAGTTGAGCGAGGAATTACGACAGCGCGTGTAAAATTGCCACCGGCGAGTAAGGTGACACGCGGAAAAACCAGGATACATTTTGGCACTGAAATAATGCCCACCTATATAGGCAGTTTGTGGAAACAACCCCACAAGAAGGAGACCGCCAGTTAGCGCGGGGTCCACTCGAAATAGTCAAATGTCAGTGCCATTTTTTAAAACAAAATGCGCCACTTTCAACGTCAAAATCTAGCACGGGCACCTGCCATTCAAATTCGCGCGGCTTCCCAATTTTCAGAAGATGGGCGATCGTCTAACTTGCGATTTTTCTTCAGCGCTCTTTGAAATTCCCGCGTACTTCAGATATACGTACTGTGAGCGCAGCGAAAGAATAAGCTAACTGTTTTAGAACATTATAATTTCAGCCTCCTCCTCAGGCTCCTCGTTTTTCGCGTGGCAGAGGCGAGCGCGAAACGCGAGTGACTGGTGATGAACCTCAAGTGACCATGGGAAGGGTACAGACGGCAGGCGACGCTCGTTGTCTCCTTCCCGCCTTCCTTTGCGCGCACATTTTCATCGAAAGAGAGGCGTCTGGGTACTAGGCAGTTATAATTTTGTATAGAGCGTTTCCACATGACGTCACGTCCGCCATAATTGGTGTCTCAAAACAACTAAAAAGAAGGTTGTTGTTGCTGCTTAATAGGGAGCTTAAGCAGCGACGTTTTTGAGCGACGCACGTCAACCGGAAGTGAGGTATTTTCCCTCTTAACATGCCTTGATGATATAAAATTTGTATTCCTTAGCTTCTTTACTGTTATAGAGGCGATTTGACTGAAAATTTGCGCGAAACCACCGTCAAAAAATGAAAAAAGGTCACTTCCGGTTGACGTGCGTCGCTCAAAAACGTTGTTGCTTAAGCTCCCTAATAACATTCGTCGAAAGGTGGCTTAGACGCGTTATAAAGTTAACACAACCTAGTATTCCTTATCGTTTTAGTTTAGCGCACTGACTTTGGCGATTAGGGTCAAGCACTTACTCGAAATGGTAAGCTTCTATTTAGGGTTAAGGGTGTTGCTATTTATCTTTAAATCAAACCAATTCTCGCCGGGTAATCCTCGGTGACGTAGTGAAGTAGGTGATGGACGGCAGACACTACGCTCTGCGATTCTCAGACTCACGCCTTTCTGACTTTTTTTTATTATTAAATTGAAGAGACTTACATCTTCATGGCCATTAGCGGAGCAGAAATTTAAAGAGACTTGAACATTTCGTCTAAGTGTAGTGTCGAGGCAATAAAGAATACTAAAAGTAGGTTGAGTTTGATTGTCTGAGTGAACGTAGTAATGAATAGGACTGTTGTTGTTGACAGTGACTGACGTTTCGACAACCTGTGCGGTAGACATGTTCAGAGTCAAAGTGAGTTGATGGTATTATACTATGGTTATTGATCTGATTGGTCAATTACGTCGCGATGTTATCGGGTAGTCTGTCAGTTAGCTGTAATAACATCACAGCTTAACTTAAGACTGCTGTGGAAACCTCGCTTTTATCAGGGGTGAGAAGCTACAGTAGTAGGATTAGAATCGACGAATGGATTACAAACTTCCTTCCTAGAAATCACAGATATCTCCGATCGTCTGGGATGGTCGGGCACAAATCTGGAGAATCGGGAGAGTTTCTATTTTCCCGACGTGTCCCAGATTTCTTCGATGGTCGGTGATCATTCCTGATAAATGAACACTCACATTTGTGTCGTCGGGGACGTCGGTGATGGATTTCGGTCATTACCAGTCCTCTAAATTGCTAGGCTCCAGTCCCCTGATCACACATTTGTGTACAAGTTTCAATTTTTGGCGCACTATCCATTTCCCGCCAAATTCAATTTCGGGAGAATCTGGGATAGCCTGCGAACAGCAGACGCATTTCCGGTCGTCGTTTCTCTCCCTCCGAAAAATAGGGCTAAATCTGGGACAGACTTCTGGCAATTATCCGATATATCCGCAAAATCCTGGACGGTCGGCAAAAAGTAAATCCCCGATCGTCTGGGATTTACCCCACATATGAAAAGTACGCTTGCTGTGATTGGTCAACTAGAAAAACCTAAGTTCGTAACTTACAGTACGGACCTCGAACTCGGTTAGTAAGAGGTACGTAATAATACTCCGATGAAAACAAGTGTCCAGCTTTCAAATAACCGCCGCCCTCAGTGAAACAGGCAGCGTATTTGAGGCGTTGAAAAAAATTAATAAGCGCTATTGCGCTTCTTCCAATAAATACGTTATAAAAAATAGGGTAGAAACATTAACGACTGAAATGACTGAATCTCTAAAGATATGATTTTGTAGGATCCAATAACTGGTTTAAAAGCGGCTCCTTACAACTAACATGCATGGCCTCTGTTGACAACTCAAAATGATACTGGAAAAAAAATGGTCTTTTACCGTCATTGACGCAACTAATTCACAATTTTAAATAAAGCTAAAAAAAAGGAGAGAAAAAAGAGAAACACATGAGAATGAGCCAGCACTACCTATTTCCAACCGTTTGTTTTCAGTTACATCCCAATCCGGAAACCATGCATGTGTTTCAGTCAAAACAACCCCATTTATTTTATTTTAATTTTATCCCATTTATTTCTGTTTATTTTTTGTAGATCTCAGCGACAAAGTCGTAGAAAAGTAGAAAGTCTATGTCTTTTCAAGAGAGAATGAGCTCAGATCATTCTCTCTTGGTTTTTTTTAGCATCAAACACCGTGACGCAAGGAAACACGTTTGCATGTGTTTCAAACGCCAGCAGACTTCGTAACATCTGTCAACAACTTAAATTTATTTCAGGTTTGAACATAATTATTCACTAAAAGGTCACGAATGGTATACGGTTGTATTAAAAAAAATGTACAGTAGTAGCTTTAAAATCGTGAATAATGAATTTGAGGCAGAAATATCCTTCCCTTTTTCTTTAAAAAGGGCACATTAAATAACATTGCCCATGAAATTTAAATTGTGGTGCTCAAAACGTTAAATTAAAGTGATCCAAATATAAGATTTTCTTAAATCGCGAAAATTAAGTGTCGCCAATTATGCGCACAGCAAAATCGCGAAATAAACATGTGGCGAAAATTTCTTGTAATAAGGTAGTCATGGCATTACTTAAGCTTTTATGTGTTGATGCAGACTTAGACAACGAATACACAAGCTAGAATACCTTTGTGACTATATCATCGTGTACTTATCTCACCTTTTTCCTCCAAAAGCGCTCAGAGAAAGAATTATGTTTCTGTGAAGGTTGAATGAGTCGCAACTGTTAAGTTTAGTCTCACCTGACAGATGTCAACTTTTTGTGGACTTCCGTGAACGTACACAATCAAACTTTGCAGCACTAGTTCTTGAAACGGAGAAGACTGCATACGTGGCATTTGCATTGCAGGCTATATTTGGGAATGAGATACAGCCGACTTATCGGCGGACGAGTTAAAAAATAATCAAGCTAGATGAGAAAATGGATTTTGCGGCCGACACGAATAAATGACAAGGACTAGGAGGAGGAGTACAAATTATTTTCCCTTCATTGTAGTGGAACTTAATTCTTAGAAAAAGAGTTCCTTCATTTTGAAAATAAAGTTTTCTCAATTTTGCAGGACTGATGAATTCGTCACTTAGTCTAGTTTACTGCAATTTTAAGCCAAAGACTCAACGCTGTTAAACGACCCTGTAAACTAGAAAGGATCATGGCCTGGGTCAAAAATGATTTTAGCCCCCCAGCGGATTGAATGGAATTCGCGAGAATCTCGCGAGTTACCATAGTGACAATGAATCCGGCATCTCTCTGTGTCGCGCAATTCGCGAAGGACTTCCGCCATTTTGAAATGTACATGTGCAGTGAATGTTGTGCGAGGAAACTGTTTTGTCGATCAGATTGTGGTCACTGCAACTACCCAAAACAAGTAATGGAAAAAAGGTAAGACAATTTTTCTGTTGTTTTAAGGATTCGATAGAAAATTCTGATATTTTGACGATGCAGCGGGTGTTCAATGTGGCACTGAATCAACGCTAATATATAGATTTAGCCAGGGCTAAAAGCGAGGCTCCCATTAGTAAATTTATAATTTAAATTAAACAATAAACTTGTATTCGAATTCCACAATTCAGTTAACTTTAGAGCACATTTATGTGACTTTTGAGGGAAAGGCTATCTGATTTTAGAGAAAAATAATTTGCAAACAGCCCAAGAGTGAACCAAATCTTACATCGAGTTGATAGCCTCATATGTACACTCAAAAACTGGTAATCATCTTTTATCACATTTAAGAGCCGTAATGGCTATTGATCACCGTAGATCAATTAGGCTTAGAAAAAAAACCAGGCCAACGTTTTGGCGTTCGACAAGTTTACTTTGCAAAATCTTGCCAACAAATCTGGGTGCGTGTAAACCAACCTTTTATACCATGGACAGAAAGCAGTATTTCACAATACAAATTGCTCTCATTCAATATTCATAAACTGTTAAAAAAATTTTCCAAAATCACCTATACGGCCATCCGGTTCTCACTTTTGTAGTGCGAGCTGTAGCGAGTGTTTGAATGAACATTAACAGAGTTACGCTCCAAGATAATAAAGAATTTATCATGTTTATTTTTTATTTGATGGTTTAACGCGCGGCATTTTGAGAACTCCTGCAAGCGATGTTCACTGAACGACTGAAAACAATCGGCATAGCGATTAAAATTGCAAGAGAGACTACTAACAATCAATAAAAGAAATATAATTCGGTGAAACATAAACAGAGACAACAATTTTCATTCAGGAAGACAAGTATTAAAGTGTCCCTAAATATCCTGAATCTTCAAGCTTCAAGCTTAAGTTTGCTGAAGTTTATGTTTTAAGCCAGCTTCCCGGTGTTTGTTTTTTCAAAGACGAACTCGAGGCAAGAAAATCGCTCAAAGCTTTCTTTTCCGGCTAGAATTATAACTAAAGATTCTTTGGAACATTTTCTTTCTATTTGCGGTGAGAAACTGTCTAAAGGCTTTTTAAAGTTCTGTAAGATTATATCAAACCAGATACTCGGTGAGATCGTTGTCTCAAATCTTACAAACGCGCATAAACTAAATTCCCGCATAAACTACGCTCCACTTCATTAAATTAGATACAAAAAACAAACATGAAATACAATAATTTCTCTGGCTTACCATTCGAGATGCAGCTCCTGAAAGTTATCAGGTAAAGCCAGTATCGCTTCAGACTTTGCAATCCTCTTACGCATCAAGCAAGGTGAAAACGAAAACGATGCCATCCGAAATCGGATTTCCGACTTTGACAAGCGACGTTTTCTCCACCAAAAACCCAATAAACAAACTAGCCATGGGTAACAGAAGACTCCTGATAGCAGCTGAATTTCATTTTGTACATCCAGTGGAAAAAGACAGTTAAAAACATCACAAGTTGACACAAAACTCTGTCAGCTTCAGCTGTTAAAGTAAACAAGATTCAAGATGCTGCATAAATTTTGCGCATGAACTCACCTGTCAAATTTTGACCAATCAGAGCATAAAAATTGGACGTAGAGCGTGACCAACGCGTGACCATTGTGAGAAAAAACAAAAGCAACTGTCTTCCCTGCCTGTAACAGCTGGCTGAATTTTCACGTCCGAGGTCAGTTTGCAATCAAAATTTTAATTGTGCAGCACATAAACACAACATATTTCATATGAATTAAGAAAAAAAATTGAACTTGAGCCTGCGATCACTTGAAAACTAGTTTACTTGTCAGCGGATAACTTCAAAAAATACTTGACCTCGACGGGTCGACACCTGAGCCCGCGATACGGTCAAGTGATACTGGTCAGCGGGTACTCTGTTTTGACAGCTGTCAATTGATCAAAACATTGATGTCCAATATGTGTGCATTATCAGTTTTTCTGTGCTCCCAAACTAGTAAAAGTATGAGATTGAACGTTGTTCGCGATCTAGTAAAACAGTTAACTGGTCAGCGGACAGCTTCCAAATAAATCACGTCACCTCGATGAGTTGACACATGAGCCCGCAATATGGTCATTGGATACTGGTCAGTGGCTATCCTGTTTGGACAGCTGTCAATTGACCATATTGTTAATGTCCTATATTAAAGATGTGGACTTGCCAAGACACGCCTGAGACACCCCTCCCTTCCTTTTGATAGTCTCCCCTACCCCACCCATACAATCTGTAGACGCGTACGTACGTACGTACGTACGCTCGGTCAATCACGTGACAACCAAACGAAAAGAGGTTGACCATATTCCATGGGTATGGGGCTCTGTCCCACGCGCGCTTCGCGCGCGCGGGAGCCCCGCTATTAAGTCTTAAGCTTACATCTAAAAGATTTATTGAAGCTCATATACACAATTAATGTAGGTACCTTGCTTGTGTCTTAGGTGAATTTATTGAGGCTATGTACAGTGAGACTAGATTTCAATATTTCCAAGATCAAGAATGAACTTAAAAATTAATAAAATTTTAAACTCAAAACTCGAAAACCGGTCGTTCAGATACAAAGCCGTTTCGATACAAGTGGTTACGATTCGAACTCAAGCGGTGAGATTGCACAAAAATTTTGTTCGCTTCAAGTAACGTTTACGTGTGAACAAGAAATTAACATTTTCGTTCTTCAAGCCAAGGACGTGAAACTACTTACACCTTAACTGAATGAACTTGTATGGAAACGTCTTGTATCGAAGCGACTTTGTACAGTTACTTTGTCTCGAATGGGTGTCCACCGGTCACTCTAAATCCACTTTACTTCGCATCGAAATGTCCTTTCTTGGAACTGTGTGGCATTAACAGTATTTCTTTTGTAGTACTTAAAAACTTACATTTACAAACTGTTGACAAGAAACTAATTTTAATACCAGCAAAATTTTGCCTACCACTTCTTTTCCATGAATTTGAAAAAGTGAAGTGTGTTCTAAATAACAATGTTTTGTGAGCTAGGAAAATGCTAGTCTACATAAGTAGGACAATTTTTCCCATATGACATAAGTTTACATTTATTTTAAAGTTACATGTGTACTGTTATGTTCCAATGCTGTAAAAGCTGTTTACATAGCCTTAAGGTCTTGTAGAAATCATGCCCTTGTCTGTCATTGCGTATGTCCTCAGGACTTGGCTCAGTGCACTCATGCTCCAAGAAGAAATTCTGTTCCCACTTCTTAAACTGCTGCTTCACAACTGAATGCTTTGCAAGCACCTTGGTCTGTACAATGGCCAAAGCAGCTTCATAGTCTTCTTTTCTTGTAAGGTTGCTCTTGAGCTTGATACGCATTGAGTCTAGTGTTTTTACTTCTTTGGTTTCACCTAACACCTTTGATACAGATTTAGCCAGTGTTGTCTTGAGCTGGCAAGATTCAGCAGACGTAGCCTGAGCAACAACTGCAGGAGTTGAATTGGTAAGCTCCTTCCCTGCCAGACTTTCATTTCTTGGTGTCAACAACTCCTGCTCTGTTATGGAGTCTTCTTCATTATGACAAGTCTCGTCCAAATTTTCTTCTTGTTCACATTCCATAAGATATTCTCCCACTTGCTGGAAATCATGAATGTCTTCAAGTTCTTCATCATCTTGTTGAATGTCAGAAATGTCATTTTCGTACATGGTGTCATTTTCATTTACTTCTTCGTCACTAGTCTCATGATCGGTGGAATCATCATCTTCTAGAAACCCTGTATATTTTATGAATTGCAAATTGCCTTCATTGTCATAGATTCTCACTGCAGGGTGAGGGATGGGAATCTCATTGGTTATGCACTCCTTCCAACAATCTTTTAAGTATTTCTCTTCAGACTTGAGTGTATGAGTACGAAAGTGATGAAGTGGTGGGCCATCATCCTGGCTTTCCTTTTCATCAGGACCATCTAGGAATTCAACACCTGCCATGATATGCTGCCACCAGATGCCTTCACCGCAATGGAGAAAATCAGCTATTTTTTCAAGATGTGCTTGAAATGCATGTGGGTACTTAAGTATGATTCTGTGTGGTGTGATGGTGTTTTGTGCTTTAGGCAAACAGCATGCCAGCTTCCCAAGTCTAGACTCTTGCTCTTTCACTGTGTCTCGCTGCTTGCTCTCCTCAGACTTAACCTCCGCTTGCATTCTAATGATTCCGGGGGTTATGATTTCACCTGGTCTTCTGCTTGATGTTGCTGCAGAGATACTTGAAAAGGCATTAAAGTGACGTTCTTGCTGCTCGGTGTTTGTTGACCTAAGACAAATAATACGGTGTTGGATGGGAGCATGTACAATCAAAGAATGAAAGTACCGCCCATAAAACTTCTTCTCAGTGAGAACTTTTGGCCTCCCAATGACCTCCTCACAGGCAATGGCATGAAGAAAGGTCTGATTGTGGAGTCTTAAAATGCTTTTTTGACAGCGCTTCTCTGGCCTTGAATATAGAATGCTTGATATTTCTGTCATGGTGTCGAGAAGGGTCTGCACCTTATCACTCACAAATCCTGTTGAATAATGAATATATGATTATGTAGACATCATATGGTGCTAGGGGTACTTGATAGCCTTTTTATTTATATACTTTATATTGATATAATTAACTCATTTTTCTTTTTTACTTACTTTTGATACTGCCTAATGAATTTTCAATTCATAATATATTTTTTCTCTTTTGAACTTGTTATTCAGAGAGAGGATCAGGAAAGTCACTGTATTAATGTAAGTATTTTCTATTCTAAAAGTTTGTTATATTTGTCACAAGCTCTCTGAAAATGATGATAATATTATAATCATGATAATAATGACTGCATGAAATTGTTAATTTGTTTATTTTGAATTTTTTTTAAAATAACCTTCATTAAGAACTTCACAAACAGTACTATTCATTACATATTTACATTAAAGTGATAACAAAAGTACAAATTAAAGAAGGAAAAGGGAAAAAAGAGTAAATTTTATTTTGAAAATATTTTTCTTCTCTACATGCATGTGTGTACCTGTTCATAACAGTAGATGGCTGTGTTGAGGAAGACTACATTAGAATAAAATATTATATCCATGTACAATAAAGTTGTTGCAAACCTCTCAGTTGTTTGGAAAGCACAATAGCCATCTCTCGATAGTCAGAACCACGAAGTTGCTCTTTAGTTTGTGCTACCAGCTCGATGGTCTTTTCGCATAGTTGTTTCTCTTCTTGAGAAAGGTGGTGCTTTAATTCAGATACCACATTGCAGATGTGTTCTTTCATGTCATGTAGTGGCTCTGTTGGAAGAACTTCATACATACCTGAAAAGAAAAAATTGAAGACAGACAAAAAAAAAACATAATGATGATGAATAGTTACTGAAAGACATATAAAATTAAATGCGAAAGAATTTGTTTTCTTTTTTGATGAATTTTTTTTTAAATAAAAAAATGGCAATTTTGATTGAAAGAATTGAACCATTCTTAAGAAGGCACAGTTTGACTGACTGAGATGTAGAGATATGGCAAAATGTTGCAGCGAAGCTAATTGTTGAACTTCACTGTTGAAATCTCATTGTTTTAGAAACATTGTGATAGTAGCAAAAATATTATTCTTTACCCAAGTTGATATCATGCATGTTCTTATCCTTCTCATTGATTAGCAAAGCTGGCACTCTTTGCACACCCTTCAGGTTCTCTTTCAGGCTCGTCTGTAAATTTTTCTTCAATCGTTCATCTTTCAATCCCCTTGCTACACACTCATTTCTCAACTCTTCCACTGTCATATCCTTAAATGGCCTGATCCCTCCTTTTCTTCTACTTCTTCCAGCTGGTCCTGAGCGCACTATACTGCATCGGTCTTCTAGGGACAGATGTGGGTTCCTTAAGCTATATGTCAGGTCTCTGTATCTGCGGGAATCACCACTACAAGAACTACAGCCATTGTTCCCTCCTCTTTGCTCTCCACTTTCAAATTGCTGCTCTGGTCCATCACCGTGAAAGAAACGCATCACATCATGTACAGGTGATCCCTTCCTTGTAGTTAAGTTCTTTTGTAGCTGCTCTAAACATTCTCGCCTTGTGTCAGCGTAGGCCAACTGATCTACTTCCTTTGCAGTGCACCTTCCAAGGATGTATATGTGAGGCCTTTCTACCAGTGCTGGGACATCAATGTCACCGTACCCTTTTTCTCTCATTTCTGCAGAGGAATAGTAAAATGCCGGATCATAAAGACACTGAATAAGATACAGGAGATGGCCATGGTTTAGAATTGTTGAGCCATCCCCCCATATCATCAGATGTCTAGTTCTTTCAAATTTTATAAGTCGTTCTCTTCTTTGACCTGGAGTATCCCTGAGATGGCCCTCATCTCCAAGCACTCTTAGCCGCTGAGATATCTGATCATCACTCATTTGTGCATAGTCATCATTGGTATGGTCTCGAACCACTCCAAGTTGCTCACATCTGTTTAGTTCTCTTTTTCTTATTTCTGTTAAGGGTATCTTCCTTCCAGAAACTGTAAACTCAACCTCCTTTAATGTTCCTTCGCTGGTAAGGACTAACTTCTTGTACTGTTTTGGAACCACAAGCTCACCAATGGTGTATTCTCCTGCCTCAAGTTTCACCTAAAATTGATTTTAAAATCATTGTACTTTCACATAGTTGTAAGTTAAGGTTGGTTATAGTCAGCATGGTGTAGAAATTTTTGTGGTTAATATGAATACTGAAAAAAGAGGGATTACCCCTCAGCTGTCAGTAAGCACACTTGTCAGTTGTCTCTGCTTTGTACTCTTTTCAGCAAGTTGAGTGAATTAAATGGACTAGTTGCGAAAAGAACCCTGTTGGAATCTGTTTCAGGAAGTTTTATGGAGGCATGAGCATGAAAAACAATGTTTTTTCTTTACTTTGTTTTCTCTTTTTTTATTCAACCAGCTACCTAACTTTATTGTTTTATTGCTGTTTGCTTTTGCCAAATAATTTATTGTTTTGTATTTTGGTGTTTTATTGACTATTGGTGGTGGTGGTGTTTGAGTTTGGAACAAACCTTTAGAGTTTCTTTAATATCTTTATTTGTTCTTGGGACAGGCACAGTTATCTCTCCTCCAGCCATTCTGATTAGTTGCCGCCTTGGATTTCGTTTGCAGTGATGTAATGCTTGAAATCGCTCTACATCGACTCCCTGGCTCTCAAGATATTCCTTGACCACCACGTTGCCCAACCTTGTATCTGTGAGACCGTATCTTCTTGCAAGGTCTGAATAATTAATCTAGGTGCATGCAATATAAAATCAGGTGTTAAATTGACTTGATTTTATAAAAAGAACTTTTTTGATGGTAAATAATATAATATTTGTACAATAGTTTCAACTGAGGGTACTTCATCAGGGACATGTTGCTCCTATAGTTGCAACGTTCTGAGGATTTACTATTTTTTTAACTTGGAATACATATTTGACATGATAAAAGTTGCACTTATGGTTTCCCTTGTCAAAGTGGCCCTGATAGCAAATTAACTAAGAGGGGAATCCCAGATTAAAGAAATTCAGTGTGACAGTGTTGATGCACAGTGCATTGTTAAAAGCAAAATGACAAATTATGTCATTGGCATCATGTGGAGGATTGAATGTTCTTTTAAAAAATATCTTCAAAAGTTTATCATATGTCCTGAATAGGGTATCTTACATGTCTCTCTTTATTATTATTTTTAATTGTGCATTAGAGAATTGATATCCCCTGTGAACTGTATGTTTCTTCACCTTTTCATTATCCTTCATGTTTTTTACTTCTTTCAGGAGGTTTTCTTTGTCAAACTCAATCTGGTTTGGTTGTGGAGAGTGACGTTTACGCTTTCTTTGCCCAAGATCTTCCATCCTCTTCCGTTTTTCGACCCGGGCAGCGGCTTCCTTGAAAGACTCGAAATACAACGAGCTTCGCTCTTTGGCCCTCTGACTGAGGGACTGCCTTGTCGCAAGCATCGTGTCTGCATCACGTTTCGACCATTCCTCCTGAACTTTTTGCTTCTCCTGACGTGCCCTCTGTCTGCGTTCGCGTTTCTTTTCAGTTCTGCTTTTTTTTGTTTGTAGATCCAGCTCAGCAACTTTAGTTTGGGCTTCAGCAAAACTAACTTTGAAAACTTTTTGAAAGGGAGCGTCGATTTTTGAATAAATGTGTTTTACCGCTGCTTTTATTGCTTTCTGTGTTGGCTTAATCGTCTTGTTGCCCTTGTTTTCGCTTTCCATTAAGGCTTGTCGAATTAGCGTCTGTGGCTTGCATTTGCCTGCTGTAGTAGTTGGAAACAGGGACTGAAAATCAAAATGATGCACTTGACAAGCACTACAGTTAGACATCGTATGCTGAGATTTTTGTGATGCCGGTAGAGCCTTCCAGTTCGAAAGGGAAAAATGCTTCAGGTAATCGTTCCTGCTTTGGGAGGACATTTTGCGGAATAGATTGTAGATTATTCGTGATTTCTTCATGTACATGGTCTTCTCAACAGTGAATATAGATCGAGCTGTTTCATCAAACATGTTACAGTAATTTTTCCATCTCTGAACCGGGTCAGTTTCCTGCTGTGCTCTTCCAGCTTTATGGAAACTTTCTTTCACAGCAACCCTGGCAAATCCGCAGCTAAATATAAGGGACATTTGGATTTTTCCGATTGATATATCGAGAGAGTTGAACGTCTTTCACTTATTGCCTAGGTGGCGCGCTGATTTTATTTGAAAATTGCGCCCAAAATAATAATATATTCCTGATACCTGAAACCTTATTTTATCGTAAGAGTAATTTATTTTGACATATACCGCGTTTTTCTATTTACAACAGACAAAAAAGGAATGAGAACAAACCGATCTTGCTTGAAGCTCTAGTCACTTATAAAACCATTTTCTTTCATCGTACCCGCAGAAATGGTTACATATAAACTCCCATCAGGAATGTACTGATTTTAATAATTGTCTCCTTTCGTTTTTCGTACCCGTTTTCCGTTGCTTCACGGACAAACCGCGAGTGTCTAGTCAACGAAAGAATTGCTTCTCTTGCTCCCGTTCATCCGCCATGTTTTGACTTGGCACCCTCGCCTTCTAGCCGCGCTACTGAATGGTCATTGGCTGATTTCCATCCATGGCAACTGCTGAGGCCGAATACTCGCGAGACAAAATGGCGGCCGGAGAGCTCAACACGCAGAAACGCGTTTCTGAATTTCCCACCACAAATTGAGAATCTTTATTCAAGCTTCGAGTTTATATAAGAGCATTTTGATATGCTTTTTATCTTTCCGCTCGGAACCAAATGAAAGCTAAGCCGTTTCGTCTGTAAATTTGTGTAAAAGAAAGGAAATCTGCTCTAATCGACAACTGAGTAAACGCGAACATGTACTTGTTAAAATTGATGGCAATTTAACCCTCATTCCGACTGAATTCCTACAGTTTATTGTAATGACTATAGTTTATGCACCTCATTTCAAGCTTTTTATGGCAGTAAGTGGTGGGAAATCAGTCTTACACAGAGATATATATTTTGGCGCTTAAAGTAACGGATTTTGTGAGTATAAAATGTCATTTTGCCTTCTTGTAAACCGAGGTGGTAAAACAGGTAGAGGCACGTGTCTTGGCAAATTTTTAGCGAAAATGAGCGATTTTTAACAAAGTTATGAGTAAATTTCTTTAAAATGGTGAAATTAATTAGGGGACCCAGGCCTTAATCTACCTGAGGATTAGAAAGGATTACATGCACTCATGGAACTGTTTGGAAATGCAGGGCATAAACTCACGGCATCATGGTCTAATTGAGCTAACCTGTCATTGGTTTGGGCGAGGGCCGAGCAGGATTATGCAAAGACCCAGAGACTCTATGCCCCTACGAATTGCTCAATTAGATGTCCGATAATGGACATTAGATGTCAAGAAAAGTGACCCGAAGAAAACATACTCTGAAATCGCATGGTTTTCATTTATTCAAATCTAAAGACTTTCAAGTAGCATCTATTTTCTATGTAAAGATACATGTCATCACCAATGTTTGTTTGTTTGTTTATGTGTTTTTAATCAATACATTATTTAATACATTATCCAACAAAACAGTTATTTAACTGTAAGTTATTTTAAAATGCGTAAGTGCACTGGTCCAATATAGATCTCTTAAAATGCGTTTACTCCGATACGTGTCAAGCTCTCATCACAGTTTAAAAACGCATAATTTACAAGGCTCTTTTACTTTTAAGAAAACATTCCGTACTTTACATATTGAACCAACAAATACGTTAAAAAACTTCTACTAATACAGTCGACTCCCGATAACTCGAACCTTCAAGGGAAATCGAAAAAAGTTCGAGTTATCGGGAGTTCGAGTTATCGGGAGTTCGAGGAAAATAGCCGAGAGTAAGGTAAAAAACAGTTTTTACTGCACAGTGAACATTTTAATCACATTTAATGGTAGAAATTTCAAGTGAAAATTAAACTGAAGATACTTCTAGATTATAAATCAGAATGTAACGTAACAAAACTTAGCCTAAATAGAGCATGCGTTTTACTGTTTTGAGAAGTAAAGATGCTTCACGTTAGCCAGTGACCCAACATCAGCCTCCATTAGTAAACTATACTCCTACGACACGTTAATAGGAAATCCAAAATTTAATGTTTCGGACGCCAGGAGACGACTTTTTTCCGGACTTTTTAAGGGCTCAAAACATGGTTCGAGTTATCGAGGGTAAAATTATATAGAAAATGGCCTGAGGGGAAACGACAATTGGTT
>OZ037788.1:6426863-6434363 GCA_964035525.1 Porites cylindrica | reverse complement strand
GGAAATACTTAGTGTTTTTCTCGCCTTCATTGTACCACCGAGACTTCGATCGTAAAATCGCTCCTTTTGTCTGGTATTCAATTATCGTCCCAAGCTCACGTTTTTTCCTTCAATATCGCACAATATTTGTTTCTTTTGTTTGTCATTGACATCAGAGTGGGTAAGCTGTTCTTCTAAGGTTGTTAGTGATATCTCAATTTGCTCCTGCTGTTTTCTTAGATTTCTCGTCTTAGTTGTTCCATATTTAATAAATACGTCTCTCACTTTCATTTTAACCATCTCCCATAAAAGGCCTGGGTCAACAGTGTTATCTTGAGAATATTAATCGATAGTTTGTGCTATGGTTGACTTAATCTGGTTGACATTTTCTGTTTCAGATAAGAAGGAGGTATTTAGTTTCCAAAAACCTCGGCCTCTAGTGTTAGAGTGTAAAGAAATTTGTAAGGTGATCATAGAATGATCTGTTTTGTAGCCTAATATCTCTGCATTAATAATATTACAGAAAGTGCATTGATTAATTAGAAAGACATCAAGTCTACAGTGGATTTCAGGCTTCTTCCGTCTCCATGTAAATTTGGAAGAGTCAGAATTTAAAACTCTCCCGGCGTCGATCAGATCTAAGTTTTCAGAGGCGCTATTGACCCCGGGGGGGGGGGGGGGGGGGTACTCCCATACATTACCTATACGGGTATGTGCCGCCCAACGGGGTCGTGATTTTAAAGCTCCTGGTTTAGAAAGGGGTATCCATTTCAGAGGCGTTTTCTAGAACGGGGTATAATATTTCGAACGCATGAAAGCTCCAGTTTTGTAAGCAGCCATTTGAAATTATTCAAGGACAGATTGCTTTTAAAAAGACGGCTCAATGCGTTACTGAAGCAAACTGTTATACTCTTGTTGCACCCTAGAACGGAGTATAAAAAACTGGCCCATTTTTAGAACGGGGTATCAGTTTTAGGGCGAATTCTAGAACGTGGTATAAAAAATTGGCCCGTTTCTAGAATGGGGTATCAAGTTTAGGGGAATTTCTTTTTAGAACGGGGTGCCAATCTGGAGTCCCGGGCGACACATACCCACCCAAAAAATACCCAAGTGCCCCCCCCCCCCCCCCACCCAGGGCTATTGATAACTTCCAATGATCTTTTATGAGTTCTTGAAAGGCCACCCTTTTTATCTTTTTCGACATCTAAAACTAAATTAAAATCGCCACCTATTATGATCTCGTCGCACTTGAAATCAGCCAAATGACTAAAAACCGAGGTGAAAAAATTTGAATCATCGTTGTTTGGAGCGTAAATATTTGTCAGCGTTAATTGTTTCCCATTTACAGTCACATCACATATTATAAACCGTCCCTCGGGATCGGAATATGTTTTAGAAATTTGAAAGGTGAAGTTATTATTAAAAAGTATGGCAACACCTGCCTTTTTACTGGTGCAGCAGCTGAACAAAGCTTGATAGTCCCATTCGGCCCGCCAATCATTCTTATTGTTTTCTGTACAGTGCATTTCTTGAATAAAATATACTGAATATTTTTTTGCTCTAAGCCAGTTTAAAAGATTTCTCGCCGCTTGACCTGGTCTCCCAAACCTCCAACATTAATTGATCCTATTTTAAGATCCATTTTTAGACGTTTGTGTCAGATAGCATCGACTGTCTTTACCCAAGGAGTATTCTCGCAATAAAAAACAAATATGAGAAATAAAAAAAGATAAACAAGAGTTTAAATAAAATAACAGTAAGGTTACGTAAAAACACAGCAAACGAAATATTTTCAGGCAAAATGTAAACAGAGACACGCACATTTAAATCAATAAAAGGTTGCACTTAGCGTCGCTTTGAAACAGAGGCTTCAGGCAACTCGGAGATGGTCTATTGCCTTGTAAAAAATCAGTTTCTCCACTACCGGGGCGAAATTGCCATTCCAGAGCGCTTCGATATTTCCATAGACAACGATAGAACATCAAGATTGTTCAGTTTTCACTGTATTTCTAACCAGAAACATTTTTATCTCAAAAACCCTCGAGAGTGCTCTCGTAGATCTTTCTAATAATACATTTTGGTACAGAATACCAAGTGCATCAGGTGCGGATCCACACCGGTTTCCACCGTTTTACGGAAATCGGTCACATTTTTCATATTAAATATATTTTTAAAAATAAAAACACTTTTCAAGTTGAAATCTGGCCAATATCCCATCTGAATAACTCGGTAACTCAGGAAAGGGGATTTTAAGGAGTAAAAATCCAAATAATTTCTTGGGGGAGCCAGCCCCCGAATCCCCGCTAAAAGCTTGTGTCTTCGGCGCTCGTTTAGGAAACATTGGGCACACCTGACAAAGATGAGGCGGCCGGAGATATGTTGTACACTCAAAAATGGTATCTGACTGCAAATTATAAACCCAAACTTTCCGGGTAGCAAACAAAGGGTTCCAAAAGGAACCTTTGGAATCAGAGTGTACAGCCAGTGTCGTGCTCAAATAACTGAGGCAACGACTGAAACGCATAAATCAAAGACTGACCCAATAAACTGACTGGCCGCCAAACTGCGACTCATGGTGTACAATCAGTGTCGATCTCAAAATCAAGAGGCAACGACAAAGCAAATAATCAAAGGCTGACACAATCATAAACACAATTGTTTGAGTCAATATCAAAGGAACTCGCCCGAGGATAAAAAAAGGCGTAAAGAATAACATCAACGCTACGCTACTGAATGTTAACACTAGACAATAGTCGCATAGACTTAAGTACTCCCCCTCTAAAACTACGATTGAGCTTATACTGCTCCTTACTATTCAAATGAACGCCATCAGCAGCATAAAAATTATGACCAGCCTTCCAAAAACCCCTATGACCCCAATAGATCGCGTAAGGGATGGGTTCTAAGACAACCCGTAGGTAACGTGTTTAAAGATCTACGCTTTTGTTACAGGCAGTAGCAGAGCGCCGACGAATGGTTTGGCATACACACACGAATCTTACCCCGTAAGAATAGTGCAACAAACGACCGAATTCCTCAAGTTTTGACCCAACTTGTAGAGGAGACTGAAATGGTAGATCATTAGTACCAAGTTGCGCGATAACTATGTCGGGACGTGTAGATCGAACTACGTGCAGATTAAATTTGACCGTTTTTGCTACTGTACGCCCACCAATGCCATGCCAAGCTATATCGACGGAAGCCGTAATTTGTAGGGATAAATTAAGGTATCAGCCACCCTTAAAATTGCCATTTTTCCATATTTGAGGTTTCAACGTTTTCAAATAGATATGCTTGAGAGCTTTCTTTTAAAAAAAAAATCAGAAGAAAATATTATTTCTGTCCAAAGATATCGGGGGTAAAAGATTTTTTTCTCGTTAATTATCTTAATTGATCGTTGACAAGATCTGTCATACCCGTGTCATATATCAATTAACTTGCCTGTGAACGAGTGCGTGCTTCAACACAACACGTGCGAATTGTCTTCGCGTTGTTTATAGCCTTTAGTATTCTCCGTGGATATTTAGCGTTTGCTTCGGTGAACATGCGGCCAAAAAAAAGAAAAGGTCGTGTCCGTTTTCGTCATCGAAACCGAGAGCGAAATAGAAATCGAAGAGCGAGTTTGACAACGAATGGGCCGCAAAATTGGCAGAGAGCGACAAAGGCTCATTTTATCAGCTAGAGAAGTGGCTCGAGGAGTTGGATATTCAGAAAAGCGAAAATGCTGCAGTTGCTGAGAGTGCAAGCCGCTCCAAAATCCAGCTTGAAGAGCCAGATGAAGAAAGCCAGTTAAGCGCATCGACCCCATCTGCTGATGGAACGTGGAAAACAATAAGCGGTCGAGCTATCGTATCGACCGAAAAGCTGCTTGAGAAACTGGACGAGTCTGTATCTTGTCGATTTTGCCAGGGAAGAGTCCAAGTCATGGAAAATTTAGCGACTAAGCATGGACTTGGTTCTACCTGGAGAATCCAGTGCGAGAATGAAAGCTGTCCGTCGCACAAGACAAATTCTGTTCTTAATTCTTCCGAGAAGAGCAGAGCGTTTGAAATAAACCGGGCCAACAGGAGGGTATTTTGCATGCGCATGCGTGAATCCGCTGAACGACAATAGCGTAGGCGCAACAAATCTGATGGCGGGAAATCGAAAACTCGCGCGTAAAGTTACAGTCCTTTTAAAAGCCATTTCGTTGGTGCTTTGAATACCGTACTTTCCTACAAAAAATATTCTCCATGACAAAAATCGGACGTTTTCTACGCGCGTTTTCACTTGTAGATTTTTCAGCAGTAGGTTTTCTTGGCCTTTAAAGACAAGACTCAACGCCAAAAGTCATAGTCCTGTATAAGTCTGATTTTCACTGGCAAAGCAATGCATTTCTATGGTTTGATTTCCAAACTCGTGGTTTTATTTAGGGAGGAAATTCATCGTAGCAATGTTCAGCTGCTTTAAGACAAAATCCAAAAAAAAAATTTACCACGCGAGGTTTATTTATTAGCTCGATGTCTCATGTTAAACTGATCGCGGAGACACGCGTTTATATATGCCACAAAACTTGAAATCTATGGGGTTTTAACAGTTTTTTGAACGTTTTCGCGGAAAAATTTATAAAAAATATTCTCCTATAGGAAGTGTATAATGGATTGAGTTTGAAGCAACAATTACAAGTACATAATCACTTGAGCATTTCATAAGCTCAGTTGCAAACAAAACGAATGCACATACTCCGAAAAAACGAACAGTACTTTTATTTTTCTTTAACTCTAAAAGATACAGAGATTTTTCCTAAGCTACTATTTTGAAGCGACTCTTGAGTAACAGCTCCTGTCTCCCACAATTGATTTCTTGTTATTAATTTATATTTGATGACAGTAGTAATCTATTCAAAACAGAGAATGGCCATCACTCCATAAATCTAACTGACGATGTTGTTCACCTTCAAAGCCTGTTTAAACATAAGACAGGAAGTTTGTTAAAGGGGTGCATATAATGCTGTTTCCTCAAAAAATAAATACTTCTGCTAAAGGACCCAAATGAGCTGGGATGCGACAACAAACATGACACAAATGGATGGATGAATTTGTCCTTTATTAATCTTTCTGTTGAGAGCTTTTTACTGTATCCAGATGAACCTCTTATGTAAGGTGTACATCATGGAAGAATTATCAAGCAAAAACTGATACGTTAAACAAGAATGTGGTTCAATACAGAGGAGAGGCTGGTCTCAGTCAACATCCTTCGTGAATGAAATGTCTCACAAATTAGCATATCAACAAATGTAGTATCCACAAAATATATCATTTAGGAATAAATGCGATTTTTTTGCAACAGAAGCAAGGATTGACTGAAAAGGTGTATTAGTAACGTTTCATTTCGTGCTATTTTGGGGTTGGGGAGATAGGCTAGATTTTCTTTAAAACGCCAAAATGTTATATTTATTTGCATAATGAAATGTAAACAAACAGTGTACCATCAAAATAAGGTGGAAAAAATCAGAATTCAAACCGATTGCTGTAATTTTTTTCCTTTGTATAACTAAATGAGAAAATATTCTTATTTTCTAAACACAATCTTACTCTCTTCATTATACTGATTTAAATTTATAGTTGAAGTGCGTGTATTTTATTTCTCAACGAAGACGTACCGGGGAAGAAAGCTAAAATTACTGCAGAAGGCGATTTTTCACAGCCTTCATCAAAGCGCCATTCATTCGCGGAAGTATTCTTAGTTTCATTAATCATTAACTTAATCTGGGGAGAAAGGCAAGATTTCGAGATAAACAAGCCAGAGAAAGGGTGAAAAATAGTTTCACGGCAGAATGGACACTTATTTAACCACTGTATTCCTGAAACGATTAAGTTCGATTTTAGAGTTATACTATTGAGAAGAATTAAGTATCTATAGGATAATTGTTTAACGACAAACTATCATACTGACCTTTTCCTCCTGCTCAAAAAATGTGCGCGAAATGTTAGGTAGTAAGAACATTCAGCCGCCATCTTGTCTTCGATGTACTGTTTTACGAAAGGAAAGACTGTCCTCTCACGGGCGACAGCGAGGCTACAATAAACTCACTTTCATCGTAGAAATACCTCGATACCTTAAAGAACATGTTTGTGGAATGTAGCACCCAATACACGTCATTCAGCTCCAGAAAACGGCCTGCAAATGCTGGTACTGAACGTAAACAATTCACAGAAAATGCCTCTGTGGCACTTCAACAGAGCCCATATTGACGCATGCGCATACAAAATGCCCTCCTGTTAACCGGGCGTCAGTTCTTGGCCTTCGAGCAATCGGTGGTGGACATTCGGCGGCTTCAAAGTTTTTTAGTTTCCTTGGCCTGGCGCCGATCAACAAAAACGCCTGGGCGGATCATACAAAAAAAGATCGAAGGAGAGGCAAAACTTTTGCTCGAGAAAGAATTAAACCGTCAGGGGCACCCAACGGCAATTTTCGGGAAAATATCTGTTCGGAAGACGATTTTAGATCTAGAATTTTCGGAGCATTTGTTGTAAAATGTCTTGCTTGCCTGCCTCTCCTAGGATTTTCGAACATCTACAAAATGGCATAATTACCCATTTTTAACGGATTTTGACCCTAAAAAAGGCCATCTAGAATTTTCGGGAGCCTTTTCCTGGCTGAAATTTTCGAGAAGGTAAGTTTTTATCCCTATAATTTTCGGATCACTAGACTTTCAGCTAGGAAATCCGAACAGATGAAAAGTTTTTAGGGGATAAAAATATGCCTATATCTACCGTTTGAATACTAAAATACGTTCAACAATGCTATGTTAAGTGGTTTTGAACTATATCCTCGTTGGGTGCCCCTGAACCGTGCTTCTCGTGGTGTGAGAGTGGAAGTTTTCCTGTTACATGTTACCTGTCAAAGTCCTATTGTTAGAGAAAATTGATCCCTCTCTGATATCAATCAGAATAAACATTTAGGTGTTATAATCTCATTCCAGGTAGGATGCCGCCAAGAATGTATTTTCTATTTGATCTCCGAACGCAAATTTTGCCGATCGACTCGTACGTTTTGAACTCCAAGTCGGCGGCCTTTCAATCAATTTGGCTAAAATTTGGCCAGAGTGATGCCATATATCTCTTCTACAAAACCGTGTCTGCGAATTTTAATACTCCTTTTCATTTTAAAGCCACAGCTTTTTTTACACAGGAAGTGTTGACTAATTGCCTTCCCCAACTTCATTGCTAATAAAAGAAAAACAAACGCACTTGTCTAAAATCTGAGACACGGTTTTTTGGTGGAACGTGTTGAGAAGCGAATGCGGTGTTAATTGTTTTCTTCCGTTTATTTCCGGCGGGAGTGGAGCATGATTTATACAGACGTGTACTTTTGCACAAAGCGTTCCAATTTCGAAACACATTTAAGTAAATCGTTTTTGTTAGTTCAAATCCATAATCTGGAATTATTAAGCTTTTAAAAAATATATGGTTTATAGCATAGGCGTACGGGCCGGGGGGGCGAGGGGGGCTGCAGCCCCCCCAAAGTTTGGGCAACTCA